>OX465585.1:64163878-64593878 GCA_950022655.1 Alentia gelatinosa
AACCCTAGATCTAATCATCTCTAGTTATTCACTGAGAAGTCCCCTGACTAATATAACCCATACTCAATTACCACGTTCCTGATGACCATACTGCCGACTACTGCATGTATAACACCCCCACCTCTAATGTTCAAACACTTCTAGACAGACTCCAGTCAATTCGCCGTCTCATTTGGCTGTGCTCGTCTTGCCTGCTGCCCCGCTCACCTCACACCGGCCTCCCCCTGCCTCCAGCGCGATGCGGGCTGATAAGGCGGGGTGCGGTGATGTACGGCGCGGCGGGGCTGATGTCGGGCAGGGCGGGGGCTCATCCGGCCCTCGTCATTTGTTGAACACGGCGGTCTCCGCGTTATCGGTCTTATCAGTCATTGCCTGCCGCCCTTATAAAACCTATCACGACATCGGGGCTGATCAGGACCCCGCCGTTAGAGGGGGCGGCGTGCTAACGACCGCCGACCAGGGTGGGACCCTGAGGGCACCCTCCGGCGGCAGTAAATAAATAAAAGCCCCATTGAGGTGCGGTCTGAGGGGCAGGTGAGACAGAGGAGGGGAGTTATACTGACGACAATAAGACTATATTGACAATCAGCGGACGGGCTTCTATTGCCGCCCAACAAAGGCTGGAGTGTTTGTTGTTTTATGTGATTGCGGTTTGGTTTAGGAGGACAATGGATTATTTATATATTTGCCCAGTGTTGGGAGGTTGTTGGAGTACTGCTGTTTGTAGGAGTATACACAGTAGCCGGCCGTGTATTCCGCTGAGCGGCGCTGAAGTGGCGGTGGTCCCTCAAACAGCCATCCATCAGCTTTATGGACGTCGCGGTTCATCATCGTCAAACGGCGACATTTCGGGGCTCAATAGACTTCCAAATATATATTCAACAGTGTCTGTTAACCCCCTCCCCCTCTACCCCACCCCTCCTCATTCGCCCAGACACCCTCTAACGCGCGTATTATGAAAAGTGAAAATCGACCACGTCGAGGTCGTTCGCCGCCGACAATAGGCCGGTCGCGGGGGGGAACATATTGAGCAAGTTTATTTGCGAGTTCATTTGCATCAGTTAGCAGACGTGGTTTTAGGGGCCGGGCGGGGCATTGTCGGCCTCCAGTCGGCCGCCACATTAGTCGCCTTCAACTCATATTAGCATTCATACCCTGCCTTCGCCACCCCCCAATTATGACAACCCCAACTCTACGGTCGGCCAGGTAGGCGCGCTGCCGGCGTCCCCGCTAGAGGGCGTGACGGGTGACTTCTCAGCGTCCCGACTCGCTGGTAACCGGCCCGCACTTGATTGATGGAGGTAAATTATACCCCGGGGCAGTCGGTACCCGGCGGTGGGCTCGGATACGCCGGAACCAGCGCCTCGTCGAGCAGCGACCATGGCGACACAATGCGGCGTGAATATTAATTACCCTTCGGGGAGAGGGCAAAATGTCGTCTGGTTTTACAAACGGCGCTTTTATCAATACCTCGTTCTATACACACATTGACGGGTGGCGTAACGTATATATATATGTGCACGTATCTGTGTGCGGTGCTGAGATGGATGGGAGGCGGGGGAGTGTGAGGGAGGGAGGGGGGGCAGGGGAGGTGGCGGGGAGAGAGTCTCAAGGAGGCCCCGTTTCGTACATCACCAGGTGGCGCCAGGTGTGTCCTCCCTCTGCGCATGCTCGGACACCTCCGGCGGGCTGTGTGAATTAAGATAAGATCTGAAACTCGTCTAAAGGCGATCTGTGTCGTCAAGTCACTGCGTGTTGCTGAATTTGTTGGGAATCAGTGAAGCACACAGAGAATGTGTTTACATACGTACATAAATCACTCAACCATACGCGCCGGGTACAACGTCAGCAAACTCTAATCGTCTGATATGATGACAGTCAGAATACTAATTCTACATGAATAGTGAGAGAGAATTTCTTCAGACGAAAATAATAATGCTTACTTTCGTGCACATATAGTTTGTAAATAAAGTCGGGTCTGAGTACAAGAGAGACCATCAAATGAATATTATCAACATTGAACATAAAGTGTTCCGGGCTTATGTTTTCTTTATAAATTTCGAGAAGGTTATTTGTATAAATCAATGTAGTTCCTCTGAATTGAAAATATCTTCACCAGTTGTTTTCAAAGTGTTTTATTCTCGGGCTATACCCGGTCCAGATGTTGGTATAAAAGATAAACCACATTCTGTACTGTAGACATTAGTGAATCGATTTGTTGTGGTCATGGTCTCTTTTGGTGTCAGATGGTACCCTGACACCCATCCCAGGGTCCTCTTCCTACACCCTGACCCCCATACCTCTCACCCACACCCTCTCACCCTCTCACCCATCCTCTCCCCCCATCCTCTCCACCACACCCTCTCACCCACACCCTCTCACCCACACCCTGATCCCCATACCTCTCACCCACACCCTCTCACCCTCACCCTCTCCCCTCTCACCCTCACCTTCTCCCCTCTCACCCTCACCCTCACCCTCACCCTCTCCCCTCTCACCCACACCCTCTCACCCTCACCCTCACCCTCTCCCCTCTCACCCACACCCTCTCACCCTCACCCCTCTCCCCTCTCACCCACACCCTCACCCTCACCCACACCCTCTCACCCTCACCCTCACCCTCACCCTCACCCTCACCCTCACCCTCACCCTCACCCTCACCCTCACCCACACCCTCTCACCCTCTCCCCTCTCACCCACACCCTCACCCTCACCCACACCCTCTCACCCTCACCCTCACCCTCACCCTCACCTACACCCTCTCACCCTCACCCTCTCCCCTCTCACCCACACCCTCACCCTCACCCTCACCCTCACCCACACCCTCTCACCCTCACCCTCTCCCCTCTCACCCACACCCTCACCCTCACCCACACCCTCTCACCCTCACCCTCACCCTCACCCTCACCCTCACCCTCACCCTCACCCTCACCCTCACCCTCACCCTCACCCTCACCCTCACCCACACCCTCTCACCCTCACCCTCTCCCCTCTCACCCTCACCCTCACCCTCACCCACACCCTCACCCTCACCCTCACCCACACTCTTCCCTCTCACCCACACCCTCTCACCCTCACCCTCTCACCCTCTCCCCTCTCACCCACACCCTCTCACCCTCACCCTCCCCCTCACCCACACCCTCACCCACACCCTCTCACCCTCACCCTCTCCCCTCTCCCCTCTCACCCACACCCACTCCCCTCTCACCCTCACCCTCACCCTCACCCTCACCCACACCATCACCCTCCCCCTCACCCACACCCTCACCCACACCCTCTCACCCTCACCCTCTCCCCCTCTCCCCTCTCACCCACACCCTCTCCCCTCTCACCCTCACCCTCACCCTCACCCACACCCTCACCCTCACCCTCACCCTCTCCCCTCTCACCCTCACCCTCTCCCCTCTCACCTACACCCTCTCCCCATACCTCTCACCCTCACCCTCACCCTCACCCTCTCCCCTCTCCCCTCACCCACACCCTCTCACCCTCACCCTCTCCCCTCTCACCCTCACCCTCACCCTCTCCCCTCTCCCCTCACCCTCTCCCCTCTCACCCTCACCCTCTCCCCTCTCACCCTCACCCTCACCCTCTCCCCTCTCCCCTCACCCTCTCCCCTCTCACCCACACCCTCTCACCTCTCCCCTCACCCACACCCTCTCACCCTCACCCTCTCCCCTCTCACCCACACCCTCACCCTCTCACCCTCACCCTCTCACCCACACCCTCACCCTCACCCTCACCCTCACCCTCACCCTCACCCTCACCCTCACCCTCACCCTCACCCACACCCTCTCACCTGGGGGTCTCAGGTCAGGTATGGGGAGCGGACGGGAGACTGATCTCCCAATCTCAGGCGTTCTCAGGTGTTCTTTGCTCAGTCCAGGTATGTCACTGCGTGTCTACGCTAGCGGGAGACGGTGTCGCCCGACCTACTAGAGGTACACTGGACACCTGAGCACCGGTCGGGGATAAGTAGCTCTTCAACGTTTAAGGCGCGTGACCTGTTGACTACTACCCCACAATTCTGGTGGATGTGCATTCCATGTTCATACTAACGGTGTAAGAAATACTACAATACGATATCTCTGTGTAGTGGCTCCCTCCACCCACTAAACGTCACCTACTGCTTCCACCAGCCTCACCTTCCTAAGCTCTACTCTCTCTCTACTGTAGCCAGTATTTGTTTATAGTGCAGCATTGAGAGCTTCTAGTCACCGCTAAACCAACTGCCGTTTACTGACCACATCTACCAGTCGCAACCAACCAATGTAAGCGAACATCCTGACGCTATTCAGATACATGCAGCCATAGTTCTGCGGTGTGGCACTCTCCTACGACCGTGGCTTCTCTGACTCTCTTCTCGCGCCCATTTACCAGCACCCACTCCGCTGCCATCCACTGCTTATTGCCTGCCCCGTGCTGCCCCTTATCTTCCATCGCCTGCCCTTGCCGACCGTCACCATCTTGACTATCATCCCCTACCATTTATCTGCTGTCTCCTAATCACTGTATCTTACTGTCCTTCCACCCATTGCCTGCTGCCAACCATCCATTGCCTGCTGCCAACCATCCATTGCCTGATGTCCACAATCCATTGCCTGCTGTCTACTGCCTACCCACTGACTGCTACCCACTACCTGCTGACTGATACCCACTGACTGATACCCAATACCTACTGACTGCTACCCACTGACTGCTACCCACTCCTTGCTGACTGCTACCCACTCCCTGCTGACTGCTACTCACTACATGCTACCCACTACCTACTGACTGCTACCCAATACATGCTCACTGCTACCCACTACCTACTCACTGCTACCCACTGACTGCTACCCAATACCTGCTGACTGCTACCCACTCCCTGCTGACTGCTACCCACTACATGATACCCACTACCTGCTGACTACTACCCACTACCCGCTGACTGCTACCCACTGACTGCTACCCACTCCCTGCTGACTTCTACCCACTACATGCTACCCACTCCCCGCTGACTGCTACCCACTCCCTGCTGACTTCTACCCACTACATGATACCCACTCCCCGCTGACTGCTACCCACTCCCTGCTGACTGCTACCCACTACATGATACCCACTACCTGCTGACTACTACCCACTCCCCGCTGACTGCTACCCACTGACTGCTACCCACTACCTGCTGACTTCTACCCACTACCCCATGACTGCTTCCCGTGGCCCGCCGCCCGTCGCTTAGCGAATCTCCGGTATGCGGCCTTCATTGATGCCGACAGTTCGAGACGAGGTAAATTACAGGTGTGGACGTGTGGGGCGCCGTGAGAACACCGCGCATTACCCGGTGCCGGTGTCGGGGCGGGCCCGGGCCGTGTACGCGGGGCGGCGGGGAGGGGGGCGGCTCCTCCCGGCGTCCACCTCCCCCACGCCCGTGTCCATGTCTCCTCACATACCACGAGCTCAACTCCCGACACGCGATCTGCCGAGTCGTCTTGTTTTACCAGCTCGTGAAACGAGACGGTGAACGATGTGACCCGCGTAAAGTGGCGGGTGAAGGTTTACCCGACTACGCGGAATGCCAGACCCCGTGAACGCGCCGCCCGAGAGTTCACTTCTGAACACCGTGAAAACAGGGGTTTGTTTTATGCGGTGTGAACAATGCAAGTCGGCACAGCGAGTAGCATTCTAGTCTACCGACTAGCGGCGTCAAACTTTGACTTTTTTTCTTTATAGATTTAGTTCTACTCTGTGGTAGATCTTCCACTGGGAGTGTATCGCGTATATCAAGATGTCACTTTATCAAGGTGTCTCACGTTGAGTCACGGTGATGAGAGAAGCATCCCGACAGAGCGTCTCTCCGTCCAGCTCGTTGAGGTATGCTGATTTTTCCTCGTGTCTCCACAAAAGGCGTCTTTAACCGATCCGACATTTCATTCTCCAACACGCATTCTGTTTCACGGCGGGATTCCACATGCAGACTGGTCAAGATTGTCAAGGTGCTTAAAGTGGGACTCACACAGAGGGATTCATGTACATCACAGGGTGTTTGTCTGAGACAAATCCTGCTGAGATTCTGTACTGGAACACAATTTCTTCACATACACTGTAGGGTCCCATTTCCCAGAGATATGTTTTTCCCTGCAATTGTTGGCAACATTTACTTCTAAAAAGGAACAGAATCTGATGAGATTTTGAACCCTGCGAGGTACATGAATCCCACCGTGTGAATCCCACTTAACGCCAAAGGTCTACACACCTCTAGACTGGGGTTCTACGTTCACAAATTTCCCTGAGATTATACCATCCTGTAGCCGAGCTTTATGTAGAATGTATAGGGCACAGAGTGATGGCTAGTTCTGCCATCAACCGCCAGGAAATTGTAGGATAGCGCCACTGTAGTCAGGGGGGCAACAACCGTTACCAGTTGTTATAAGCTATAGATAATATTGAGACAAGGCTCAATTTCCTCCATGGCAAGTCCCCAAAATACCAAATCCATTGATAATTGGTCCTGCCACCTGGTGTTTTGGATGACCTAGGCGGGCAAGATGGCTGCGTCCATAGCACAGCAGCGACGTGAATCCGTTCTGACGTGTGACTGCTCCAGTGACTGCTGGTAAATATCAGTATCTCACAGACCTCCAAGAGGGATACGGAGAACTGGAGGGGATTTTCTCCTACTACAATGTGCCCTATACGCATACACGTACATCAGTTCCCGCTCTCGTAGCGCTAGTCTCGCGAGAACCATCTATAATTCCGACTTTCAATATACATTGTTGGGGCCGTCATCGGTGTGCAAAAGAGCCGTATCGCTGCGTCCATCTAACACCTCTCAGGGCCCTGCCGGCCATGACAGCTGAATACCACTCACCAAATGCCTTTTGACCGATGTCTCCTCATCTTAAATATGTTTTCTTTTGACGTGTTCGCCGCCATTGACAACCCGTAACATGATTCTCCGCCCCCCGCCGCGTGAGGGAGCCACCGACACCCGTCACGCATGCGCGGCCAGTTAAAAGTTTAAACGCTCGGAAACGAGGCTGCTTTTCAACCCTTTGTAGGCGATAAACATCACCTAATTTTATCGGTGCACACCCCTGCAGCTCGGGTTACTGGCCCGCGGCTGCCCGGCCTGAGTTCCCAATAAACGTAGCGGCCCGGGCGCCCGGGCAAATCGATTCTGCACTCGGCCTGACGCAGATAAAGGCGCCCTCTAGTGTCGTCACTCGGACTCTTACCTCGACCAGTGAGTTCGGTCCGTTTCGGTTGGTCGCGCCAGGAGCTACCCCGAGGCCATCTTTTGCCGTCACCCTACTGCTGGCGAGTCAAGAGCCCTCGTGAGGGGCGCCGGGCGGGTGGGGTGGGGGGGGGGGGGGGGGGGGTACCGTCTCCGTCCACCAGCAGACCCCGGACACACACTTCACCACCCCGTCCTTGTAAAGCACTTCTACAAAACTCACTGTCCTGTTCAAATGTTGACCAGATGGAAGTGGTGGCACTTACAGCGCATCGAGGAGAGGTCACTGTTCAGTGCAGTGAGGAGGGATGCAGTGTGCTGTGTTTTAGTGCAGTGAGGAGGGATGCAGTGTGCTGTGTTTTAGTGCAGTGAGGAGGGATGTAGTGTGCTGTGTTTTAGTGCAGTGAGGAGGGATGCAGTGTGCTGTGTTTTAGTGCAGTGAGGAGGGATGCAGTGTGTTGTGTTTTAGTGCAGTGAGGAGGGATGTAGTGTGCTGTGTTTTAGTGCAGTGAGGAGGGATGCAGTGTGCTGTGTTTTAGTGCAGTGAGGAGGGATGCAGTGTGTTGTGTTTTAGTGCAGTGAGGAGGGATGTAGTGTGCTGTGTTTTAGTGCAGTGAGGCGGGATGCAGTGTGCTGTGTTTTAGTGCAGTGAGGAGGGATGCAGTGTGCTGTGTTTTAGTGCAGTGAGGAGGGATGCAGTGTGCTGTGTTTTAGTGCAGTGAGGAGGGATGCAGTGTGCTGTGTTTTAGTGCAGTGAGGAGGGATGCAGTGTGCTGTGTTTTAGTGCAGTGAGGAGGGATGCAGTGTGCTGTGTTTTAGTGCAGTTTTAGTGCACTCTAGGATACACAAAGCAGGTTCTATGGTGTGGCGTGGTGTAGAGTGGTATGGTGTGTTGTATTTTAGTGTGTTGATGTTCTATGAATCGGTGTGGTATCCTCCACTGCGCCGTTCTGTAGTGGACCTGGTGCATGATAGGTGTGTTGTGAGATGGTGTTCCAAGTGCTGGATGAGAACTGCTCGGATATATACTGGAGCCTGTTGTCGTAAGAGAAAACATGGTTATAGTTTGGCAGCGAAAGCCCGTTTTGGGGGTAAACCTTGCTTTAGCGTCCAGACAGTTTTTCTTTCTTGATAACTCATCTCCAGAATCTTCTGATTTCAAATCTGCCGGGTGCAATGCTGAAATCTTTGGGCAACTTAAATTATGAGCGTTTGAAAAAAAAAATCATATTGTTTTCATTGCTTAAATAACCTATAAATTTTGATCCGAATCATACATTCTGTGTATTGCATATTTTTTTTAATTTTAAGTCAATTCTTTTCTGTACCACAACCTATTTAAAATGAGTTATTAGGTCAGGAACATAGAATTACGTAAAAATTCAGTTAAAACATAAAAGAAACTACAAGAAAACAAAAAGAATTACTCAAATGTGGCCTTTTTATATGAATTTTAGTAATAAAGGAAGAATCATATGTCCACACATTCTCTAGTCCCTGGGCCAATCTGGAAAAGGGGCTTATTAAAGTTATTTAACCCATTCACACCAGGCATCAACCATCAACCAACCAACCAACCATTGAGGCATCAACCAAGGCTGGCTGGGTGATGCCTCAAGGCATCATCTGGGGATGGCTGGGTGATGCCTTGAGGCATCATTCACAAAATATTTGTTTTTGTGAATAAAATTGGAAATATTTGCTCAATAAACATGAAACGTTCACAGTATGTAGGTATAATATCATATTTAATATTTGTAACCAAAATAAAGAATAATATTAACGATCATGTGTCATGTCACATGATGCAAAAGTAAAATTATCGCAGTTAGGCCCCTATACCCGGCCTCTCGGGGTATACACTAGCACTAGTACCCGGCTCTATACTTGTGGTGGTGCTGTGGGTACCAGGCTTGATATGGTTAAGGAGTTGGCTGCCCCCCTCCCCCAGAAACATTTGTATTATTGGTTTATCTTGTATTTCCATCCTTCTGGTTAATATTCCCACTTGTAGTCGCTCTGGCAAGTGATCGGATTACCATGACAACAGCTCTTGAAGAGACCTACCATAAAAATGCCTGAACGCTTATAATTCTGAGTGCTGAAAATCATTACTTGGTTCTGTGTTCTTTTAAGTATTACAATGACTCATTAGATTTAAATTTTGGTATTGAGCTCCATATTCTGGTCTTTTGTGGACAGCAAACAGAATTGAAATATGTCTTCTCAGTGGCCTACAGCAGCCTTTTTCATGTGTGTACTATTAATGTCCCCTTTACACATCTGCAATTTTCTACATAGCTCTTTCTTAAATAATCTAAAGACTATAAAATCTTTTCATATGCATTTTTTTGCTATCCTGCCCTATTGTAGCATCCCATAGGAACATCTTGAGCTATTTTTAGTATTTTGTGATATGAGGTTCCAGGTATATTACCGATTTTACCATCCCTTCCACTCATGTTGTTTGACATATCTGACAGCCAGTGCTAAAGACATATAGTGTATAAAGACTATAGGGCCATTTTTATGCAGTTTTTTGCTATGTTGCCATGTTCTGGCATCCCTTAGCCACATTTTAAGCTATTGTTTAGTGTTCTGTGATCTTAGGATCTAGTTATATAACAAATTTTTCTATCATTACCGCCACCAACATTTGATATTTTTGACAGCCATTTCCAATGGCATAGTACCTGAAAGCTATCCAATCTTTCTATATACAGTTTTGTGCTAGGTGGCCATATTGTGTCATCCCTTAGGAACACTTTGAGTTATTTTTAGTCTTCTGTAATCCCATGATTCAGGTATATGACCTATTTTGCTACCCCTGCAGCAACTCTTGTCTGACATTTTCAACAGCCAGTTCTAAAGATATACGGTATCTAAAGAGTCTAAAAGTTTTTTCTATGCAGTTCTCTTGCTATCTTGTCACATTGTGGCATCCCTGAGATGTTTTTTAGTGTTTTGTTATCTTATAATCCAGGTATATAATTAATTTTGATACTCCAGCCACCACTCTTGTTAGACAGTTTTGACTGCCAGTTCTAAAGATAAAGTATCTAGAGACTACAGGAGCTCTTTATATGCTACAATATGGATTTTGTATCAGGAGGTCAATATCAGTGCACATCAGGAGCCTGGTGGACACCCCCCTAACTCTATTACCCTGTGGAAAATGACAAATAAAAGAGAAAAAATGCACAAGACAGAGATGTATATTGACAACTCTTCGGATGTAGACAATTTACTGGGGAATGTGTGGAAATTGAATTCTCTCTCTAGTACTAAAATATATATCAGCGAGCCACATTTGAGTGTTTTATATCATTTTCTTGTGATTCCTTTTCTGTTTCATTGAGATTTTTTTCTATAGCCAGCTATTTTACATAATTCTATAATTTGACCTAATTACTCAATTTAAATAGGTAATGGCACAGACAAAAATTGACTAAAATTCAAAACAAATATGAAATACACAGAATGTATGATTGGGCTCAAAATTGAAAACAATGTGATTTTAACCATATTTATTTATTGATTAAAAAAATATTTTTTCACTTTTTCTTTTCAAACGCTCATTACTTGAGTTGCCCAAAGATTTCAGTGTTGCACCCGGCAGATTTGAAATCAGAAGATGCTGGAGATGAATAATCATGAAAATAAAACTGTCTGGACGCTAAAGCAAGGTATACCCCTCTCGACGCCAGACTATTACTGAGCCCGTAGTGATGTATGTTCGAGGTCTGTTGTCCCATAAAAAACGTCCCAACGCCAGGGGACGAGGGACGTATTTTATGGGCCAAAAGGCCCAAAATGGCATTTCTCCAACTCATTCACTACGTTTTCTTATTCTTAGAGAACTAGAAATAAAATAAAACGCTAGTTTATGTAATTACAAAATAAACCATGGCACAGTGTGCCCAAACATTCTCTACGGGCTCAGTGTGCCTGAACATTAGCAGAGGGTAGTATTTCATAATGTTCAGCAATAGATGTGTGACAGTAAGTGAACTTGTGCGAATGATGTAGAAAATGCGAACGGTTGAGGTCGGCGAAGTAAGAAGAAAGGGGTGGGAAGGGTGTTTATTATAAGTGGGATTATGTTTATTATAGCAACATTAAATATGCAATATATATATACTTGGTTAGAATAGACAGGCCCGACATAATGGGCAGATACCCGGATCTACGTGTACTTAAGAGTCCATGTACCGCTATAAGATTACTTTATTGAGCGTGGGCAATACACTTATATACTCTGCCTAAAGGTTAGAGTGGTGACATAAACTTTGTGCTTGCTGCAAAAAAACTAAGCCTTCACCATCTGTATGTTAACACTATGACATTGAGAAAGTGTCCAAATGTCTTAGAGGTGTGCCCAGCTGACCATAACCAATCACGAGAGACCAATGTACCTCATTGACCTACTGGTGCTTGATATGTTTTGATCCTAGACAGGATGTTGCAGAAATGGCAAGATGACTGGGTCCGAGTGGCTTACAGAACGTGACACATAGACTGACTATATCCAAACCTTTTACATGTAATTTATTCATAATTACATGCCCATTTATCAATGATGATGTTCTTTTACGTCTCTCATTAGTACAGCGACGTTTCACAGTAAACATGACTGTGATGTGGTGAAGGACGGACGCTCAGATACACTGACAGGACGCTCTGACACACTGACAGGATGCTCTGATACACTGACAGGACGGTCTGACACACAGACAGTACGCTCAGATACACTGACAGGACGCTCTGACACACTGACAGGACGCTCTGACACACTGACAGGACGGTCTGATACAATGACAGGACGGTCTGACACACAGACAGGACGCTCTGATACACTGACAGGACGGTCTGACACACAGACAGGACGCTCTGATACACTGACAGGACGGTCTGACACACAGACAGTACGCTCAGATACACTGACAGGACGCTCTGACGGACTGACAGGACGCTCTGACACACTGACAGGACGGTCTGATACAATGACAGGACGGTCTGACACACAGACAGTACGCTCAGATACACTGACAGGACGCTCTGACACACTGACAGGACGCTCTGACACACAGACAGGACGCTCTGATACACTGACAGGACGCTCTGACACACAGACAGGACGCTCTGATACACTGACAGGACGCTCTGATACACTGACAGGATGCTCTGACACACTGACAGGATGCTCTGACACACTGACAGGACGCTCTGATACACTGACAGGACACTCTGACACACTGACAGGACGCTGTGACACACTGACAGGACGCTGTGACACACAGACAGGACGCTCTGATACACTGACAGGATGCTCTGACACACTGACAGGATGCTCTGACACACTGACAGGACGCTCTGATACACTGACAGGACGCTCTGACACACTGACAGGACGCTCTGACACACTGACAGGACGGTCTGATACACAGACAGGACGCTCTGATACACTGTGAGGACGCTGTGACACACAGACAGGACGCTCTGATACACTGACAGGACGCTCTGATACACTGACAGGACGCTCTGATACACTGACAGGATGCTCTGATACACTGACAGGACGCTGTGACACACTGACAGGACGCTGTGACACACTGACAGGACGCTGTGACACACAGACAGGACGCTCTGATACACTGACAGGATGCTCTGACACACTGACAGGATGCTCTGACACACTGACAGGACGCTCTGATACACTGACAGGACGCTCTGACACACTGACAGGACGCTCTGACACACTGACAGGACGGTCTGATACACTGACAGGACGGTCTGACACACAGACAGGACGCTCTGATACACTGTGAGGACGCTCTGACACACAGACAGGACGCTCTGATACACTGACAGGACGCTCTGATACACTGACAGGATGCTCTGACACACTGACAGGACGCTCTGATACACTGACAGGACGCTGTGACACACTGACAGGACGCTGTGACACACTGACAGGACGCTGTGACACACTGACAGGACGCTCTGACACACTGACAGGACGATCTGATACACTGACAGGATGCTCTGACACACTGACAGGACGCTCTGATACACTGACAGGACGCTCTGATACATAGACAGGACGCTCTGATACACTGACAGGACGGTCTGACACACAGACAGGACGCTCTGATACACTGTGAGGACGCTCTGACACACAGACAGGACGCTCTGATACACTGACAGGACGCTCTGACACTGACAGGACGCTCTGACACACTGACAGGACGCTCTGATGCACTGACAGGATGCTCTGACACACTGACTGGACGCTCTGATACACTGACAGGACGCTCTGACACTGACAGGACGCTCTGACACACTGACAGGACGCTCTGACACACTGACAGGATGCTCTGACACACTGACAGGACGCTGTGACACACTGACAGGACGCTCTGACACAGACAGGACGCTCTGACACACTGACAGGACGCTCTGATACACTGACAGGATGCTCTGACACACTGACAGGACGCTCTGATGCACTGACAGGATGCTCTGACACACTGACAGGACGCTCTGATTCACTGACAGGATGCTCTGACACACAGACAGGACGCTCTGATACACTGACAGGACGCTCTGATGCACTGACAGGATGCTCTGACACACTGACAGGACGCTCTGATACACTGACAGGACGATCTGACACACTGACAGGACGCTCTGACACACTGACAGGACGGTCTGACACACAGACAGGACGCTCTGATACACTGACAGGATGCTCTGACACACTGACAGGACGCTCTGATACACTGACAGGACGATCTGACACTGACAGGACGCTCTGACACACTGACAGGACGCTCTGACACACTGACAGGATGCTCTGACACACTGACAGGATGCTCTAACACACTGACAGGATGCTCTGACACACTGACAGGACGCTGTGACACACTGACAGGACGCTCTGACACACAGACAGGACGCTCTGACACACTGACAGGACGCTCTGACACACTGACAGGATGCTCTGATACACTGACAGGACGCTCTGATTCACTGACAGGAGGAACGCTCAGACACAATGCTTTGGTTCTCGTTCTTTCAGCGCTCGGTAGCGATGGTTTCACTGTGACCCCAGCGCCTTCCCTTCAGAGCACAGCGCCAGTGGCGGTGGTGGGCCGAACCAGAGCGGCCTTCTATCAGCGTGGTATTGAGTGGTTTATGGAGTGGGTGGGTGGCTGGACGAGGAGGGGTTCGGGCGAGGGCTGAGTGGTACCATCAGTGCGTCTGAATCGGCATTATAAGATTGTATCTATATACAGTCAGTTATCTCCTCGGCCCGGCGACCAATCCCAGCTCCCGCCCTCCTCCGCCGCTCTAATGAAGAAAACTCACGCTAGGCGGCGCGCCAATAAAGACTCGGTCCTCGAGCTTTAATCAAACGGTTCTAGCGTTACGCACTCGCTACCCGCCCGCTGTCCGCTCTAGCCCCCCCCCCCCCCCCGCCAACCCCCCAACCCCCCGCCCCCCGCGCCCGTCACTATTGATTCAGCTCTCCTGGTTCCACCCCTCGCCGCCCGCCGGGCCGTGGCGCCACCAGGCCGCCGCCATTGTGGCGATCCCCATAGCGACGCAATCTGGCAAATTTCACGTTCCAAATCTCCCCAGTGATAATTTGACGTGTCGTATTTCAGCGTGACCGGAACTTGAAAGGGGCTGGGCGGCGGGCGGGCGGCGGCGGGCGGGCGGCCCGGCGGCCCCGCCATTAGGAGAGTTGACAAAGCAATTGGTCACGGCTCAATAAGCGCCATTCCACGCCGCGGCCGATGAAGTCCATTTCAGAACGCGCCATGATTGCAATCCCGTCGTGCCTCGCGGCTCTCGCGATCTCTCGTTGATCCCGTGATCAGGCGAGACCGCAGGGCCCGGATGACAAATGGCGGCCTGCGCGGGGCCGGGGGGACGCCGGGGGAACGCTGTGTGTTCTCCCGACGCCGCCATTGATCACGTGACCCCGGCGTCCTCTCGGCGTCCTCTCGGCGTCCTCTCGGCCGTCTTTCATATTGTTTTCCATCTTCTTTATCGAGAGCATATTGACCTCTGACCCCCGCGGTGGCCGTGTTCCTTTGTCTGCCAGCAGGGGGCGGGTCAGCCGGACCTGGTGGCCTGACCTCTACCGTGCAGAGTGGGAACTACCAAACGACCGCCTTCGTGTTTTGCCGAGAAGCATCGTTTTTGTTACTCGTTTTTTTTGGGTGATTTTTTTGCGTAATTCTCCTTGGAACGCAGAACGTGTCGACATGTGACATATTAACAGTGGAGTTTGGTGCTGTTTGTTTCCTGCACATTGTGACCGTTTCACTATACTACTCACACTCGTAAATTACAATGTATGGTGCGACATGGAGGGTTGGATTCTCATGTACACGTTTACACATGTGAGCACACTCGATGGGCCGACACAGAACTGTCACTCGTCAGTCTCTTGCCCTATCTGACTAGTTCTCTCGTTACTATTGATCCCTATAATCTCATTTAGATATCTCTTGAACTTCAGCCCAAGGTTGATAGATGTGCGACCGGTAAGGTGTTTTTAAAACTAAGAACGATATTGGTAGAACGATTACTGCACTAACCTCAGGCGATACTGACCACCACCAGAGTGTCAGTCCGTCTTTTAGACGTGGCCCTCAGAAGTGCAGGATATCTTTTGCAGTTTTAATTGTTTAATTTGTTCCTATTTTAATGGAAGGCGTTTTGTTTGAACCCACCTTGCAACGGACCGAAATGAGACAAAAGTTGTGAATTTTTAAAAAGAATTCAAAATACTGATATTTTCCTGGTCGCCTCGTAGGACTGTCCTCCTAAATAACGGTTCCCTTAAGGTAACGCGAATGCACAAATATCATGATGAAGTACTTTATCGGCGCCGGGTCACGTATACGGAAGGTTTCTGTTTGATAATAGGGGCTTTATTTGGTCATGTTAACCGCCTTTACATTCACACGCTCGAGTATAGTATACGATCTAATAGTAGATGACTTAGACCTGACACTGACGGTGAGTGTGGCTCATGGTCTGAATACCTGTAGATAAGGAGGGTGATGGGGGAGGGGGGGCACGGAGAAGCCAGATAACGCGATTGTTACCTACCACATGTAAAACGTGAGGATTCTCTCGGATCTGCTTGGAGTTTCTTCCCCACATAGAGACAGAGTGAAGCAGACCTATGCATGGAGAGTGAAAGGTCATGAGAGTGAGAATCTCGTGGTGTGCAAAACTCGATCCTGCTTCTTTTTTTAACTGCTCTACTATACCGAAAGCAGAATTTAATGCTGTGGTTTTCTGATCTCCTTACTTTCAGAGAAGCCTCTGAACTATTCTGGTTGTCGGCAACATTTTTTTTCTATTTAGGAAAGGAATCTCTCAGAAATACCGAGTTTTTCAGATACTCGTTGGTACATCCATCTACATCTAGTTGGTTATACCATGTTACATCTAGCCATCCTGTGTATTATCTCGCCCCTGGTGTCCTACGCCCATAACATATTTAGGAAAAATATCAAATGGGGTATTAGGTCACAAATGTTAGCCCATTAGTCAATGAGGGGTGAGGTTTGATAGCCCTTTCAGAATACAGCTTATGAACACGCAATTTGGTAGGAGTCTCACGGCGGTATTTACGTAGTTGCGACTGCAGTAATATACGGAAACAGGGTTACTGTGCCTGTACATGATACATACGCGGTAAGATTGACGATAAAACGAACTGATGCCGAAGGCAGAGGTTCGTTTTATCGTCAATTTTACCAAGTATTTATTACGTACAGGCACAGTAACCCTGTTTCCGTATTATTATATATCTTAAAATATCAATATTTTAGCTTTGCTTCTGGGCGAGTTTTTGGATTTCGCTGCCGTACATGCCCCGTACGCCACATACATATACCCCGTACGTCACCTAGGTATCGGACGGGTATAAATACGACATGGGTAGGAGGGGGGAGTATGTGTAGGATATACTGACACAGGTATACAATAATACCCCTGACTGTGCTACGTGAGTCCTTGCGCTAGTCAATAGGTAAACTTTGTCTGATCCACTTATATGTCGCAGATCCTGAGTCACTAGATAATGTCTAATATCGTCATGCTATGATGGTACAATTCCATTGACAATTGTATTGACAATTGCTGCAGCCAATATACTTGTAGACGTTTAGAGTGCTGCAGACGAGGGGAGTATGTCAATCGTTAGTGCGTGTAATTCCCGTGTCGAGGGCAGAGAGGTGAGGCAGTAACTCGTGAGGCCGCACGGAAGTGGTTCCGTTCCGCAATCTTACTTGGCACTCAGTCAAGGAGCGTGTTTGAAGAGCGCTTCACCTAAAGTGAAGTACTTCTTTTTTCCCGGAAGCAATTTAGAGCCACGGGAAGTGGAACAAGTGCAGCCTCCTTCTGCGCAGGCGTGCTCTGCGCCGCGCGTGCGCAGTCGTTACTGACAGACAGCGCGCAGGCGCGTGTCAGCGTCTGTTGTGACACGTGACCGACAAATATTTTACCATCTCGCGAGATGTGGCGAGGGGTGGTCACCAAGCGGAGCTTCCCTGACACGGGTTTGTGTATGGAGAGTGGAGTGGGTACTTGAATGTAATGCGAGTGTAATATTAACCAATGTAGGAACACCACAAATCTCCACGGGAAAAAAACAGAGAAGCCAAGATCGTGACACTTGGCATTCTGCAACTCAATTACAGACATCGTCGAGAGGCACGCCGGCATTTACAATAACACAGCAGCAGCAAGGGCGAATATCTGCCGTCAAGTCAGCTCCTGTCACTGTGTGTATACTATGTGACACAACTTGACTGGAGAGTCCAAGATGATCGGGGCTATTTTCTTTCTATCATACACCCTCAAATTGCTATGGTCTATTGTCTCCGGAAACCCACTTTCAACCAGCACTTACAAATTCTACAACTGCCTTTCTAGGAACCAAATATATTAAGCACCAGTGGGTCAAGGAGATATTTTGGTCTCTAGTGATTGGTCATGGTTTGCTGGGCACGCGAAGTTCTCTGTTTTAGAGGCAATTATATACTTCTATTCTCTCCAAATTTTCGCTATCACGTGTATACATGTATGATTGGTCTCTTTTTCTGAGCCTACCTTTTCATGATTATTGCTGTTTCTAATTGTCTTGGTTAAGACTCAGCCCATCCTCGTACAAATCAGCCTCACACAGTCTCACTCACTGCCTCTGCATTTATCTCTTCTCCTTCATTCTTTCTTTCTTCTCCATCCGGAAATTAGTGAGATCAGCCGAGGTTTAAGATGGTAGCGTGCGTTCACCAGCAGTAGTAGAAGGCTGCAGAATGATGATGGGTTTCAGTCAGAGATATGGGTATCAGTCTCCAAACTGTGAACATGCACCCCGCGGGGGAGAGTTTCTATATAAAGTAGGTTTCTCTTCACAAATAATGTAATAAGCCTTATATATCTGGTATCGTCATGGTGCACAAAGGACACACCTAGAACGCCATTTGCAGCCGGTCCGGGCGAGACATGGCTACGGGATGTTGTAAGTAGAACTCCTATAAAACACACTTCACTGCGGTGTGCTCTACACAGATGGCTGTTTACACTGTACACCCCCGCCCCCTCACCCCGCACACCCCGCCCTCACCCCGCACACACCCCGCCCACACCCCGCCCACACCCCGCCCACACTCAGCGTGCCTCCGGGCGGCCGCTGCCACGTGTCAGTGCCCGGGACACTGTCCGGGACACTTCCAGGAGCACATTCTCCTTCCTGGAGTTGTTCCTGGCACTCGTGTCGCCGGGAGGAGGCCCGAGGAGGGGTATCACGTGGTGTTGGGGAGGGAGGATTTACGTGGACGTATCGACGTGTCACGTGAGCACCGTGGAGAAAGACCACGTGCACGTGTGGCGGCACGTGTCACAACACCCTGGAGAGGCCTCCTCCGGGACCTGCTCGTGCTCCAGGCGGGGAGGGTCGGGGCGGATGGCGGGGGATGTAGGATGTGGGAGGAACTTGGTATTTTAGTGAAACATGTTTACCTTATTGGGACTGCCTCTCGTACTGCGTTTGTTTCGATAAAAAATATCGCACGAGGTTGCAGAGCGAGTGCAATATTTTTATGGAAAGAAACAAGGTACAAGAGGCCATCCCAATAAGGTTTACAATTTTCACTTGTAAAAAAAAAAAATTTCCAACAGCTATTCAATGTTTAAAAAAAACAAGATAGTGAATGAGAAAAAATTATCACCTATATCTCTGAATATCAATAATCATTTAAATATTTACCAAAACGTAACAATGTCGAACCGATCTTCAGAGGGTGCTGAGCGGGCGGAGGTGACTTTCTGCTATGAACTAGGCGCATGCATGTGGGCTGATTAGTAGGCTAGTCTTATTAGTGACTTACTGTGTGATATTATTGGTGTTGTAATTGTGAGTATGTCCTATCAGTGTGTAGAATGCACCACTAACACACAGGAGGGTTTAGCAGTTGTGCAGTGTCCTATGGGTTGCTCTGGGGATGTGTTAACTTCAGCTAAAATATCAGCTGGAATAATCCATGGATTTATCACAATGGAGTTACAACTGGATGTGAAGCACTGGTGTAAAATGTAGAGTACTGCTTAGCTTTGTCAGCCCTTCACAGACAAGATATGCAGTCGAGGCACTCCATGGTTCTTTATTGGGTCCAAGAATGATACACACTTCTCATCGACTCAGGCCAAAGAACCTTGAGTGATGGTTGCAACTAGCATATAAAGGAAACCTCAAAGTTGAATACATTACAATGTCAAGGTTGCTTGTCCCAAATACCATGTCCTTATTTGTAGCTCCCTGTCCTTGATCATTGGTAGGGTGAAGGACACTCAAAGTGCACACCCACTGTGATGGGCCAGGTACCCATCTATGGCCAAGGACTCTCTGTGCCCTTGGGCCTAGTGGATAGCTGTCATATACTTATACTCATAGTTATTACCAGCTCACAGATATATTTGTAGTTTTTCTGGATTACATGATTTTTGCATGGATCTGGTCCAGTGCAAATGAATGTCTCAATTTCACCTCGATGATGATTGTGGAGCATCCAAACTCATGGAGTATTGTTAATTTATATGATTCTCGATGCAGCTCTAAGTAACTCTGTCTGGCCTGAGCTATCATACATTTAGATAATTTTGGTTATGTTTCTATTAACTTGACAATTCGGAAATCTCGACAGTCGGCTACCTACTGCTTTATACGTGACAACTCATTCTTAATGCATGTTTCATGTCCGCATTTGAACCTTTTCCGGTGTAAATACCACAAGTCCTGGTCTTCCTTGGACGTCATTGATCCGTAATAAATGATAAATGCACGTATCTTCTGGATTATATCCGCAGATGGAATCTCGATAGTCTAGATTGTAATAAGCTGACAGTACTTGCGGGACATGTTTGAGGATCTCCAGACGTTTATCACCTGTATATACAATAACAAGGCGCAGCGCCATCACAACCGATAGGAAATTACACATTCTGATAACTCTTTGAGAGCAGGGTCACATTCATACAAGACCTCTTCTTACACTATCTGACTTCCTCATCATCTAGCGATGGAATGTTGTTTATCTCAGCCCTGGTTTGGCCCTAGGAATGACGTCAGAAAAAACCCTCAGCGATCACCCTGGTAAAGTGACATTACTATGCCACGGTTGTGACGGAGTGAATATGAGATGACATCATATGCATTAACCAACTGGATATGCAATGTAATTTAAATTATTCTGATTTTGTGATGCTACTTAATGTCAGTCAGTGAAAGGGGAGAGATAAATCCAGAACTGCACTAAAATTGTAAAATACACAATACTCCACCTGTTTGCTGGGCCGTAATCATAACTCGGCTTCGCCTCGATGATGATTGTTGCCCACCCATTCTCATGGAGTATTGTGTATTTATACGATTCTTGATGCAGTCCTATATAATTGTATGGGCTTAAACCTTGAACCTATAGGAAGTGAAAGTGTAGTATGTGTTGGTTGGAGGGTGGGAGAGAAGTCTAGTATGTGTTGGTTGATGGATGGGAGAGAAGTGTAGTGTGTGTTGGTTGAAGAGTGGGAGAGAAGTGTAGTGTGTGTTGGAAGATGGGTTGGGAGAGAAGTGTAGTGTGTGTTGGTAGATGGATGGGAGAGAAGTGTAGTGTGTGTTGGTAGATGGTTGGGAGAGAAGTGTAGTATGTGTTGGTAGATGGGTTGGGAGAGAAGTGTAGTATGTGTTGGTTGATGGATGGGAGAGAAGTGTAGTGTGTGTTGGTAGATGGGTTGGGAGAGAAGTGTAGTGTGTGTTGGTAGATGGATGGGAGAGAAGTGTAGTGTGTGTTGGTAGATGGATGGGAGAGAAGTGTAGTATGTGTTGGTAGATGGGTTGGGAGAGAAGTGTAGTGTGTGTTGGTAGATGGGTTGGGAGAGAAGTGTAGTATGTGTTGGTAGATGGATGGGAGAGAAGTGTAGTGTGTGTTGGTAGATGGGTTGGGAGAGAAGCGTAGTGTGTGTTGGTAGATGGGTTGGGAGAGAAGCGTAGTGTGTGTTGGTAGATGGGTTGGGAGAGAAGTGTAGTATGTGTTGGTAGATGGATGGGAGAGAAGTGTAGTGTGTGTTGGTAGATGGATGGGAGAGAAGTGTAGTGTGTGTTGGTAGATGGGTTGGGAGAGAAGTGTAGTGTGTGTTGGTAGATGGATGGGAGAGAAGTGTAGTGTGTGTTGGTAGATGGGTTGGGAGAGAAGTGTAGTGTGTGTTGGTAGATGGATGGGAGAGAAGTGTAGTGTGTGTTGGTAGATGGGTTGGGAGAGAAGTGTAGTGTGTGTTGGTAGATGGGTTGGGAGAGAAGTGTAGTGTGTGTTGGTAGATGGGTTGGGAGAGAAGTGTAGTGTGTGTTGGTAGATGGATGGGAGAGAAGTGTAGTGTGTGTTGGTAGATGGGTTGGGAGAAGGCTGGGCTGGACGGGGGCAGTATGGCAGGACACACCCCGCGCTCTCTATATACACTAGCCGGCACCTCCTGACCTCATCCGGGAAGCTCATGATTGTTGTCATTACAACACGTGACGTCACTCCAGGTGACACCACGTGACCCTGCGACCCTAGGAACGTCGTCGGCGCTGACATGACGTAGGCCAGAGCCTCGACGTCATCGTGTCGTCATGGAGAGAGCGCACGCGCGTGGCGTCGTCACCACGCATGCGCCATGACCTGTATAAACAAAGGTCAGGTGGACGCCGTGTCACGGGTGTCGTCTGCTCACCTCGGTGTGTTCTCAATCCTCTTCTCAAAGTCTCTGTTTAGTTTCTAAAAACACAGTTCTGCATTTTCTCTGTTTCAGCCCCAAACATCGTGGCAAGAACAGTGTACAAAGATACATAAGACAGTGAGAATTTACAAGATAAATGTAGGAGATGATTTGAAAAGAAGTGAAATAACAGATGGAGCAATGTAAACCAAGGCCTAAGAGAAATTCTGAGCAGTTGGAAGTTTCTCTTTGTTTTCCCTGAGCCATACATATCAGTGGCATATGGTACTGATAAGGAACTGCATCGAGATCTATAGCCTCGGACAGTATGCCATAAGTTTTGGCTATGGAGTAATCTCACGATGCAAGCCCCTTTGATTCTCTCGTTCTTTGACCAAGTCAGTCGTCGGTGGCCTTAATCTATGTACAATTAATCAGTTAACACTGCTTTGCATGTCTGTTTCTATTCATCAATCTGGTATCAGTGGTTCCCGATTGCAGATCGGTGGAGAGTAGTTTTCGTCGGCCAGTGGAAAATGGCTTTAACTCTCTTCTCTGGATAGTGATTCCAGTCAACATAAATATTTTGAGAGTAAAGATTACAGAGCACAAACAATAAACAGTACTAAGAGTCATCAGCTTTGGAAGACCATTTGAACAGCACTTAAGGCTTGTATACAGTTTAACTAGTACGTGTATATACACGTGATCCTCTAGTGACCAATGGTTACCTAGATAAGATTACAGACGTCTATGGGTCTCCCAGCACTAAATCCACACTTGAGTCAAGGGGGTGTTTTTCTTGAGCACCCATATAGCATTCCGGGAGAATGATTCTGCACAGTCTGTGCTGCACCAAGGAGTACCAGGAAAGCATGTGGCAGGTGCAGGGTAAATAATGGCCGAGGAGGAGGCCGAGAGAGCAGAGACAGAATGAACATGAATAGAAAGGAAGAGAAGAAAGGCATATATGATCCGACCAACCATGGATAAGTGAAGTGTAAATGGGTGTCACGGGAGTTGTTGTAGCAGGTGTAACAGTTCTTCCCACTCCTATTTCATGGTTCTTATAGTAATAATGTACAGCAATTAAACTGAGCAATGAAAGGAATTTGAGAAAGGAAGACGTGTCAAATACAACAGAATGAAAATATGACATTGTATGTTGAAATGAAGAATTAAATAATGGATGTAAGATAATGTGAACACGAAGAGTAAAATGCTCAAGTTAATGAGGCGATAATGGAGGGAAAGTGGCAGAATATCAAATATTACTTTAATGTAATTCTTTAAATGATAGTATATTACTGAAATGGTAATGTCCCTACCTCTGAAAGAATTGTTATAGGTCCCCATCGTAAGTAAAGGTCAAACTTAAAACATTAAATACTATCAATCTCCGCGTGTAATCCTGTAAAATTTGTCTATTTGTTATGCAATTTGTACAGTATAATCTATACCACTTACATCATGGTCGATGTACATCTATTGTTTTATCAACTATTGAACACGAACCCCCTGTGTGTTGCCTCCTTCAGAAAAATCATAAATCGGAGCGGCGCAGTTGCCCGTCCTCGGCCGTCCTGGTGCGCTCGTGTTTATGGGCGTGACGTCTTTACGCTGAGTGTGAAGCCGCTGCTGGCTCGCCATAAACAGCGGTAAACACAGGTAGCCGACACTGACAAATTGGCACCTAGATAAGGGCCTGGCAGGCGCGCGATAAGGCAACTACCTGCACATTAGGGGTATCTGAGCGGAGGCCATCCCACCCACACAGCCACGGCCCGCCACCACACGCCAGCCGCCCGCACTAAGAGCGGCCTGTTGGCGAACACGAAACACCGCGAGATAGCGCGAGACACCGTGAGATAGCGCGAAACTTGCTGGTTAATTGCCGCCATTGAGACGCTCGGAGATGCTCCTCGCCACCAGAGGGAGTTCTCTGCGCGCGTGCGCGTTGAGGAGGCGCGTATGGTTTTGTGCTCAACTTCACATATCACTCCGCGATGTAGTGCCATCAGCACAAGAGTCTCGTCTCTTCTCGTGTCAGACGAGAGTGTAGCGCGCCTAACGTAAACACAGAAGAAGCTTCACTTTATGGGGCGCCGTTTGCGAGAAGACGTTCTTAAAATAAATAAGATTCAGTGTATCTCCGCCGCAGCCGAGTTTGCCATATCCATACACTATATGAATAATAGAGATTTATTGATTGATCTGAAGATTGCACCCGGAAGGTTAAATCTAACGTAATCTTACATGATTTCTGTTTTCCCCAACAAGCTGACTAATTCGTTGTTTCTAGGAGTTGGAACATATATGTGTCTTATAAGGCGGTTTTTGAAGACATCATATCTAACAGCTCCAACTGATTTAGGGTTATATCAAGTTATTGTGGAGGGACTTTCGGGAGATTTGGTAAAAATACAAATACTAGAGCAGGAGTGAAAGTGTAAAATGGAGGAAATACAGACAAATTAAAAATGTAAAGAGCGATCACGAATAGAGAAAATAAAAAAAAAGAGAATACAGAAATAGTTGGGGAAATGATTGTAGGTCAGACAATGAAGCAGATCTATAAAAGAAATGAAACAACGGTGTTGTAGAGTGTGACTAGCAGTGGTTGAGTGTGGTCAGAGAGAGGGCGGCTGGGTATGCCCTACACTGTGGGAACTGCCGCTCTAATTACAGTTGGCCCCCCACTACACGCATCCATCATGGCGCGCCCCACGTGGCGGTAAACATGGCGGCCCGCTGGTTCCCGTCCTGCCAAATGACCCGGCGTCCTACGCGACAGGAGACGTCATGTCTGGAGTCTCTCACCCGGTCTCGTCAATCACGTGACTGAGCGCCGAGAACGCTACTTGTCTCGTCTTTATGGCGGTTTCTCGCGATTTCTCGCTCGTCTCGGCAATCTCCGAGCAGAGGCGCGTATTTAGAAGGCCGCTAATGCGTGCTCGAGGCGTCAGATAGCGCGGCCTCTCTCAGGAGAGTGGAGAGAGAGTCTGCTCATTGGTCGTTGATTGATCTCATTCTGATGTCAGTGTTTGTCGCGGGACGTTTTGAGTTCTTAGGCCCGGAACCCACTGAGCTCCCGATAGGCCTACACTCCGACAAGTGTTCCGACACACTACCACACAGAATTTCTCAACCTTCCGACACGGCGATGATTTGATAATCTAGTTTAATATACTGCCGATCCTTAATTGTATCCATCAATTATCAACATAATACTGCAATGCTTCATAGATCATCTCTCAGTCCACAAGTAGACTGGTCAAAACTGTCAAGGTGCTGAAAGTGGGATTCACACGATGGGATTCATGTACCTCACAGGGTGTTTGTCTGAGACAAATCCTGTTGAGCTTCTCCACTGGGACACAATCTCTTCATCTAGATTGTAGGGTTACATTTCCCTGAGAAATGTTTTCTCCTGCAATTGTTGGTGACAATTACCCCCCCAATATGGTACAGAATCCCATGAGATTTTGATTTTAAACAGGTTTAAAATTCATGGGAGCATTTTGGTGAGACAAATGTACCCACTGCTGAGTCGCTGACTAAGTACCTCACCAAGCCATGATTAGATGTTTTTCACATCCCTCACCTCAAGAGTCCCAGGGTGAGTGTTCACTGGAACTATGAGACTTTGTACCAGGTGTGTCCTTCCACGTTAATCCAATTCGCCATTTCTCCTTGAGACTGTTAAAAGCAAAGGAAAATCGTCTGAGACTAGGGAAAGTGTGTGAAGTACACCCGTCTCAGGTACAGTCTCTATGTGAATCCCACTTTAGAAACACATACTCACTATCCACTCCTTACTATCCACACCTCACTATCCACACCTCACTCTCACACACGTCACTATCCACACCTCACTATCCACACCTCACTATCCACACCTAACTATCCACTCCTCACTATCCACACCTCACTCTCACACACCTCCCTATCCACACCTCACTATCCACACCTCACTATCCACTCCTCACTATCCACACATCACTCTCACACACCTCCCTATCCACACCTCCCTATCCACACCTCACTATCCACACCTCACCATCCACACCTCACTATCCACACCTCACTATCCACACCTCACTATCCACACCTCACTATCCACACCTTACTATCCACACCTCATTCTCACACACCTCACTATCCATTCCTCACTATCCAATCCTCCCTATCCACACCTCCCTATCCACACCTCACTATCCACACCTTACTATCCACACCTCATTCTCACACACCTCACTATCCATTCCTCACTATCCACTCCTCCCTATCCACACCTCCCTATCCACACCTCCCTATCCACACCTCACTATCCACACCTCACTATCCACACTTCACTATCCACACCTCACTATCCACACCTCACTATCCACACCTTACTATCCACACCTCACTCTCACACACCTCACTATCCATTCCTCACTATCCACCCCTCCCTATCCACACCTCCCTATCCACACCTCCCTATCCACACCTCCCTATCCACACCTCACTATCCACACCTCACTCTCACACACCTCACTATCCACACCTCACTATCCACACCTCACTATCCACACCTCACTATCCACACCTAACTATCCACACCTCCCTATCCACACCTCCCTATCCACACCTCACTATCCACACCTCACTATCCACACCTCACTATCCACACCTCACTATCCACACCTCACTATCCACACCTCACTCTCACACACCTCACTATCCATTCCTCACTATCCACCCCTCCCTATCCACACCTCCCTATCCACACCTCCCTATCCACACCTCACTATCCACACCTCACTATCCACACCTCACTATCCACACCTCACTATCCACACCTCATTCTCACACACCTCACTATCCATTCCTCACTATCCACCCCTCCCTATCCACACCTCCCTATCCACACCTCACTATCCACACCTCACTATCCACACCTCACTATCCACACCTCACTATCCACACCTTACTATCCACACCTCATTCTCACACACCTCACTATCCATTCCTCACTATCCACCCCTCCCTATCCACACCTCCCTATCCACACCTCCCTATCCACACCTCACTATCCACACCTCACTATCCACACCTCACTATCCACACCTCACTATCCACACCTCACTCTCACACACCTCACTATCCATTCCTCACTATCCACCCCTCCCTATCCACACCTTACTATCCACACCTCACTATCCACACCTCACTCTCACACACCTCCCTATCCACACCTCCCTATCCACACCTCCCTATCCACACCTCACTATCCACACCTCCCTATCCACACCTCCCTATCCACACCTCCCTATCCACACCTCCCTATCCACACCTCACTATCCACACCTCACTATCCACACCTCACTATCCACACCTCACTATCCACACCTTACTATCCACACCTCATTCTCACACACCTCACTATCCATTCCTCACTATCCACCCCTCCCTATCCACACCTCCCTATCCACACCTCCCTATCCACACCTCACTTTCCACACCTCACTATCCACACCTCACTATCCACACCTCACTATCCACACCTCACTCTCACACACCTCACTATCCATTCCTCACTATCCACCCCTCCCTATCCACACCTTACTATCCACACCTCACTATCCACACCTCACTCTCACACACCTCCCTATCCACACCTCCCTATCCACACCTCCCTATCCACACCTCACTATCCACACCTCCCTATCCACACCTCCCTATCCACACCTCCCTATCCACACCTCCCTATCCACACCTCACTATCCACACCTCACTATCCACACCTCACTATCCACACCTCACTATCCACACCTTACTATCCACACCTCATTCTCACACACCTCACTATCCATTCCTCACTATCCACCCCTCCCTATCCACACCTCCCTATCCACACCTCCCTATCCACACCTCACTTTCCACACCTCACTATCCACACCTCACTATCCACACCTCACTATCCACACCTCACTCTCACACACCTCACTATCCATTCCTCACTATCCACCCCTCCCTATCCACACCTTACTATCCACACCTCACTATCCACACCTCACTCTCACACACCTCCCTATCCACACCTCCCTATCCACACCTCCCTATCCACACCTCACTATCCACACCTCCCTATCCACACCTCCCTATCCACACCTCCCTATCCACACCTCCCTATCCACACCTCACTATCCACACCTCACTATCCACACCTCACTATCCACACCTCACTATCCACACCTTACTATCCACACCTCATTCTCACACACCTCACTATCCATTCCTCACTATCCACCCCTCCCTATCCACACCTCCCTATCCACACCTCCCTATCCACACCTCCCTATCCACACCTCACTATCCACACCTCACTATCCACACCTCACTATCCACACCTCACTCTCACACACCTCACTATCCATTCCTCACTATCCACCCCTCCCTATCCACACCTTACTATCCACACCTCACTATCCACACCTCACTCTCACACACCTCCCTATCCACACCTCCCTATCCACACCTCCCTATCCACACCTCACTATCCACACCTCCCTATCCACACCTCACTATCCACACCTCACTATCCACACCTCCCTATCCACACCTCACTATCCACACCTCACTATCCACACCTCACTATCCACACCTCACTCTCACACACCTCACTATCCATTCCTCACTATCCACCCCTCCCTATCCACACCTCCCTATCCACACCTCCCTATCCACACCTCACTATCCACACCTCACTATCCACACCTCACTATCCACACCTCACTATCCACACCTTACTATCCACACCTCATTCTCACACACCTCACTATCCATTCCTCACTATCCACCCCTCCCTATCCACACCTCCCTATCCACACCTCCCTATCCACACCTCACTATCCACACCTCACTATCCACACCTCACTATCCACACCTCACTATCCACACCTCACTCTCACACACCTCACTATCCATTCCTCACTATCCACCCCTCCCTATCCACACCTTACTATCCACACCTCACTATCCACACCTCACTCTCACACACCTCCCTATCCACACCTCCCTATCCACACCTCACTATCCACACCTCCCTATCCACACCTCCCTATCCACACCTCCCTATCCACACCTCACTATCCACACCTCACTATCCACACCTCACTATCCACACCTCACTATCCACACCTCACTATCCACACCTTACTATCCACACCTCATTCTCACACACCTCACTATCCATTCCTCACTATCCACCCCTCCCTATCCACACCTCCCTATCCACACCTCCCTATCCACACCTCACTATCCACACCTCACTATCCACACCTCACTATCCACACCTCACTATCCACACCTCACTCTCACACACCTCACTATCCATTCCTCACTATCCACCCCTCCCTATCCACACCTTACTATCCACACCTCACTATCCACACCTCACTCTCACACACCTCCCTATCCACACCTCCCTATCCACACCTCCCTATCCACACCTCACTATCCACACCTCCCTATCCACACCTCCCTATCCACACCTCACTATCCACACCTCACTATCCACACCTCACTATCCACACCTCACTATCCACACCTCACTATCCACACCTCACTCTCACACACCTCACTATCCACACCTCACCATCCACTCCTCACCCTCACACACCTCACTCTCACGCACCTCACTATCCACATCTCACTATCCACACCTCACTATCCACACCTTACTATCCACACCTCACTATCCACACCTCACTATCCACACCTCACTATCCACACCTCACTATCCACACCTCACTATCCACACCTCACTATCCACACCTCACTATCCACACCTCACTATCCACACTTCACTCTCACATACACCTTACACTGACCAAATATCCATTCATATGTACACACCTTGCTATTAGAAACCCTGTGAACCTCACTTTCGATTCTTTCTCTTTTGATGATGAGTATTACTCCATGCCTTGCTCTCCGGCAAGAAGGGGCTTGCTTCAGGCTCTGACTTACACTCTTATTTGTGGACGAGTAGTTACCTTATTATTTTTCTTGTGTCTAATATTCCTGTTGAGAAACAGATATGGGAGGATGACCGGGAGAATAATGATTCCCCATTTAGCACCTTACGCCGCTAGTGAGGTGGTTATTCTGAACGCATTTCTAGTGACAAGTTACACGAAACACATTCCTCCAGCCTGAGGGTGACTGGGGAAGAGGCACAGTACTCGTGCAAGGGCTCCTAGGAGTGATGGCGGCGGGGGTGAGGGTTGCTAGGGGCAGAAGAGGGGCAGGAGGAGGACGCGGAGACTGGTATGAGGAGGGGTATGTAGGAGGCCAAGTGCGCTGGTCCTAAAGCGGGATTCACACGGTGGGATTCATGTTCCTCACAGGGTGTTTGTCTGAGACTGCTGAGATCCTGTACTCGAACACAATCTCCTCGTCTAATTTATAGGTTTCCGTTTCCCTGAAACATGTTTTTCCCCTGTAATTGTTGGCGACAGTTACCCCTAAAAGGGAACAGATTCTCTTGAGAATTTGAACTTTGTGAGGTACATGAATCTCACAGTGTGAAGTCCACTTTAGGGCGACAACTTGGCAGATCTCAACAGCTGTATCTGTTGTAGACTTTGATTCTAATTGTTTTATTCTTCCTCATCTTTCTGTTACTGACAATTTATAATTGCCATCTTTGTCTCGTATGAGATCGCCGCTGGCATTTCAAAATTAACAAAAACACAAGTTAACGTGAGGTCCAGCCCTCTACAACCATCAGCGAGAATGTGATTAGGGGTGAGTTTTTAAAAGAAAGAGTGATTGAAAAATGATCTTATCGGGGTCCTTGTGGTCTTTGTGGTGTTCTCTTTATAGAAGATAGTCTTACAAGACGATCATGGATGGGTCACTCTAAACGTAGCTTTTATTATGTACTCATACACATTTCAGATTGTTCAGCACAAAAAGTTGCCCTCCATTATAAGTTGACAGACTTTAACAATAAGATCACTATTAAATAACGCAACTCGAGGATATCGTTTCCAGCGTCGCCCATGTAAATCGTTATTGAAGTCGTTGATCGCTCTTTGTTTTAACAACTCCTCCCTGATTATTTCAGGGAGTTTCCGGAAGGCCCCAGGTGATTCTGAATGACCTTGGCGTCGCCTCCTCACCCCTCGACACCCTTCACACACGATGTGATACCAGATTACCCAGCAGCGAGATACTCAGCAGAAATCATCAAGAGTGACCCATCTCCCCTGGGCTTACTCAAATCAACCCTTTGTCATGTCTGGGTCTACAGCTTGACCTTTATCTTAGATCCCAAAGATATCGACCAGTTTCAGAATCGTTTCTTACAAGCTACGACGCCCTGCTATCATCTACGGCAGAGTTGTTAGATATCAGATGTAGATGTGTATAATAATGAGCAACACGGTGAACCTTTATTGAATCTTCTTATCGAAAGAGGTAAGTTCTCACTCCATTTATACATGAGAAGTTGTGTAGAGATGGGAAAGTGTTTAGTGAACCAAAGCCTTATGATAACACGATCACGATTGGGGTTATTTTCACTTGCATGCTATCAGAATACCATCCACGCAATATACCATATGCCTGGGGCCCGTTGAATAATCTAGGATCATACATGAGGACCTTTTCTGTACCTCGTACAAGGGATATCTTTTGATGATATCTACGTTTGTCCACAATGACAGTCTTAGCCGTCCATAAGGTCGTCCGTAAGTGTTGAATTAAGTTGACCCACATCTTCCTGGGGCATCCATGGTGTTCAGAGAAGGGTCTATATGTTTGAACGGGCCCCTGTATCGTAGGAAGTAGAGTCTTACTATGATATCGCTATTATCAATATTCTCCATACTCGTCCCATTCCAAACTCCTCTAACAGAAAACCGGGAGAACGTGAACTGGTAAAACATCTCTCTGGGTGTCGTTCGTCGACCCGCCGCCCCCCGGCGCTGGTGACGGCCCCTTCTCAATGCACTCCTTGTGCACGCCGATTCCCAGCGCAAGCGGAAGCCCGAGGCGGCGGTTTTTCTGGCGCAGTCGTCGCTCGCGGCATGAACACTAAACAGGAGTGAATGGCACATTTCCTGGCCAAATGATTAGTCTCCACGCTGTCCGGACACTGCCTGATTATCGCCCGGCACCGCCGCTGGGACCCGGCGTACACGGAGAGGGTCGCCGGGTCAGGAGGCAATGAGCGATAATAGGGGACGCGAGGATCACTCTCGAGCTCCTTCTCTGAAAAAAATGTCTTGTTCTCACCAAACTCTCAAACAGAGGAGCTTCTTAGTGATAGGTGATGCCTACCGGGATATTCAAGAATGAATGGCTTTATGTCCACGTGTAGATTTTTAGCTGACCTAATTTAGCTCACAATTCAAATCAGTTATAAAATTATAAAAAAAAGAAATTGATTAACACATCATTAAAGATCCGATACTCATTAGGAGGAATAAAATTCACAAACTATTCTCCTGAGATTATAAACCCAGCACGAGGGTTTTACTGCGGGCCACCCCGGGTGGACTCTTACATTCTGCTTCTCATCTGTCTATTATTAGCCTCCGTTCTGCCGTCAGAATGTGGCAGGACGAGACGCGCGTCCCGCTCTCTACAGGCAGCCACACCAAATAAATTGAGTTTAATTCACACTGTAATTAGAGTGGCGCTATATGCCCATTGAGGGGCGGGCTGCGGGGTGGTCTGCCGCCAGGGGCAGGCCAGGCGCTGCACGATGTGTTGAAGTGACCACAATAGTGTCATGGCCGCTGGCGTTTCCCAGACTGCCCCACAATAAACGCAGGTTCTGCCGCTAGGGGGCGACACAAGAGGTGGCCGTCAGGTGGGCGGCTATCTGTCCACCAGGTGTCACCCCGTGATCATTATCAGGTCGGCCGACAGGGGGCGGGATCAGGGTGGTGTCGTCTGAGGGTGACGGATCTGTTCCCATCAGCGACTGGGGGCAGAACGACATAACCCCAGCCGCATACTACACCTGAGACAGGCTAACAAACCACCACACCACACCCATATACTACACCTGAGACAAACCACCACACCACACCCATATACTACAGCCACATACTACACCCTGAGACAGGCTAACAAACCACCACACCACACCCATATACTACACCTGAGACAAACCACCACACCACACCCATATACTACACCTGAGACAGGCTAACAAACCACCACACCACACCCATATACTACACCTGAGACAAACCACCACACCACACCCATATACTACACCCACATACTACACCCTGAGACAGGCTAACAAACCACCACACCACACCCATATACTACACCTGAGACAAACCACCACACCACACCCATATACTACACCTGAGACAAACCACCACACCACACCCATATACTACACCCACATACTACACCCACACACTACAGCCGCATACTACACCTGAGACAAACCACCACACCACACCCATATACTACACCCCTATACTACACCCACATACTACACCTGAGACAGCCTCAACACCCACCACACCACACCCATATACTACACCCACACACTACAGCCACATACTACACCTGAGACAGCCTAACAAACCACCACACCACACCCATATACCACACCCATATACTACACCCATATACTACACCCACATACTACACCCTGAGACAGCCTCAACACCCACCACACTATACCTACACCACACTCATATACTACACCAACATACTACACCCACACACTACAGCCACATACTACACCCTCAGACAGCCTTACCACCCACCACACTATACCTACACCACACCCATATACTACAGCCTTATACTACACCCACATACTACACCTGAGACAGCCCCACCACCCATACACCACACCCCTACACAGCCCCACCTGCCATACACCACACCCCTACACAGCCTCGCCACCCACCACACCACACCCATATACTACACCAACATACTACACCCTGAGACAGCCTCAACACCCACCACACCACACCCATATACTACACCCACATACTACACCCTGAGACAGCCTCAACACCCACCACACCACACCCATATACTTCACCCACATACTACACCCTGAGACAGCCTCAACACCCACCACACCACACCCATATTGCACTACACCCACATACTACACCCTGAGACAGCCTCGCCACCCACCACACCACACCCATATACTACACCCACATACTACACCCTGAGACAGCCTCGCCACCCACCACACCACACCCATATACTACACCCACATACTACACCAACACACTACAGCCACATACTACACCTGAGACAGCCTCAACACCCACCACACTATACCTACACCACACCCATATACTACACCAACATACTACACCCACACACTACAGCCACATACTACACCCTCAGACAGCCTTACCACCCACCACACTATACCTACACCACACCCATATACTACAGCCTTATACTACACCCACATACTACACCTGAGACAGCCCCACCACCCATACACCACACCCCTACACAGCCCCACCTGCCATACACCACACCCCTACACAGCCTCGCCACCCACCACACCACACCCATATACTACACCAACATACTACACCCTGAGACAGCCTCAACACCCACCACACCACACCCATATACTACACCCACATACTACACCCTGAGACAGCCTCAACACCCACCACACCACACCCATATACTTCACCCACATACTACACCCTGAGACAGCCTCAACACCCACCACACCACACCCATATTGCACTACACCCACATACTACACCCTGAGACAGCCTCGCCACCCACCACACCACACCCATATACTACACCCACATACTACACCCTGAGACAGCCTCGCCACCCACCACACCACACCCATATACTACACCCACATACTACACCAACACACTACAGCCACATACTACACCTGAGACAGCCTCAACACCCACCACACTATACCTACACCACACCCATATACTACACCAACATACTACACCCACACACTACAGCCACATACTACACCCTCAGACAGCCTTACCACCCACCACACTATACCTACACCACACCCATATACTACAGCCTTATACTACACCCACATACTACACCTGAGACAGCCCCACCACCCATACACCACACCCCTACACAGCCCCACCTGCCATACACCACACCCCTACACAGCCTCACCACCCATACACCACACCCCTACACAACCTCACCACCCATACACCACACCCCTATACAGCCCCACCACCCATACACCACACCCCTACACAGCCCCACCACCCATACACCACACCCCTACGCAGCCCCACCACCCATACACCACACCCCTACACAGCCCCACCACCCATACACCACACCCCTACACAGCCTCACCACCCATACACCACACCCCTACACAGCCTCACCACCCATACACCACACCCCTACACAGCCCCACCACCCATACACCACACCCCTACACAGCCCCACCACCCATACACCACACCCCTACACAGCCCCACCACCCATACACCACACCCCTACACAGCCCCACCACCCATACACCACACCCCTACACAGCCTCACCACCCATACACCACACCCCTACACAACCTCACCACCCATACACCACACCCCTACACAGCCCCACCACCCATTCACCACACCCCTACACAGGGGGATTTTGTTTGATTTTTAGAATGTTGTTCTTGGTGTCTCTGTGAAATGAATTGTGAAGAAAAGGTTTATATAACTTTTTGTGGCTTGTTAATTCCTTAATTGACTAGCGTTCATGTCTCCTCAGACGTCAAGAACATCCCCATATTTGCGCCTGCGAATATACACGTAGATGGGAATCCCGGGGCTACACCAGTTTTAGTTTTAGCCAGGGCCACCACTAATGCCTTTATTTCATTTGTTACGTTACCAATAATATATATATATTACCAATTTTTATCATAAAACACGATTTGTTGTTTGAATAATTATATTTGATAAACGTTTCATTCTTTTGTTTTTCAGGCTCTCACGACGACGTCAGAGAATGTTTCCTAAATGTCGTCTGTCATCGCGTCTACGTCACGCTCGACTGGTAACGTCACTTCCGGTGCTGACTGTCGCCGCAGGGTGTCGCTGTTGTCGCCTGAAGATCGTCTGCGCATATGAGTTTACAAGGAAATAGAAAAGCAAAACAAATTTCCTATTTTAGGGAACTAACATATCACAAATATGGCTTCCATCTTAGTACTATTGTAACCTAGCTATATGTAATGTTCCCGGGGGTTTGCACCAGGATGTTACAGAACACTACATTTAAATATAGGAGTAAAGTCTTATGTATAGAACTATAAGCTAAAACACTATTACACTATGATAATGCTTGGACATGCATCAAACGTTCCAATTGATTTATTACGTGTGACATCGTCATAAAATGTTTGGTGATATTCAGATCGTGAACCAAACGGTTGAGTTGTATTAGGATATGCTCATACAAACGTAAACAATTCGAGTCGAGTGATGTTACTCGATTACATACTTTAATATGTAATCAGTGAGGACTTTTGGATTTGCCCTTGTAGCAGATATCATCTGAAATAATCTTTGATCCATACACATCACAATAATCATAGTTGCGATTGAGGACAAATGTAGCAGAAATTTGAGTTCTTTTTACGAACAGCTGCTGTTGAGGAGAAGTAGCAAACATTTAGAGTTCTTTCTACGAACACCATCTTCCCGGGAAACACAAATGCGGTCTAGCTACGTAAATTTACGTTATCATTTGGTAGAAATTACATAATTTGTTACATAGAAAAAACGTGGAAATGTTAAAGTTCATTTTCTTCTGTAGCACGCTTGGTAGTTTTACATAAATTTAATGTAAACCTCCCAAAACCAACGTATGTCGGACGTTGGAGATACGTTTTATTGGAAACTTGCTCTTGCAATAATCATAGCCGCTATTGGGGGTGGGGGAGGGGGGAAGTAGTAAAAATTTGAGTTCATTTTACGAACACTTCACCATTGGGTTTTATGTACTTGCTCTAGAAGCCATTTTGCTGAAACTGATTCCCGCCTTCTTCGTGAAGCAGACGACATTGCGCCCTCGGCTGGTTCCCGGCGTCTCGCTGCGCGGGGCCAGCTCCCTGCCGAGCACCAGCGAACTCCCCGGTCAGCTCGAGGCTGTGTTCGTCTGGGCCAGGTCACATGACCCCGGCGGAGATCATGTGCCTATCAGCGATAAGATAATGTTTTAGAGTTGAGAGGGAAGGCCTCACACAAGGGACATCTATTCTGCAGGAGCGGCACGGAACATGGCGACAAACTCTAGCCTGGAGGCGACCATAAGTCAGAGTTAACAAGCCTCAGTGGGGGAGGAGAATAAGGCAGCCGTTGTACTTCCAACCCACCAAACGGTTCGGCATCTTTTACATGTTTACAAAGAGATAACCTGAATTATAGTTTTTTTCTGTCTAATCAAGGCAATACATACACAATATTACCATGATTTTGATGTGGATGGTCGTATTCTCCACATAGTTAATTTGACCATAACAATTATTTTTTTATTTATTAGGTCATAGATTCAAACATTACATTTGGTTTTCAATCCAGGCCAGATCACATCAAGAATATGTCAATTTAAAAGTGTTACAATCAAATTCAGGTTGAGAGAGTTACACATCAAATTTAGTAACAGCAACATTGAATTTAATGAGTATTGGGTGGTGGGTAATGAGATGAATGGATATAAGTGAGCTCATGGATATTTACATCCCAAATGGCAGCTAAGGTGGATGATTAAGACAATCATTACAGATTAATTAGAGTGAAATGTGGTTCAGGTCAATTTTACTTTGATGATACAGCATAGCTTGTTGCATTTATCAATTTATTACAATTATTAATGATAGTGATATTTTCATTGCACATATAGGATCCATATTGCAGAATCGAAAGGCCCAACTAGGGACATGTGGAGAGCGGTAGCGAGGAGTGTTGTGTTGTGTGAATTACAAGGATACTATGACCATGTAAATTAAAATCATGGTAATATTGTATCTATTATTCATCATTCCAAATATAACTTACCAAAACAAAGACAAAATAGGAGCCGATTTTCTCACGCCCTACTTTGCATGCAGGGGACTTTCTTTTCGTATTATACTGAATGGAATGCGGAAAGCCGTACAGTAACGACCTGTAGGCTCTCGTATGGAGACTCTGTATTAGGTGGAGAATAAAGTCTGAGATACACCACATATAATTTACCTAAACTGTATCACATTAACTGATGTGTCTATGAACATTTATTGAGTGAAATCATCGGAAGGATCTGTACATCTAGCTTTGACCTTACAGGTTATTCTCGTTTTCTCCTTGGATGTAAGGAAGAGTTTCTAGATCATAGATTGCCGCTTGTCAAATGCAATTACTCCATTTGGAGAAGACGGTCCAAGTCAAGGTCATATCCGGGCCAACAAATTTCCCTGTTCAATCAAACTGGGAGGAAAACGCTTGTTTAGTCTTGATATGTTCTATTCTTTTCTCCATAATATAAAGGGGCAGATATTTACTTTGTCTTCAGCAAATTTTAGGACTCTGGAAGTGCATGTCTTTGAGAGGGTACACCTCCCAACGTCCTCAGGGTGAGACTAATTACAGTTTCCGCGTCCGAGCACCATCTTAAGGACTAACTGAGCTCTCTGTAGAAAAATCGGTTGGAGCAAGTCAAACTTGAAGATTACATGAGAAGGAAGTCACGACGCTTGGGAATAAAAGCGGGCGTCCACCAACCACGTCAAGGCTACGACAATGGCTTTCCGACAAGGTCCACGACAGGCCTACGATTGGAAGGCTTGTCATAGCCTTGTCGTGGTTGGTGGACCCTAGTTCCCGACAAGAGTCTACGACAAGGCCACGACCGGCTGCGACTGGAAGCTTATCGGGGGCCTGTCGGGGGCCTTCCGACAAGGTTACGACAAAATAGAACATTTTTGACTGGACAATTATTGTGGAGTGTCGTGGTTTCCTCGATATCACTGTCGTAGTGTGTCGGGACCATGGACGTCTTTTTTACGGGAACCAGGAACGTCTACGACACACCCCGACAACACTGTCGTAAAGCCCCCCTTCTCACGACTGCGACAAGGTGCCGATAGGAATTTTCTTGTCGGCTCTTGTCGTAGCCTTGTCGTGGTTGGTGGACGCCCGCCTTTAGAAGGAACTGCATCGAGATCCATACTCACTGAATATACGCCATGAGTTGTGGTTGCGGAGTAATCTCACGAGGCAAAGCTCAGTGAGATTACGTAGCAAACCAAAATGATTGGCGTATTTTCAGTAGCTCTGGATCGAGAGTGGTTCACCTCTATCACTGACTGATTTGCGAACATTTGTGACTTCATCCACATTGAGTACTTTTGTACAATACTCTATGAACATTGACTATCCCAATGTTAAATCCAAGGAAAAGGAATACCAGGGTTGAAATGAGTTGATATATGTTTAAGGAAGAGCATATTTAGGACGATGTGTAGAGATGACTATGATAAACACAGGATGGTGTAAGTATTAAGATACAGATATACACTTAGTGGTACGGCAATACGTTGAGCAGATTTGATGCTTAGAGGAAATGCCCAATACAGGAATTGCTCCTTTTCCCAAGTGATATGAATAATGTTAGAAAACTAATCAGATTATTCATTTAGCAATATGTGAAGTAGAGTTGGGTTTTATTGGGTATAGCCTAATACAAGTTTTGATTGACTTTACTAGATATTCCTCGCTGACTCTGTGTCGGGGCTCTCTGATGTTTCACACCCACTCTCCTGTGTCTGTAGATTAAGGCAGCGACCATCCCGGGTAGATGCAGTACCACCTCTGTCTCTCACTTAGAGGTTGGGCAGAGCTCGATTAGATATCTCAGGATACAGTTTGGGATATCGTGAAATAAAACTATGACTACTCGTTATAAGACATTACTAGCTTATATAGTTATCTAGATTTCTAGTCTCATTATCGAAATACAAAAAACAAAAAAACATGAATAAGAGGCTTTGAGAGTACTGCCATCTGACAGCTCAATACAGTCTCCAAGCATTCTGCTGTGAGAATGAGCTACATATTTCCCTCTTCCAGCAGAGATTATGATTCAGGTAATAACAATATCAACTGGGGCAGTGAAGGTGGGCGTGGATCATCTCCATCAGAACTAACGTCAGTGTATCTGGTGGCCGGAGTACAGCCCCGGGTGGCGTGGAGGAGTGAGGAGGTGCTGGAGGGTGTGCGCGGGGAACGGAGGTGGTCCTGCGTGCCCCGCGGCCTCCAGGTGCGTCCAGGTGAGGTGTCTCCCTGTGTGCTGCCCCCTGGAGGAGGACTGCCGGCCCCTGTCAGCGCCCCCCGGTGGCGCGCTGAGGAACGTGTCGACATATGTCAACACGTGTCGACACTAGAGTCACGTGACCTGTGGGTCAGACGCCGGTAGAGACGCCGCGTTCACGGCGGAAAACCAACAGCGCCGCCAGCGACGGCGAGAAGAACAGCGTGCCTACAGTCAGTTATAAGTTTAAACGTTAAATGTGGAGACAGCTAGACGACTCTGAAGAGATGGTTTCCGTGCAGGTGCCGTTACTGAATGATTAAAGTACATGTAAATGCACGTCCCCAACACGAACACTGGAAACAAGAAAACTAAAATGGACTTTGTGACCTTCTCATTTTCCCCAGCCCAGGTATGCTGGATCCAATGCTGCTCTGGAACATGATGAAAAATGATAAGTTAAAGGAAATGTTTCAGATGAATCAGCATATTGACTGCCACCCTCACAGCAGCATGCTGTGTGGGAATAGACAGAGGGTGGGTCCAGTGGCGTGGTGAAATGACCTTGTTGGTAGTATGAAGGAATAAAAAGTTAACTTTTACTGATCAAGAGGATTTGTAAGTTTACATTCAGGAAAGTATCGTGAGACGAGTCAATGTACGACTGCGCAGCTAAAGCACAGATTTCCGCGCAATTTCAGCTAATTTCCGGTTTTACACCTCATATGATGGGCTGGTGCAGTGGTTGTCTGTGGTTACTGCACACACTGATGTTCAGGGCCTGTGGTTAGTTCTACAGGCGCATGTGGCCTCTATCTCAACCTTGACCCATGCTCTGTGTCATGGTGGTCTGTAAACATTGATTTTAGACTAAATATTTCTACTAAGTCTTGCTACCTGGTCATGTCTGTAATCAGGAAAGTGTACTTCTGACGTTTTCTTTTCCTCTCAACACTTAATAGATTAAAAGTATATGTCGTTATTTATTCAAAACAATTTACTAAATTGAACAACAATTAAAGAGAAGTCAGTCATCCTTCGGACCCGACACTTGCCTTGTCACACGATACTACAACAATTGAAGAGAAGCATTGTTCCATCTGAAAATTTATGAACATTCTGAAGCATAATAAACATTGAAAATAAGTCTGTCTGCTTTCCAAATTAAAATCAGGAGTGTATAAGCTATATCCAATTATAGCTGAATATTTGCACATTTTACCTTCATGTGAGTCCTTAGAGCGTGGACATGGCTATAATAGCCATCTGCAGGGGCGAAAAATCCACCTATAAACAACCTTTGGCTTAAGGAGTATACATATTTATCATTTATATCATGGAGTGTTGTGGTACGGGTAATTTGTTAACCATTACTATATACCTGTACACGAATGTCTCACACTTATTGGCCAACTGTTTAGATTCCGTTCAGCGCACTGTGCACGAACTGATGATTCGTGCACTGAGTACCACGTGACTTGTTGTAAAATGGCGTTTTTACTTATTTCCAAATGTATGATAATAAGGAGACATAGTGAGTGCATGCATGTCTGAATTACAGATCTGTTCCTTGCTGTTTTTGGTCGGAAATATTCACCTAGTTCTTCGATCTCGGAGAATATTTCTGACCAAAACAACTCGGAACACATTTCATTCAGGCAGAGTAACCATGTGTCCATTTAGTATTTATCAGAAAAGAACGTTACAGAAGCAGAAGGGAAACTCTCATCCCGTTCCTGGTGACCGTCAAGTGGTCATCAACTCTATTGTCCTCTGCGCCTCATCGCTCAGTCAGTCCTCCTTCAGCTTGGATTCTCGCACACTTACAACCACCTCCATCGAGCGATTAAATTAACCTGCCTCTCCACGTGATATCAAATGCCTGTTGATTTTCACAGATTAAAACAAATATTGATAGAGAAAATCCAGGAACACTCGTGAAATCCGCCGGAGATGGCCACAATTGATATTGGGTGATGTCGACGATGGACTCAATGGAGTAATATGTTAATTAGCGCGCTGAGTGCGGTCTGAGTGTGGTCCGAGTGTCGTCTGTCGGGCGCGCACATTGACGCGGCTCGTCGCCTTTGTCAGCTCAAACAAACACTCTTTTCTTTGGCGGGACCGGCAGCGGAAGCAGATTACACCTCAAGCGCGCATGCGCGTTAGTCCAAGTGACTAATTACGGCCAGTGGGGCATGACACGTGACCTGTGGCCGTAGGCGCATGGGCAGAGGGGTCGGCGGGCTGACGGGTACGGGGAGGGGAGGGGGGTGGGGGGGGGGGGGGCGATTAGGGCCATGTTTATTTTGTAGATGGACATGAAGTGTGAAACGTTAAGGTCAGGGTGTGAGATGTCAATGGCGGGTGCAAAACGCCCATATCCAGCTGCAGGTGGCGCTGCGGTCAGGTTCCAAATGTCGTCTGCTGCGTAAAAGGCAGACGACATTTTCCGGGTTAAGTTTCGATAACTTAATGACTCTGTAATCCGTGTTGGGTAATGCTGACAGTGGACGGTTAAAACCCGGAACTGTGACAGCAGTCTAATTGACAAAAGTCCATAGGAATGATTCCCAATTCTCATTGTAATAAGCGGTTTTTTTTTTAAAACAGTGCAAAACCACAGATACACATAACAAGACTCTATTAAATTGGAATGATCATCAGAATATGGTAATATATGACATTTTGAATGGAGGTTCTGTAAAGTTAAATGTGTAGAACATTCACTGTTGTCGAAAATACATAGTTAGACACTTTATGATAATACCGCTGCACTGAAATGAAGTGCTGTTTATAAAAAAAAACACCATATAGCCTCTTCAGCACTCCCCTTTTCAGAAGGCCTTTAATGTCTTGTCAAGAATTCACTTTTGTTAGTTATGATAAAGTATGCATTTACCACATGATAGGAACATTATCCAAAGTTGGTTTTGACACATCAGCAGGTAAATGATTTTCCAGTGAGAAAACCTCACACTTACGTTTTCGCTTTGTCTCTGATGTACACGTATGCGAGTACTCCACAGGGATGCCTTGTGCTGCAGTCCAATTTGAAGACGATGAAGAGTATACGGGTAGGAATCTTGCGTGCCCAGAAGGTGGTGGTTGAGTTGTAGTCGTCTGAGTCGCTTGGCCGTATTCTCTGGGGCGGTCCGTTGTGTAGAATGCAGGGGGTATAACGTCTCCGGTCGTTGCTGGCACATAAGACGTCTGTTTCGCTGCTGGTTTGGTGTTCCGTGGTGTAGAGGTATTAACCTGTGGAATGTGGAACCCGTCACCGTGTCCGCCATGTTGGATGCCGGTAGATTCTGCGCGTCCTTGGCCGCCATCTTGATTATCTTGAGGAGATCGGAGACCCATAACCATAAGTCTCATTTCGGCCATCATACTCGTCAGCGTCGATAATTCGCTCCGTATTGAAGTTACATCATGTCGACATTTTGCGTTGTCTGATTGGAGCGTGGCAATTACCTCACGGGGCAATTGCTCAGGAGGTGGAGGATTTGAGTCGAAGCCTCCGATGGCGCCTTCTTCGGTGCCTTCGTTCCTTTCTAGGCCTTGTAAACTTCTTTCCAAGTCCTGTAAACGCTTTTCACCTGATTCCGGACACTTTGGACATCCTTTCCTGTACGTTCTCCCGTCGTACGTAAAGCCACAAGTCGTACATACCGCCATGAGGAGTAATAGTACCCACCGCACTAATGCGGACCAGCGCGACATTGCGAGGATAGTAAGGGGTACGTCCGAACAGAAAAAGTTTCGGCAGGTGAGTGACGCTTGTAGGTTCGCGCTCCTCATACCTGACTCTGGTGGCGCTTGGTGGCGCTAGTAGGATAGGGCCGTCAGTGGCGCCATCTCTATTTTATAGTAAGATATACCCCGTCTGTGTATATCTGTACAATATATATATGCTCACATATATAATTCAAGCATGGTTGGATTCCACTATTATCTCACCCCTGGTATTTTTGTCCATAAACTTTAATATTGGGAACTCATTCTCCATGCCCCTACGAGTATTGCACTGCCAAGTTGCGGTCCGTTTTCCATGGCCTATACCATGGACATTGTCCATTCTTTTAGTGTGTACAGGGGTTAGATAAATACAGAAAGCAACTCGTTTTGGTTAAAGTTCTTGTTCTGCAACTCCGTTGAACGCTATATATGATATTGACTCGGCTGTCACCTCGTTCATATCACTTCGCATCAAACTCATGGAGAACGACGACTTTGACCAAAACTTGTTGGTATCTTCTATAGTTTTAGTACTGTATTGGGGGCTAAATTATCTTTATGGCGATACTTATGTCACCATATATCGAGAATTAAATAAAAAAAAGCGGACAGCCTTCTTTCAATGGCTCGTTTAGGTTCAATGGTTCGTTTAGACAGAACCACAGAGTTGGACGTGTGTCTAGGTCCGTGGTTAGTACTCTTCAATTTTGAAAGTGCTGGGCCCGTCAAAAGTAATTTATTTACATTCTCTTATGATTATTGTACTTATGATTATTTTATAACAGTATATTGAGTTGTTGGTCTATTAGGCCCTTTGTAATCATTCTCAGTTCATCAGAAATCTAAATGATAGGCATGTTTAACAGATCATAAAGAAGACGCGAACTCAAGAGCTACTACTGCAAGACTCCTGCAACCGAAAGTTTTTTTTTTTTTCTTTATTATTCTTAATATTTTCCATGTATTGTATTTCAATTTAGGTTCATGCTTTTCATAATGTCCACATACTGCACTGAAAAGTACACTCATTGTCTCAGATATCATACATCTGCCATATACCTTTTCCAAAGTTCTTGAATTATGATGTTCGTATGATATTGCGCCTGTAGTACAAGAGGCATATTAAGAAAGTTTGGCTATAGTATTTCCAGAAAATGTAACCCCTGTTGCACATCGATACCATTAGAGAGACTGAGCTGTTACCCCGACAAACACCACACGAGGGGCACGCACCTCCAGGGGTGAGGCACCTCTATTTGGTGTACGACGATAAACGGCAGAACTCGGCGCACGGTCGCACTGTCATTGAATTGCGCCGATTGTCTATTACCGGGAGCATGTCGCCTCCCCGCCCGCCGCTCCGAGGCGCCACCTCCCGGCCGCACCTCCGGACGGGAGGTTAATTGGCTGCGTCCAAACGGAGGAGGATATTGAAATCTACTGGGCCGCGGGCTGTAGAGGGACGCGCAAATCGACGCGTGAAACGATCAAGGGTACGCCAGGGGGCACTGCGAACACAGGAGGAGGCGGAACAAGACGACGCGATACAAAACACAACACACGACCACACACCCGCCGGCCCTCCCCGAGAGACGCCGCAAAAACACACGCGTAATGATGACGTCACCACAAAGGGCGTTTTTCGTCAGGACAGGTCATTATGTGGCGGTCGTATTCGCAGGGGTGTTTTCCTATGAGGTGTAGTTCCTTGTTTGTCCGTGACGCGGCGCTGTCGATGATGTCGGTGTCGGCGTCTCGGGCATTGTGTGACGTACTGCGTTTAGTTCGGTCCCGCGCCGCACGGGGCGGGGGGCGCTGCTGTCACCCGGCCCCTGAGGAGGCGAATCGATCGGGAGAAAATTAACTCGGCGTGATCCGCGGCCATTGTCTGCGTTTCCGCCGCGTCTCGCTGGAGGTGCAAGAAGCGGCGATTTGTTTGGGTTGGGACTCCTTAGAAAAAGGTCTAAATAGCCCTGCTCCCCACAGGGCGGGGGGCGGGGGGCGGGGGGTGTAGCGACACGAGGTACAATGAGGGGTGAGACGGGGGGGGGGGCGCATTCCTGTTCACTGACAGCCGTGTGATTGTCTCCCGCGAGCAGACGACATTTCGCTTTGGTTCCCTCGGTCCCCGGTGGGGGCGCTCCGTGACGTAACTCCCTGATGGCGTCCGTTCCGAGGCGTCAAAAAGCGCATGGACTCGGGGTGTATACCAAACAAAGTGTGTCGCTGATTGTGCCGTCATATATGTACAGGTGTCCTCAGAAAGATGACTGTTCTTTTGAGCCGTCTCAGAGGGAGGGCGATCAGGAGGTGTTTAATTCGCCGCGTCACGCGCAGATCCGCAGGGCTTTCCCAGCACCTCCCTCAGACTCTCCCCAAACACTCAATCTGCCCTGAGAATAGATCCCCAGCTGGCAGCTATTTTTGGTGGACTCATTGTGATCCGAGAAGCGATTTACAAGTTCACCATTGGTGGCGGAAACTAAGAGGTGACAAGCTCGGCGATGGGTATCAAACAGTCGAGGGAATACGGGAAGAGCAATGTGGCCCATCAGCTGGGATCTGAGGGGCAAAATAAAAACACATTTGTGAGAAACTAGGAAGGAGAAGATGTGTTTTTCTATCTTCATCACATCGTATTAGTGATGGATAGGCTGTTAAGATCTATCATATAGGAGGTATTGTATATCTCTTTGACATCATTGTCGGATATTCTTTTATACAATATTGTTTGTATCTGTGTCTTTCACATAAACCGTCTGTTTTAGCTTCGAGAAAAAAGATCCAAAGCATCAACGCTTTATCAGGTACCAGACGAGAAGAGGATCTTCTCTGACGTTAAAAACGACACGCAGTTTTACACCACTCGTTAAGAGGAGGGAGTCAAAGCGCGTACTGAATACAAGTTAGAGAGCAGTTGAGTGGAAAGTTTTCACATGCCCACTTGAGTGTGATCTTCTGGGGTGGTCCCTTCCCTCCCGAGTACACTTCCGTGTCCCCGGCGCCCGCGTCTTCAGCCGCTACAGTAACCAGGGAGACCAGGGGGCTTGTGAAATATGCATCTTGAGGAGGGCGCGGCGGGGTGGCGGGGTACCAGGCATCTTTAGGAGGCAGCGGTGCCGAGGGGTGGCCGGGCACCAGGGGACGGGTGCAGAACGTCCCTGGCCAGCCTCAGAGCCTAGCGGTGGAGACGGGAATTAAGATAAACTAATTATGGAATAATTGAGATGGAGACCCCCGGGATCTTCCGGGTCCCTCCTCGTCCCTGCACATCCCTCCACAGTCCCTCCACGGTCTGCGCCCGGCGCTGGCCCCGTCCCCGCCCGTCCCCACCCGGCCCCGCCCGGCCCCGCCCGTCCAAGCCGATCCGACTTCTTGGTTGCGAATCATTTGCATGATAATGGGCAACGTTGATAGGGTCTGTCCTCGGATTCCGGAGGGGCTTCAGGGCCTGCGGGCCTCAGGGCCGGGACGGGCGCGGGACCCGGCCATGAGCAGCTCGGTGAGGGGACGGGGGAGGGGAGGGGGTGGAGGGCTTCCTGTGTGAGGGGTATAGTGGACGGGGGAGGGAGGGGCGGGAGTGGAGGGCTTCCTGTGTGAGGGGTGTAGTGGACGGGGGAGGGGCGGGGGTGGAGGGCTTCCTGTGTGAGAGGTGTAGTGGACGGGGGAGGGAGGGGCGGGGGTGGAGGGCTTCCTGTGTGAGGGGTGTAGTGGACGGGGGAGGGGCGGGGTGCAGGGGTTCTGTGTGAGGGGTATAGTGGACGGGGGAGGGGCGGGGGTGGAGGGCTTCCTGTGTGAGGGGTGTAGTGGACGGGGGAGGGAGGGGCGGGGGTGGAGGGCTTCCTGTGTGAGGGGTGTAGTGGACGGGGGAGGGGCGGGGTGCAGGGGTTCTGTGTGAGGGGTATAGTGGACGGGGGAGGGGCGGGGGTGGAGGGCTTCCTGTGTGAGGGGTGTAGTGGACGGGGGAGGGAGGGGCGGGGGTGGAGGGCTTCCTGTGTGAGGGGTGTAGTGGACGGGGGAGGGGCGGGGTGCAGGGGTTCTGTGTGAGGGGTATAGTGGACGGGGGAGGGGCGGGGGTGGAGGGCTTCCTGTGTGAGGGGTGTAGTGGACAGGGGAGGGAGGGGCGGGGGTGGAGGGCTTCCTGTGTGAGGGGTGTAGTGGACGGGGGAGGGGCAGGGGTGGAGGGCTTCCTGTGTGAGGGGTGTAGTGGACGGGGGAGGGGCGGGGGTGGAGGGCTACCTGTGTAAGGGGTGTAGTGGACGGGGGAGGGGCGGGGGTGGAGGGCTTCCTGTGTGAGGGGTGTAGTGGACGGGGGAGGGAGGGGCGGGGATGGAGGGCTTCCTGTGTGAGGGGTGTAGTGGACGGGGGAGGGGCGGGGGTGGAGGGCTTCCTGTGTGAGGGGTGTAGTGGACGGGGGAGGGGCGGGGGTGGAGGGCTTCCTGTGTGAGGGGTGTAGTGGACGGGGGAGGGGCAGGAGTGGAGGGCTTCCTGTGTGAGGGGTGTAGTGGACGCGGGAGGGGCGGGAGTGGAGGGCTTCCTGTGTGAGAGGTGTAGTGGACGGGGGAGGGAGGTGCGGGAGTGGAGGGCTTCCTGTGTGAGGGGTGTAGTGGACGGGGGAGGGGCGGGGGTGGAGGGCTTCCTGTGTGAGGGGTGTAGTGGACGGGGGAGGGGCGGGGGTGGAGGGCTTCCTGTGTGAGGGGTGTAGTGGACGGGGGAGGGAGGGGCGGGAGTGGAGGGCTTCCTGTGTGAGGGGTGTAGTGGACGGGGGAGGGAGGGGCGGGAGTGGAGGGCTTCCTGTGTGAGGGGTGTAGTGGACGGGGGAGGGGCGGGAGTGGAGGGCTTCCTGTGTGAGGGGTGTAGTGGACGGGGGAGGGGCGGGAGTGGAGGGCTTCCTGTGTGAGGGGTGTAGTGGACGGGGGAGGGGCGGGGGTGGAGGGCTTCCTGTGTGAGGGGTATAGTGGACGGGGGAGGGGCAGGGGTGGAGGGCTTCCTGTGTGAGGGGTGTAGTGGACGGGGGAGGGGCGGGGGTGGAGGGCTTCCTGTGTGAGGGGTGTAGTGGACGGGGGAGGGAGGGGCGGGGGTGGAGGGCTTCCTGTGTGAGGGGTCTAGTGGACGGGGGAGGGAGGGGCGGGGGTGGAGGGCTTCCTGTGTGAGGGGTCTAGTGGACGGGGGAGGGGCGGGGGTGGAGGGCTACCTGTGTGAGGGGTGTAGTGGACGGGGGAGGGGTGGGGGTGGAGGGCTACCTGTGTGAGGGGTGTAGTGGACGGGGGAGGGGCGGGGGTGGAGGGCTTCCTGTGTGAGGGGTCTAGTGGACGGGGGAGGGGCGGGGGTGGAGGGCTACCTGTGTGAGGGGTGTAGTGGACGGGGGAGGGGCGGGGGTGGAGGGCTTCCTGTGTGAGGGGTGTAGTGGACGGGGGAGGGAGGGCTTCCTGTGTGAGGGGTGTAGTGGACGGGGGAGGGAGGGCTTCCTGTGTGAGGGGTATAGTGGACGGGGGAGGGGCGGGGGTGGAGGGCTTCCGGTGTGAGGGGTATAGTTTACGGGGGAAACTACCCCTCCACGAGAGTCTGACAGTAAGAAGAGCTCCTCAACCCCTCAAATCCACAGGATTAAGATTATTATGTGCAGTGTCTATGTACAATAAAATCATACATAAACACTTCATTCACCGATATGAATCCTTTGCAATAAGATTGAACACGTCTTTTTGCTGATTATTTGATGCCTAAGCGATGTTTTTAATCTTGATACAAATGCGTACAAATGTAAATAACGCAGCAATTATCAAAGATCAAAGCAAGTGTTGGGTCCCTGCTGTGTGGTGATTCAGGTGAGCCTGTGCACGCAAGTGCCATGGGTGCGCCTGGATTACGTAGTCCACAGCAGGTCGACAGGTTACTCTGTGTGTTCCATCTGAGAAGAACAAAACCTTTAGAGTCTTACTGGTAGTAGGTTTTTCCAAACCCTCTCGGTGGTTGAGCGAATTTATTTGCTTCAGCTTAGAAAGTTGCTCCCTTGGCTTAACCTGACACCCTCGCGTCAGAGTACTGGAACAGGACTTTCAACTGTAAACGGACAGCGCAGCTTCTTCTGTTATAAAGAACTGTGAATAAAACTTTCTTTTGTTTAAGTTGAGTCTGGTTTTGTGTCATTAGGCTGTATAATCTTCCCACTAATATACCGAAAACTAATCGAGGCAACCTATGTAATTGTCCATAGGGTCGCAATTCTATCGCCAGATTAGAAATACAATCTATCCTAAGGTTTGGTTACTAACCCGGAGGCCAATAAAACAATAAAATATTACCAATAACCCAAAGGCAATGCAGGCCACGGTCAAGTTGCTGAAGTAACTGTTGGGAAACTATTCCACGTGTTGTATTTGTTTCAATGTGGGATCTTCATCTCTGCCAGATTTCAAGATGGATGCTCCAGAACTCTCTCATTTTGTCTTTATTCATGCTGGGAATCTTTGCGTCCAATGACATCTTATTTCTGCAAACCTGCTCTTTCAATTTGCTAGCGGGCTGTAGAGGGTCAGGGTGAATTTGCTGTGTTTGTTCGGCGAATGATAAATCTGTAAATATGAAATACACATAAAACCCAGGTTGGCCGTCCCTCACGCCGGCGCCACGTTCACTCGCGGGTTGTCTTTACGGAGCCCTGTCTGCAGACTGAGATTACCGGGCGCCGGGCCCGGCTCCTGACCTCCGCTCCCCGTGCGCGGGGTGAGCGGCTCGGGTCACGATCCCGGCATATTGAGTCGTTAACCTGAGTCTGCCAGGAGCGGGTCGGGCCGCGCCACCCGCCCTGCTGCCGACCCCGCCCCGCCCGACCCCGCCCCGCCCCGCCCGACCCCGCCCCGCCCCGCCCGACCCCGGCCCCGCCCCGCCCGGCCCCGCCCCGCCCCGCCCCGCCCCGCCCCGCCCCGCCCGACCCCGCCCCGCCCCGCCCGGCCTCTGACCTGGCCTCGATCTGCTCTCCTCTGCTCGCGCCGCCCTCCACGACGAGCAGCTCACTGCGACCAGCGCCGGGCGCCAGGCGAGCTTATCGTTGAGAATTATTCTGTTATAAGACCTTATTCATGTCGCGCGATACCGATCTGACCCCGTGAGCAGTTGGGTAACTGCCGCCCGACCCCAGCCCCGCCCAACCCCCGCGCCCCCGCCCCGACCCCCGCGCCGCCCCGCGCCGACCCCGGCCGGAGCCGTGAGGTCCAGACTGGGCGCCGCCGCCCGTCAGCCGCCGCCGACGCGCGGAGACCCGGGCGCCGGGCGGGGTCAGGGCGCGGGGGGCGCGGGGGGCGCGGGGGGCGCGGGGGTCGGGGAGGAGCATCTCGCGATGCTCCAGGGCGCCGTGATGAATTAAAGCAGACCCTCTGGAGGAGAGGCTCAGCGGGGCATCGTCAGCGCACACATCAGCGGCGGGCGCGGCGGGCGTGGCGGGGGTTCACTACACGGGGACGGGGGCGGTGTAGGTGTTGGGGGAGGCTTCGGTGGCTTCTTGCTTTTATCCTGATGAAGGAGCAGCCACTGGTCATGTACAGCACTGACACTGTTCTTACTGCGGCCATCGACGTCTTCAGTTATTTATACATGTATTCCAAATAGTGTCACCAGCAGCAATGTTGTTTTGTGACATAGTTCTCAGCAAACTAGGAGTAGGGCCTATGTGATTATGACAAAGTGATTAATGTGAAGCCATCATTGATGGTAAATGACGAATAGAAGAGTGGCCTGGCGCCGTTAGCCATCAATTGATGGATGGTGATACACCCTTAACATTCATCATTTATAATGACCCAGTTTGGGTTGAGTCAGTTGTGGAATTCATATTTGCTGTTATATTCATGTCGAATGGATTCGTTGGTAAGCGAAGTAGCTAGTGCCCGTTGAATAATCTATTCTCGTACACGAAGACCCTTTTCTGTGCCTCGTTCAAAAGTTGATATTTAGTAATATCTAAGTCTGTTCGATCAGGCAGTCTTAGCCACCCATAAGATCATCCATTAGTGCTGAATAATGTAGAATCACGTCATCCCCAGGTCTCCTTGGTACAGAGAATGGTCTCTATGTTCAAGCCTAGATTATTCAACAGGCCCCAGTATGATATGCGCATTTATGATATACGATAGGTATGCACATAATAGGAAGGGCATCAGAGTTAAACATTACGAAAACTGTTGTTCATTGGGTATGAGATGTTAGCTATTGACACGGAGGAGGTTATCAATATCATGTTATGGTGTTGACCTTGTCATTTAGCAATTGGATATGTAGGCTGAATGTTGTCCGTTGTCAAGATACATAGGAAGAATGTTGTGAGGTACTCAGGTAGGCTATACATAAGGTGAATGTTGTCCGTTGGCAGCATTCATATATACGCTGAAAGTTGCCTGTTTGGAATAATACATGTATAGTCTATGTTCTTAGTTGACATGATATATATAACTTGAACTTTATCATGAGGTGGATGTTGTTAGTTGGCAGGATTTATGTGATGAATGATGTCACTTGCCACGATATACAAGGCCAAAGTTATCAGCCGGCAGGAAATACAAGGAGATGTTGTTTGTTGGCTAAGATTTATATTGTTACTAAATGTGACTTAGCAGGATGTATAAGGGAATATTGTTAGTCGGGAGGACGGCAGGAATATTGTCACAAAGAAGGATAGAGAGGAAATTGTTACTTGGCATGGTTTTCTGGCTGAGCGTTGGCAGTTTGGGAGTAGGCAGTAGCGTGTGGACAGTGCCACCAGTTGACACAATAGGGTGGATGTTATCACTTGGTAGAATATGTTGGAAGTTCTCAGTTTGTAAGAAATCCGTCGCACCATACCAACCCAAATAAACCCCCATCTGCATACTTTTTGAGCGTGGGAAAAAAGGTCAGATATGCTGCCTAGAGGTTGTATAGACTCTGAGCTTGCTGCAAAAGCTCACCCTTCACTATCTGCGTGACATTGGTAAATGTGCAGCGATCCAGTGTTTCGTGTCCAGTTAACCACTTTAGACTTCAGACCGGAATACCTCATTGACCCACTTACTATCCTCCATTGGTATATTTGACCCGACAAAGGCAGGTCTGGAACTGGATGGTCCGCTGGTTGCCAAGTGGGTTACAGGAATGACCCACTGGGATAAAATCCAACGATTCAATTGTTACATTTTCTTAACAATTCCAATCAATGATTAACATTATTTCTTAGAAGGAAACTTATAGGATGAAAATAGCTTGGTCCGTCCCCCATTGGGTGTGATGACTGCGTTGTGATTCACGAAGCGAAGCTGAGTGAATTAGGTAGAGGTCAAACAAGGTGGAGTGCGGACCAAATGATTTTCATCAAGTGTGCTTTTGGTTTTACCTCACCCCGTATACATGATCAGGAACATTATACAATAACTCATCCAATTAGCCATCGAGTATTGGGTACACTACCTTCACGGCCGTTGAGTATGAGTCTTAACATTAAGCCTATGGAGACAAATTCCAAGATGAGATAAATAGTATATACTACCAACAAGTAGAACTTCCATTTCTTTTCACCTCTCCCTACTCATCAACATACCGATAAAATCGAGTTTTCACTTTGACTGCCTAAACTAGACTTTGATAACGTGCATTCTGCATTTCATATAAACCTTCACTACAAAACAAATAAATACCCATCTGTAACTGCATACAACCTGCAGAGGTGCATGTAGCCATTGTAGGCAATTAGGTTTAAATCTTGTAATTTATTATCAATCTATTTTAAGGTTAAACTTTAATTTTGCCAAGGGATTACTTGGAGATTTGTAAACTGATACACATACATTGTACATGCAAGTAATACTCAATGTAAAAAAGACCACGCACTGACAAACCTGGACAACAGAGTCTAGACACAGGGTTCTATAAATTTGAAATTGATGCTCATTGTAGGTCTATTTGTTGACTCGAATATAACACGTGGCAGGACTCAGTGACGTCTCGTAATATATCGCGAGACTTTATTGACCGTCAGAAGCAGACGACATTTCCTGATGTGACCTGACCGCGCTGCGTCTCCTAATCCCGTAATGAGGCTGGCCTATCACCGAGCTCGGCTGACCACGTCATTGTACGCGCAGAAAGTCGTCTGCCTGTCAGTACGGTGACGTCACGCGGCCATGCACACGTCACACACGCGAGACGCCGGCGTTCCGCGTGTCTGCGTCTGTTTATCTTCCGGTGTACTCCTCTCTGATTGTGACGTCACGGCACTGCAGCCTAAGAACTGTCAATGTAATCTGCCACTCAAGAACTACCAAACAGATGTTCCTTCTTTAGGATAAAGAATTGAATCTCTGCGTTTTCTCATTCAACTGGAACTATGTCTAGAATTACGACACAAAATATTGTAGGGATTAGAGTGACACAAATGGCAGGGAAACCTAGGGACTGGAATATATATCGCAGCTGTGGGTTTCTAACTTATATCGGATGTTTAGTTCCAACGTTATAGTAACCTATTTGATATATATATACATGTATATTTTATAATTTTTTTATTTAGCATGAAGTATCTCTCGCTGGGGCAAGTCTTTCAGATATATCTTCGTACATGTTTCCGACTGGTAAACAGACTACAACCTATGGACAGTGCCAATAGTGGCTACATGTAAACAAGTACAAATTTTAATGAAATGAGAGGGGTAAATATGAATATAGCGTTATCTTTCTGTTCCATATTACCACAGTTTACATGTGCTGGAGTTCAGCCACAACTCTCTCCCTACAAGTTTCAACATTCTCACTTCTTTGACAAGTTATCGACCAGGCATTCCAAATTCTGGCACCACGTATAGGTAGGGACTTAGAAGGAAACCCACGAGATGAGAATAACTTGGTCCGTACTCCACCGAGTATGACTGCGGAGTAATACACGAAGCGAAGCTGAGTGAATAACGTAGCGGTCAAACGAGGTGGAGTACAGACCAAGTAATTCCCATCGAGTGGGTTTCTGATTTTATCTCACCCCGTATAACATCATTTATTCCTGGAATAACTCACCAAATTAGCCATTGAGTATTAGGTACGATACTTTCAATGCCGTGGAGTACGAGTTCCTAACGTTAAGCCTATGGAGAAAAATACCGGGGTGAGATAAAGTTCAATATTGCCGAGCGTTTGGTGTGAAATATCTTATAGAGAGTCTTTTCGGCCTGTCTTGAAGGCCCGGCGTCCACCTACTACGATATGGCTCCGACATGGTCTGCGATGCACCTCCCGGTAAAAAAATCTAAATCGCGTCGGAAGGTCACCTAATGTTGGGGCAGTTGACCATGTTTCTGCGATTAGACATCGATAAAAATCCCATACAGTACATGGTGGATTGGCTTGTCTAGACATATGTCTACGATTTTGCACCTTCCCGATATGGCACCGATTTTGACATTTTGTATCGGTGCCATATCGGGAGGTCTACGATTCTATCGTAGTAGGTGGACGCCGGGCCTTATACTGTTTGTTTGGTCCAGCCATTCCTGCTTGTTCCTATTCTTATACATGATAACACTTAGTTGTTCATTACTTCTTATTTCAAGTGATTGTAATCCAACCTGATTATGCAAATCATTTAAAGAATGCCTTCGATTGTAAACACCGGTTGCAATACGTAATCCCCTATGGTGCATTTTATACATTTCTTGTAAGTCCCTTTTCTTGTAACTCCCCATTAAGAAGGAACAGTACTCCATTACAGGGACTATGCTTGCAATGTAAACTTGAATCGCGGCCTGTTTTGTTAAGCAACTACGAATCTTCCCAAATTAAAAAAGCCTTGCGTTCACATTCTTGACAATCTTTTTCGTTTGATTTGTCCAGGCCAAGGTACTATCAAGAATTACTCCTAGATAATTATAATGATTGCAATATGCAATTTGGATATTATTCATGATTAAACTTAGACTAGGACATGTCTTTAATTTGGCATCCGAAGTAAATCAAATACTTTTAGTTTTCTGAACATTACTGGTACGCCCGTTTTCTTTACACCAGAATTCAATGTTTTTCAGGTCCATTTACAAGTTGTTGATACATGTTTGTGGGTTAGTAGAATTAGTGAAAATCACGAGATCGTCGGCATACTGAATATAGTCAGAATGTTTGATACAAATACCCAGGTCGTCTACGTACATTACAAAAATAAAGGCCCCAAAACAGAGCCTTGGGGGACGCCGAAAGTGATATCTGCCCGGTCAGAGTGTTGCCCATTGACTATGACGCATTGATGTCTATTAAAAAAAATAGTCAGAGATCCATTTTAGCAAATAACTAGGCATTTTGAATATTTCTAATGGTGCTTGTTCCAAACAGTTTTGAATTATGACCAGTAAAGATTGTGTCATATGAACTAAACCTATTTGGGAGAAGTATGCAGGTATTAATAGTAAACGCCAGGCTAACTTTTAGAGTTATCTCTCAAATATACATCGTGAGGTCGCCTAACTGTTCTGGGATTTGAGAGGCATTTTACACCCATCAAGCAACAATTGAGTGGCGAGATTTATTCAATTGAATATGACATGGAATTTCTAACCAAAGAGGTTTCAGTGCAGACAGTGCCTTGTGTGACCCCAGCAATTGTTGATAAAGGTTTTTCATGTTATTGCTATAGAGATAAAACTAAACTGAGTAAATAAATAACACGCAGATCTTAAGAACCCCGATTTGGTTCCCATTTGAGCCGCTTAGCATCCAGATTTACAAGTAGTACACAGGAACGCTGACTGACGATCCGCTGTCAGTGCCACCTCCAACACAGACGCCGCACACACGCCCATCAGCCCGCTCCGTGACGTCACATCCGGCGTCTGGCGACATGGAAATGACGTCACTATTTAGACGCTGCGCGTGCGCCTCTTTGATCTTCCTGGTCACGTGGTATACAGCGTCTCCTCCAGGGGGCGCGTCTCGGGGGCGCCATCTGGTGGTGGGTGTTGTAAACACGGCTGTGGACGGTCCGCGACCCAAACACGCGCAAACAACTAATTAGCGAACTGCCGGGCGGAGTGCCTGACGGACACCCTCAGCCTCACCGCGCCCAGCCCGGCCCCGCAACCCCTTACCGCCTCCAGACCGCCCCACCACACTCCCCTCCTCGAGTTATTTCCAAGTTGGCACTAGAGTCGGCCCGGGGAGGGGGTGGAGGAGTGCAGAAGACGCATAGATCAACACTCAATAGCAGCCCCTGGAGGGAGAACGGGAGACTCACAAAGTGTTCGCACTTCGGGGGGCGGCGGTTTATCATAAGCTCGGCGGGATGTGTCTATAGACTCGACTTGATAGCCAAGCAGTGAGTTTCTATTTAGAAGCAGTGAATTGTGTATAAAAAGCGTGTAGAGGAGGTTGACATTGGAGGTGTGGCGGAGTGGAGGGGGCGTCTCAGTGGCAGGTCGACACTCAGAGAGACACATGAGCACTCTTCATTAAAGTCAAAGGAGGTGAGAAACGACTCTATAGACTCGTCGACCGGAAACGACCTGCCCGCGACGCTGGGCTTCAAAGGCGGGGATCCAGGGCGCACCTGGCGACCGCCTGACGAACGACGTGCCCGCTCTGGGCCTGTGTGACCCCCCGGACGGCGGCCCTCCTCCTGTCCCTCCACACACCCCGCCCCGCTAAACGGACCCGCCCCCCTCCCCCGCCATGATTTAGATATCTCGCGCCCAACAACACGGTGAAATCGATTTTCCTCACTGCTTTGGTCGGGGCGGGCGTCCCCCGCTGCGTCCCGCCTCATACCGGCGCCGCCGCATTAACTGCCGCCGCTAGGGGGCGACACGGCGGGGCGGGGGCAGGTCGCGGCGCGGGTGACGGGTGTGTGACGGGGGGGGGGGGTGACGGGAGTTCATCAGCGAGGACAATGCGCGGGGCGGGCCGCGCGCCCGGCAGGAGGCGCCACCAGGAGGCCGGGCGGGCTGCGTCCACCAGGGGGCGGTCAGAGTTCTCACGACCGGACGAGACGCCAGGCCGAGCGTCCCTCCTCCGGGTCACGTGACCGGGCAGGTGAGACGAGAGCGCCATGACACCATTTTAACCCTCACCACGTCCCCCTCACCAGATTCCCCATACTATTCTCCCCTCACCATGTTCCCCATACCACGTCCCCCTCACTGCATCCCCCCTCACCATGTTCCCCTCACAGTGTCCCCCTCACCACGTTCCCTTGCCATGTTCCCCTCGCCATGTTTCCCTTGCCATGTTCCCCTCACAGTGTCCACCTCACCACGTTCCCCTTGCCATGTTCCCTTGCCATGCTCCCCTCGCCACCTTCCCCTCGCCACCTTCCCCTCACCACCTTCCCCTCACCACATTCCCCTCGCCACCTTCCCCTCACCACATTCCCCTCACCACCTTCCCCTCGCCACATTCCCCTCGCCACCTTCCCCTCGCCACCTTCCCCTCGCCACCTTCCCCTCGCCACCTTCCCCTCGCCACATTCCCCTCGCCACATTCCCCTCGCCACCTTCCCCTCGCCACATTCCCCTCGCCACCTTCCCCTCACCACATTCCCCTCGCCACCTTCCCCTCGCCACCTTCCCCTCGCCACCTTCCCCTCGCCACATTCCCCTCACCACCTTCCCCTCACCACATTCCCCTCACCACCTTCCCCTCACCACATTCCCCTCACCACCTTCCCCTCACCACATTCCCCTCACCACATTCCCCTCGCCACCTTCCCCTCGCCACATTCCCCTCACCACCTTCCCCTCACCACATTCCCCTCACCACCTTCCCCTCGCCACATTCCCCTCGCCACATTCCCCTCGCCACCTTCCCCTCGCCACCTTCCCCTCGCCACCTTCCCCTCACCACATTCCCCTCGCCACCTTCCCCTCGCCACCTTCCCCTCGCCACATTCCCCTCACCACCTTCCCCTCGCCACATTCCCCTCGCCACCTTCCCCTCACCACATTCCCCTCACCACCTTCCCCTCACCACATTCCCCTCACCACATTCCCCTCGCCACCTTCACCTCACCACCTTCCCCTCGCCACATTCCCCTCGCCACCTTCCCCTCGCCACCTTCCCCTCGCCACCTTCCCCTCGCCACATTCCCCTCACCACCTTCCCCTCACCACATTCCCCTCACCACCTTCCCCTCACCACATTCCCCTCACCACATTCCCCTCGCCACCTTCACCTCACCACCTTCCCCTCGCCACATTCCCCTCGCCACCTTCCCCTCACCACATTCCCCTCACCACCTTCCCCTCACCACATTCCCCTCACCACATTCCCCTCGCCACCTTCACCTCACCACCTTCCCCTCGCCACATTCCCCTCGCCACCTTCCCCTCACCACATTCCCCTCACCACCTTCCCCTCACCACATTCCCCTCACCACATTCCCCTCGCCACCTTCACCTCACCACCTTCCCCTCGCCACATTCCCCTCGCCACCTTCCCCTCACCACATTCCCCTCACCACCTTCACCTCACCACCTTCCCCTCGCCACATTCCCCTCGCCACCTTCCCCTCACCACATTCCCCTCACCACCTTCCCCTCACCACATTCCCCTCACCACATTCCCCTCGCCACCTTCACCTCACCACCTTCCCCTCGCCACATTCCCCATTCGGCAGCGCGGTGGGGTTTAAAGGTAGGCCTAGACTTGCTTAATTCTTTCATTATGAACAACCATTAAATGATTAAATACAATCAGAATAAAGTTGATTATAGTATGCATCCTTCTCTGACTGGCAAGGATGCAGGGACTGGAGCCAGTCTAAGGTAGGCCCTCTACATGTATCCACTGTTGTCACGTGGTTCTGTTCTTAACCGATATTCATAAAAGTGTCCTGCTTGTATTAAACACGCTCTCACCTCGTGATGACACTCTCAGCGGGACACCGCTCTGGTGCTCCTCTCCTCACGAAGCATGTTTCTCCACTTTATTAAAACTGCGCTGAATAACTCAGTTGTGGATCCATCATTATCGACCATCGATTACCTCGCCCGGTAAACCTGGTGATTAGGTGCGCCGTTACGTGATTAAATCAACACTAATCCCGGCTCATCCCCGTCCTCCCCCGCCCCGCGCCCCGCTCCCACTAATCCGCCGCCCGCCATCTTGTGTCGCTATGTTCTTCTCGCTGGGCGATAATCGGGGTAGAATGATCGCTCTCGGGAAGTCTCGTTTGTGCGCGTGACAATACGTTAGCCGCCCCGGATCATCCGCGTGACGCATTATCCGGTCTTAGCGCTAATCCCGCAGTGAATTATCGGCCGCCATTACCCGGCAGCCACTGCGCGGATTAGGCCGATAAAACGGGAGCGCGAGCCTAAGCTAGGCCTGCGAGGCGGGCGCGCCGTAAAAGTCAACACATGCGCGTTAATATTCATGAGGGGCGGCACCTCGGAGCTCCTGTGTAAATCTACACGTCCCGAACTCGGCGTCCCGACACTCCGTCACTCTCCTCCTCTTGTCACCCTCTCCACCCCAGCACGCTCTGTCCTGGTTTACAGGGCTTTTTGTGTAAAGGACAAATGGCACTGGCTAAAGTACAGACCCCTACACCCCCCCCCCTCCCCACTACAACCCCACCCCCCCCCCCCCCAAACAGGGCCGTGATTAGAACTGCAACTTTGGAACCGTTCTCATCATTCACATTCTGAAACCTCCCTAAAGTGACCACCTCACTAATGTGGTCACTCCATAGAGAACCCACACACAGGTAACGTGATCATACTCATTTCACCAAATCGCCTTTATACTATGTATACTATACGCCTATTACAGGCATATGTAATACCTTTTGATCTCCATGTATACTCATGATATAATCTGGATAATTTGTAACATACTATATCACATCTGAAAAACTCAGACCTACTGAGAGATGTTGAGCAATAAATTTAAAAAAAAAAAAAAAAAAAAGGTGCTTCAAAAGTAGCGCCTTATACCTTGATGTCTGTTCCTATTTTCCGTATTCTAGTCGTCCAACCCAGATCTCTACCTGATCTCCACTCTTTATCTGCAAATATCTTTATACAAATGACTTTATTTTTCTGACTGACCTACACTCTTCTCACATGCATCCCCACCCTGGAGATTTTGTCCATAAGTGGAACGTTAATACAGATCCCGTTGTGAAGAAAGTATCCCAGAGTGCCACACCACCCGTTTAATAAGCTAGGATCGTACATGAACACGCTTTTCTGTACCTTGTACAAAGACTTTCATTTCATGAGTTTTAGGTTCGTCCGCTAAGACAGTATCAGCCGTCCATAAGGTCGCCCATAAGTGTTGAATAAAGTTGACCCACATCGTCCCTGGGTGTTTATGGCGTACAGAAAACGGTCTACATGTAAGATCCTAGATTATTAAACAGGCCCCTGATCAGTTTAACGCCTTTATGATCAAATTGGTATTTACTGCCAAAATCATAGCTCAGTCGTGTCATACGTATTATTTAGCTATTTCTTGTAAATAAAATTCATCTAAATATACGGTGATGAGACGCGTATGTTGGACTGCTGCAACTCGGGGCGCTTCACACACACTCGTATAAATGGAGATATGAACTCGGAGGAAAAACTCGCGAATCACTGTCGGACTCGGAGATTGAGGAGTGAGGGACGGTGGGTGGCTCGGTCCTCAAGATGTGTGAAAGTCGAGGTTCAGTAGGGACGTGATGCGAATGGGAATACGCCTTATGAAGAGGTGAGACACACGAGGAGGGGAACTGGTGGCGTGTCAGGGACGGCGCCGCGTGCCACCTCACTGAGAGTTCTGTAGTCTTATCTCAACCCTGGTATTTGTGTCCCATAGGCTTAACACTGGGAACACGTTCTCCATGCCCCTATAAGTATTACAGTCCGTTCTCCATGGTCTATGACGTCATATATTTAGTGTGCCGTCTGTTCGTTTAGTCTGTACAGGGGTGAGATAAATACAGAAAGCGTTTTGGTCAAAGTCATTGTTCTCCAACTCATTTGAATGCTAAGTGATATTCACTCAGCTGTCACCTTGCTCATATCACTCCGCATCAAAGTTGTGGAGAAATACGATTTGGGCCAAAATGTGTTGGTTTCTTCTTAAGAATGCAATCAGGCGAACTGCCTTTCTGTCACAGTCGACCATCTCCGTCCATGTTTTGCTGCAAATAACAGAAATGTTGTAAATCGATATAAATGACCTGAGAAGTCTTCTTGTCTCGAGCATTTCATAAGCTCGGGTAATATGAAGATTCCCATCTGGGTGGGAGAAATGCATTCTTAAACAATGATATATGTGTGTCTAGTATTACTTGGCAGAGAGTGTATCCTCCGTGCTGGGCGCCGCCATGTTGGGGACCACCAAGCACACAACATGCTGGGAGGGGTTCCAGAGATCCAGAGTAAGGCATGATAATGTAGAATAAGACATGTGAAACATAACCTGTTTGTTTTACAGAACTTAGAAAGGATTATTGGCACATTTCATTCACTCCCTGCCTGAAAACTTCTAAAGTCAGTCACACCCCTGGACACAGCTGGTCTCCAACATGGGGGCGCCTGACGTCATCTGAAAGCGGTCTATCCACCGTGAGAGGTATTGGGTGCCAGTGGGTGTGAAGTATTACAAATTATGTTGATCACATACGGCAGTGGGTGTGAAGTATTACAAATTATGTTGATCACATACGGCAGTGGGTGTGAAGTATTACAAATTATGTTGATCACATACGGCAGTGGGTGTGAAGTATTACAGATTATGTTGGTCACGTACGGCAGTGGGTGTGAAGTATTACGGATTATGTTGGTCACGTACGGCAGTGGGTGTGAAGTATTACAGATTATGTTGATCACGTACGGCAGTGGGTGTGAAGTATTACGGATTATGTTGGTCACGTACGGCAGTGGGTGTGAAGTATTACGGATTATGTTGGTCACGTACGGCAGTGGGTGTGAAGTATTACAGATTATGTTGGTCACGTACGGCAGTGGGTGTGAAGTATTACAGATTATGTTGGTCACGTACGGCAGTGGGTGTGAAGTATTACAGATTATGTTGGTCACGTACGGCAGTGGGTGTGAAGTATTACAGATTATGTTGGTCACGTACGGCAGTGGGTGTGAAGTATTACAGATTATGTTGGTCACGTACGGCAGTGGGTGTGAAGTATTACAGATTATGTTGGTCACGTACGGCAGTGGGTGTGAAGTATTACAGATTATGTTGGTCACGTACGGCAGTGGGTGTGAAGTATTACAGATTATGTTGGTCACGTACGGCAGTGGGTGTGAAGTAGAAGTCCTGTATATCATAGATTAGATCGGTCCTGACAGGTGCAAACCAGAGATTCAAGGAGCCTCGTGGTTTTAATAGTCAAGGTCATACCATGATTCAAGGTCATTCAAGGCATCACTCGCTCTCTGTATAGCAAGAGGGCAAGAACTGACGCCGCAGTCACTGTCCCTAACCTGCCGAATTCACTTTCAACTTCCTGACAAGGTCATGATGCGGGAAGTTTGATTCATAGTCATGCTGAAACCATGTGGGAGTCGAACCGTGAGCAGTGGGTGCCCGGCTTAACTCTACCCCCCTTACTCCTTCCTCCCGACTCTACCTTTGCCTCATTTCCTCCCTCCACGAACCGGCCGCGCACTCCGTCGGCGCTAGTCGGAGCTAGTCGGAGCTAGTCGGGGCTGGTCAGCGCTAGTCGACACTAATCGGTGCTAGTCGGGGCTAGTCGGCGCTAGTCAGCGCTAGTCGGGGCTAGTCGGTGCTAGTCGGCACTAGTCGGCGCTAGACGGGGCTAGTCGGAGCTAGTCGGGGCTAGTCGGAGCTAGTCGGGGCTAGTCGGAGCTAGTCGGGGCTAGTCGGGGCTAGTCGGGGCTAGTCGGGGCTAGTCGGGGCTAGTCGGGGCTAGTCGGGCTAGTCGGGGCTAGTCGGGGCTAGTCGGGGCTAGTCGGGGCTGGTCGAAGCTAGTCGGCGCTAGTCGGGGCACTAGGCGGCGCTAGTGGGGGCACTAGTCGGGGCACTAGTCGGCGGTAGTCGCCCCGATCACCTGAGGTAAACCCGCTCCGCCCCCTGCACGCCCGACAACCACTCTCGTGATTGACGAGGTTTCGCCAGATCCCGCGCGCTCGAGAGAGACAGCGGTGTCAGGTGGCCCGCGGGGGTCATGTGACAGCCATTAGAACCAATCAGCGGCGGGCGGGAGGCAGGGCGTACCGCGGCTCACCGCGCCTAATCCAGCCGCGGATAAACTGCACGCTGGACGACATTATCCGCAGAAAGGCCGACAAAGCGCGCCGCAATTGAATTATTCATCCCCGAAGCGCGCGCCTTTGTCAGGAGGATTAGGCGGAATATGGCCGCCATTTGGCAGTGAGTGTCTGTGAGCACCTCCGTGAGTGAGTGCGTGTGTGTGTGTGTGGGGGGGGGGGGGGGGTCATAGATGTACTTGTCTGTATGTCTGCATGGAGTTGTCCCCCGTATTAACTACCATATAAGGAATAGAGTAGTCCCAGTAGCCAATGACTGCATTCGGAGCAAACCACGACCTTCACCCTGACCTCCTTACATGATATCAATAGCGCCTTGGGACCTAAAATGTAATGGGCCACAACCACCCTCATGTAGATACATGCGAGTGTGGATATGAGTAGACGTATGTGTGGATGACGTGAGTGTGGATGTGGGTGTGGATGTGAGTGTGGATGTGAGTGTGGATGTGAGTGTGGATGTGAGTGTGGATGTGAGTGTGGATGTGAGTGTGGATGTGAGTGTGGATGTGAGTGTGGATGTGAGTGTGGATGTGGGTGTGAGTGTGGATGTGAGTGTGGATGTGAGTGTGGATGTGTGTGTGGATGTGAGTGTGGATGTGAGTGTGGATGTGGGTGTGAGTGTGGATGTGAGTGTGGATGTGAGTGTGGATGTGAGTGTGAGTGTGGATGTGAGTGTATATGTGAGTGTGGATGTGAGTGTGGGTGTGAGTGTGGAAGTGAGTGTGGATGTGAGTGTGGATGTGTGTGTGGATATGAGTGTGGGTGTGGATATGAGTGTGGGTGTGGATGCGAGTGTAGCTGTGAGTGTAGCTGTGAGTGTAGCTTAGACTTGCTCAAGTCTTCGATTATGAACGTAAATTGATTCCTGTGACTGACTCGGGAATCAGTGTCAGCCAGGCCAAGGGGAGAGTAGGTGGAGGGGTAAGGAGGGCGTGCGGTGGCGGTAGGCAGCAGTAGGAGAGGTGGGTAGGACACAGGGGCTGAGTCTAAGTGTATCTGTGTGAGGCCCGGTGCCGTGCTTTAGGCGCTATGATCACACCTAACGAGCAGTGATGTCCCTCCCGCACGTCGTTCACACACACACACAAAATGAAATAACAAGTGGACAATTTGAACACGCCCGTCTATGGAGAGCTCACAATGCGCAATCGACCCGCTGTCTATAATTCAGATTCCAATTCAGCGATGCTTGAAAATCGATGGGCAGGTGCTGAAAGAATAATTATCACCTGGTGATTGTGAGAGCTATGATAGATGGGGTTCTGGGAGCTGCTCATTCATTATGGAGAGATTTAATCACGAGGAGCGTCGCCGACTGTATACCTCGGTCTCCGTCTACCCAGACCGTCATTATCAGCGACATGCTTTCACAGCTCTGGTGACGCAGATTGATCGTCAGTCACTGACACTCACCTAGACTGAATCAGATAGATTCAACCTCGTTAACTGGTTAGTCCGGGTAAAAGATGATAATTGAAACTGATCTAAGAAGTTATTCCGCGTTATGACGTTTTTCCAGTACACATACAAACAAATGAGACTAAATGAACATATCATATGATGTTTATTCAATGCTTAGAAAAACGCTCCGTATTCTGAAGCGACAATAAATAACTGCACATGCAAATACGCTACAAAATCAGTACATTTACAATCCTCAATTATCCTGAAATATATTCCCAATAAAAATACGAGATAAATACATTAATATCAACTTGCACATGTCGGCCTTCGGCATAGAACTTCAATGATAGCAACTGTGAGAGTAGCAGGTATACTTAACAATAATTACAAGAAAATAACTGTAGTCCGTAACATGTAAGTGAGTTCGCCCATGAGTTGAGTTTTGGCCACAGCGTGGATTTCAATCTAATGAGATTTATACAGAATGTTCTACATACAGATGAAATGTGAGGAGAATAGATAGTTCTTGTAGAAATGAATTTCGTGGAAATGCAGGTGTGTATCACAGGTAGGAGAGGCCGGCGAAGAATTACACCGGAAGTCACGTGATGAGTAGTCCAGAATTCATAGTTCAGGTGGACCGGACGTCACGTGTAGCAGACCGGAAGTGACCTGCTGAGCAGGCCGGAAGTCACGTGATGAGCAGGCCGGAAGTCATGTGACAGGCGGACCGGAAGTCACATGTAGGGCGGCCCGAACATCATGTGTCGTCGAACCAGGAGTTTCTGTGTGGAGTGGACAGGAAGTCACGTGTCTGGCCAACCGGAAGTCCACAGCCGAGAACGAGGAGCGAGCAGTCGACCAGGAAGGCAGTCGGGTACTGTAAGAATAAAGAGGATCACTTTTATTTATTTTATTGAGTACTTGTATGAGATTACTTAAAAGAGGAGGGCATTCCTTCACCACCATATCTAATGCAATAAAACTCAACACTTAGTTGGTTTTAGCAAAATTATTCCGCACCAAAATAGTCACTAAAAAGGATAAATATGCGCATCGTTTTATGTGGTCATAGTATGTAAACTGATGTGAGTGCGCGTACCTCATGGACGGTAGCAGGAAGTTGTGACGTCATCTCGGACTTTGACCTTGACTAAGTGACACGTGAGGTCAAGGCCGAGGTCACGTCAGGGGGTCGATTTTCTGAAACAGACAAAAGAGAGAAATGTTTATGTATTCTACGCGGTTATAACTTCTAGACCAAAAGTAACAAAGCGCAGTAACAGTCCGGTCCTTTTCGACAATGGCAACCTCATAAAGAATACTAGGAGCTAATGGTGTGTTCACCATCGATGAATGAGCGTACAATTATAAACAGATAACAATTGTAACGTCTTGGACACATTCAGGTTATGAGTCGCACCCAGTCAACTTGCCCTTTCTACAACAGTGTCTGTGAGTCTAGCATCCAAACATTTCAAGTACCAGTGGGTCAATGAGGTATTTCGGTCTTGACTAAGTCTCTGGGCATGCCTCTAAGACCCTGAGACACTGGCACCCTGTTTCTTTCGCAATAGCATGCAGATAGTGAAGGGATAGCTTTTTGCAGCAGGCTGAAAGTCTATGTGACCACTCTATTGCACTGTATATAGGCGCACGAGCACACTTTGATATTGATTGAACATATCAACATTATCTAAATCTACTTTAATTCAATCAAAAAATAGCTATGACACATTTTTTCGAAGAAATCGGAGCCCGATTTACGGAAATCGGCGACCCGTTTTACGGAAATCGGCGACCCGTTTTACGGAAATCGGCGACCCGATTTCCTCGAGGGAGTTTCCCACATAGACATCAGATATGAACCATCTGTGAGGAGCGGGCCTCCTTCACTTAACATCAACTTACCGCTACGACATGGAGGAGTCCATGTTTTTGAACTGGGACGTGGACGACAGGTAGGGGTGGTACCGCGGCGCGTACAGACCGCTCTGATAGGACGTCACCGGGGATGACGTCATGGGTGGCAGCAGGCCGGGCGCGCCGTAGGAGGCGGAGGTGGGCAGCGCGCCGGGCGCCAACGGGTGCAGACTGGGCAGAGTGGGCAGCGCCGAGGTGGACGGGGGCGGGGCGCCGAGCCCGAACAGCGACCCGTACAGCGAGTACACGTTCTTGTCGTACGGCGCCGGGTACGGGCCGAGACCGACGAGCCGCGAGTTGACGGGCCGCCACACGGACAGCGGGCTCTGCAGCGGCGACGAGCTGTCCTCAGCTGTCAGAAGAGACCATGTACGAGAACCGTTAAACACAGGGTGTCTTTGATGATGTACGAGATGGGTTAAACACGTGATTGTGATCAGGAGGGAAGGAATACTGAGGACTAATTAACTAATAATTGTGACATCACCCCCATGGAGCATTTTTTCACAATACTCCATGGATGTTGAGTACGAGTTCGCAATGCTAGGTCTATGGGGAAATAGTTAGGTACGCACCATTTTTAAGTATTGACTATTTTACAGTATGTATGCTTTATCGGAATGCGGAACATACAACATATATTTGTATGTTCTAGGTATGGTGATAGACATTTCCTATGTGCTTTTATATGGACACTGAATGATAAAACTAATATATGTGCGAACTGCACTTGAGTTGAACCAACTCGAATTCACTTGAAGAACTGTCATTTCCAATAGGGATGAAAATTGATATCATAAATGTTATAAACTTACAAATTTATTCTAATACAAAGTAAAATAAAACATATCTACAAACTAAAAAAATTGCATTAAGCTTGTTGGTTATGTGAATCTTTCAATTGAAATTTAATGTTAAAAACCCCAACTCTTCACAAGACCCAGTTGTCGTATACTACTCACAGCGGGAGGGACTGAGTGGTGGACGGAGCTGGCTATGTGTACTCTATGTACATCGTGTATTACATATATAAATGTTATTGTCTGTACTCACAGCGGGAGGGACTGAGTGGGGGGGGGGGGGGGAGCTGACTGTGTGTACTCTATGTACATCGTGTATTACATATATAAATGTTATTGTCTGTACTCACAGCGGGAGGGACTGAGTGGGGGGGGGGGGAGCTGACTGTGTGTATTCTACGTACATCGTGTATTACATATATAAATGTTATTGTCTGTACTCACAGCGGGAGGGACTGAGTGGTGGACGGAGCTGGCTATGTGTACTCTATGTACATCGTGTATTACATATATAAATGTTATTGTCTGTACTCACAGCGGGAGGGACCGAGTGGGGGGGGGGAGCTGACTGTGTGTAGTCTATGTACATCGTGTATTACATATATAAATGTTATTGTCTGTACTCACAGCAGGAGGGACTGAGTGGGGGGGGGGGGGGAAGCTGACTGTGTGTAGTCTATGTACATCGTGTATTACATATATAAATGTTATTGTCTGTACTCACAGCGGGAGGGACTGAGTGGGGGGGGGGGGGAGCTGACTGTGTGTAGTCTATGTACATCGTGTATTACATATATAAATGTTATTGTCTGTACTCACAGCGGGAGGGACTGAGTGGGGGGGGGGGGGGAGCTGACTGTGTGTATTCTACGTACATCGTGTATTACATATATAAATGTTATTGTCTGTACTCACAGCGGGAGGGACTGAGTGGGGGGGGGGGGAGCTGGCTGTGTGTACTCTATGTACATCGTGTATTACATATATAAATGTTATTGTCTGTACTCACAGCGGGAGGGACTGAGTGGGGGGGGGGGAGCTGGCTATGTGTACTCTATGTACATCGTGTATTACATATATAAATGTTATTGTCTGTACTCACAGCGGGAGGGACTGAGTGGTGGACGGAGCTGGCTATGTGTATTCTATGTACATCGTGTATTACATATATAAATGTTATTGTCTGTACTCACAGCGGGAGGGACTGAGTGGGGGGGGGGGGGGAGCTGACTGTGTGTATTCTACGTACATCGTGTATTACATATATAAATGTTATTGTCTGTACTCACAGCGGGAGGGACTGAGTGGTGGACGGAGCTGGCTATGTGTACTCTATGTACATCGTGTATTACATATATAAATGTTATTGTCTGTACTCACAGCGGGAGGGACCGAGTGGGGGGGGGGAGCTGACTGTGTGTAGTCTATGTACATCGTGTATTACATATATAAATGTTATTGTCTGTACTCACAGCAGGAGGGACTGAGTGGGGGGGGGGGGAAGCTGACTGTGTGTAGTCTATGTACATCGTGTATTACATATATAAATGTTATTGTCTGTACTCACAGCGGGAGGGACTGAGTGGGGGGGGGGGGGAGCTGACTGTGTGTAGTCTATGTACATCGTGTATTACATATATAAATGTTATTGTCTGTACTCACAGCGGGAGGGACTGAGTGGTGGACGGAGCTGGCTATGTGTACTCTATGTACATCGTGTATTACATATATAAATGTTATTGTCTGTACTCACAGCAGGAGGGACTGAGTGGGGGGGGGAGCTGACTGTGTGTAGTCTATGTACATCGTGTATTACATATATAAATGTTATTGTCTGTACTCACAGCGGGAGGGACTGAGTGGTGGACGGAGCTGGCTATGTGTATTCTACGTACATCGTGTATTACATATATAAATGTTATTGTCTGTACTCACAGCGGGAGGGACTGAGTGGGGGGGGGGGAGCTGACTGTGTGTACTCTATGTACATCGTGTATTACATATATAAATGTTATTGTCTGTACTCACAGCGGGAGGGACCGAGTGGGGGGGGGGGGGAGCTGACTGTGTGTACTCTATGTACATCGTGTATTACATATATAAATGTTATTGTCTGTACTCACAGCGGGAGGGACTGAGTGGGGGGGGGGGGGGAGCTGGCTATGTGTAGTCTACGTACATCGTGTATTACATATATAAATGTTATTGTCTGTACTCACAGCGGGAGGGACTGAGTGGCGGACGGAGCTGGCTATGTGTATTCTACGTACATCGTGTATTACATATATAAATGTTATTGTCTGTACTCACAGCGGGAGGGACTGAGTGGGGGGGGGGGGAGCTGGCTATGTGTATTCTACGTACATCGTGTATTACATATATAAATGTTATTGTCTGTACTCACAGCGGGAGGGACTGAGTGGGGGGGGGGGGGAGCTGGCTATGTGTACTCTATGTACATCGTGTATTACATATATAAATGTTATTGTCTGTACTCACAGCGGGAGGGACTGAGTGGCGGGCAGAGCTGGCTATGTGTAGTCTATGTACATCGTGTATTACATATATAAATGTTATTGTCTGTACTCACAGCGGGAGGGACTGAGTGGGGGGGGGGGGAGCTGGCTATGTGTAGTCTACGTACATCGTGTATTACATATATAAATGTTATTGTCTGTACTCACAGCGGGAGGGACTGAGTGGCGGACGGAGCTGGCTGTGTGTATTCTGTGTACATCGTGTTTTACATATATAAATGTTATTGTCTGTACTCACAGCGGGAGGGACTGAGTGGCGGACGGAGCTCGCTGTGTGTACTCTACGTACATCGTGTTTTACATATATAAATGTTATTGTCTGTACTCACAGCGGGAGGGACTGAGTGGCGGGCGGAGCTGGCTATGTGTACTCTACGTACATCGTGTTTTACATATATAAATGTTATTGTCTGTACTCACAGCGGGAGGGACTGAGTGGTGGACGGAGCTGGCTATGTGTACTCTACGTACATCGTGTTTTACATATATAAATGTTATTGTCTGTACTCACAGCGGGAGGGACTGAGTGGGGGGGGAGCTCGCTATGTGTAGTCTATGTACATCGTGTATTACATATATAAATGTTATTGTCTGTACTCACAGCGGGAGGGACTGAGTGGGGGGGGAGCTCGCTATGTGTAGTCTATGTACATCGTGTATTACATATATAAATGTTATTGTCTGTACTCACAGCGGGAGGGACTGAGTGGCGGGCGGAGCTGCTCGTAGGCCGCCGACCTCAGCTGCTCGTCGTACTCCGAGTCGGGGAAGGAGCGCAGCGGAGACCGCGCGTACGTGTGTTGACGAATCAGACTCTCCATGTTCTCCCTGAGACGGAAATAACAGGCACACGGTGAGTGAAGCGCCACACGGCATCTCATAACCAAATAATCACTCTACAAACTGTAACTGAGAGTGAGGAACATTGACACTTAACTATGTTGTGGCAATGCTTTAAACTATGGTTGTAACCGTTTGTCATCTACACTGCTAAATAGAAAAAACATTTTGATCATTTTGTCCCCAATGTTTATGATATATGTAAATATAAGTTCGGGCATGAGAAGAAGCAGAGATAAGTCAATGTTACCTCATTATTTTCAATCTAGACTTTGTAAGCCACGAGTAAGAAATATAAATATAAATGTTAGAGAAACTTCAGGAGTTCTGACATGAGAAGAAGCATGTATCTTTACCTCAGTAAGAGTCGGTGATGTTCCTCAGCATCATAGGACCTGAAACCAAGACCAGATAACCGTCACCATCATACACCATGTACGAACGTCGACATCCTACATAAAACAGAAACTGATATCCATCCTAATCAATAAGGTTTCTCAGTTGGTGCCAAACATGATGAGAAAACTGTATTCCTGAGGTAGTAATACATAAATCTACCGTTTTCGTTTAATGTTAATTTACATCTGTGATTTGAACTGATAATTATTGGAGATAACGTTCACCTTGCTAGTTAGACTAAGCAACGAATAAAGAGCAACTTCCAGAACGGCCTCAGGCCAATAACCAATCTGCTCGCTTACCTCTCGAGTTCCGACAGTCGTGACGAGTCGCGGAAACCTTTGGCGAACGGATTGCTGTCAATCTTCAGTTTCGTGATCTGTAACGGCAGGAGAAGGACACGGCTTTAATTAAGAGGAGTTAAAGTGCCACGTGAGGATTGAGAGCCCGTGAACACGGCACCAGGTAACGGGAGGTGGATGTGGAGATGGCCTGCTGTCTGTGTACGCGCTCTCACTACCCGCACACCTCCCTGTCCTGGTGTGAGTGGAGACAGACACTGCTCTCTCTTCTCTCTCACAGACGTGCTTTTAACACCCCGTCCCGACACCACGCTGATGTACGCAGCTTTTAGATCGCACATCGTGGCCGAGCTGTTCACGGTCCGCGCATCTCCCGTCCCCATCTGTACCCGAGGCACCGCTATGGCACGCCAAACAACAGGAAAACATCAACAAAGATCACCTCTCACTTAGATTGAGACTAATGCCCGGCGACCACCTTCTGTGATGGGAGTTTGATACCTCCCAGTACACTGCGATGCATGATATCAGAAATCATAGGCGGTCGTTAACCTCTTTATCTTTAACTGAAACGAGTCTATAGTGTATTTATTTATTCATATATGTTTACTCTGGACACTTTGTGTTAGGTGGATAATACAACATATCCGTATGCGCCGGATATGTCCACACAGAGTTGCTATAGGTTTACTATGGACACTGTATTGGGTGGACAATAAATATCAATTCTAAGATCACTTGACTTTCCTCGAGAAGTTTTCGAGACATGCCACATTAAGGACTCTCATGAACTTCAGAAGGTATTTGCGCTATGAGGACTGTATCAAAGCAGAGACGGTGTGATGTGAAGGGATCTGAGGCGAGGACAGCGTGCGCCAGTCTGTGATCCTGTCAGTCGGCCACCTTCCTGTCTGGCGGATTCAGTGACACACGTTCACAGGTAGCTCTGCACCGATTGATTACAGGTAACACGACTATTCAATTACACCTGGAGACCAGTGGCGCCTCCTGACATGCTCCTGGCGGCAGAATGGGGAACTAAGTGGCGCAGGGGGTGACAAAGTGGCACGTTCGTAAATCTCTGACATAGTGGCACGTTCGTAAATCTAGATGGTCTTCTTTCGCAAGTTATAGCTGCTTAGGAATAATAGAAAACGTCGTGAGTGAGCCCATAGCGATTGTCGTTCGAGGTCTTTTATCCGATAAAATATGTCCCGATGCCAGAGGAAGAGGGACATAACTTGTGGGACAAAAGACAGAGAAAATAATCACTAAGGGTTCACTCACTGCGTTTTCTTATTACACGTATTATATTCATTTAATTCACTGCAAACCCCCTACATGGTTGAAGCAGGTAATGAGGTGCGAAACCAGCCTGTGGAGAAAGGTCCATTGGCCACACTCAACGATAAAACAATCAACTGGACACATTAGCCACAACAGAGGACACTACTTACTCAGTAGTGGATTATCAAGGAACATCACCAAGTTTCATATGATTGTTTATATGGCACGGAATGATATCACGAAGTGGAGCTGAGTGATGTCTGCAACAGGAGACAACGAATGCCCTGTAAACAATTTTATGAAATTGAGGGACGTTTAGATTTTATCCTACCTCGTCACATGTTTATAAATTCATATGTCACGAGTGGCATATAAATATTGTACAGTATAACCGTGGCATACAGTCACACCATGTTAAGTCTATGGAGATTTATGTGAGGGGTAGGATGAGCGGTAATAGATAAAGGCAATATAAAGTAGTGTCTGTACAGGAGTTGGGGCTGACTCACCAGCTGGTTCTGGTAGGCGGTGACGCCGATGAAGGCCGTCTCGGGGAAGACGAAGGTTCGGTGCACCTCCTCCTCCAGGGCCTTGCTGGAGGCGGGCGGCTTGCCGGAGCTCTGCCGCACCACGTGCACCCGCGGCTGGTACTTGTGCATCGAGTTGAGGATGATCTGCAGCAGATACCATCAGATGTAGCCACACAGCGTATTGAGAAGCATTTGACAATGTATTGGATGGGTTAATATTCAGGTAGCGCACATTCTGTATCTTAGATTTCATTTCAATTGGCATTACAGAATGATATTGCATGGGTGGGTCAACTGTATTGAAGATTAGTGTAGGATTTAAGGATATAGACACAATATTGACTTGGTTCAGATACAGGCGGCCGTATGTACCGAGGAGTTGACACGTAGTAATATCTTGCGTGCGAGGATATTGCGTAGGGTCAATTCCAAGGAGGCTTTTATCTGAAACCATTTTATAATACATTTATCATCAACCTTTATCCAACTGGTGGCATGCCGGTGTTAGTTCACTTTAGTTATGCACTATTTCTTCATAGGCATTATTTTTCCGTATGCGTGCTTTATCGCCACCCGGCAGATGCACCATATCCGTATGCGCCGGGTAGGTCAATACATAGTTCCTATATGTTTACTATGGGCACTTTGTATAAGATGGATATTTTAACATCCGTATGTGCCAGGTTTGTCCATACACAGTTCCTATAGGTTTACTATGGACATCTTGCATTCGGTGGATAATAAATGACAGTGTATATATGATTATTGCGTTATTGAGCAATGTGACTTGGCGACGCCCCTCATCGTGGTCCTCCATGCCCCACGTCTCGGTGGTCCGGCGCCCTAAACCCCGACCTGGCCCCGCGTGAAGGACAGCGCCAATCACCCCGCGCCACCCCCGTACACAGAGCAGTCCCTGCCCGCCCACCCCGCCCGATCTGCCGCCCACCGCCCGCCCTCCGCCCGCCCGATCTGCCCGCCGCCCGCCGCCCGCCCGCTATCTGCGCGGAATCTCGTCGCCTCTCGCCGTCACGTGAGCGGGCCGCGTTTCTCGGCGGTGACCTCGGGCCGGTCCATCATGGCGCCCAATTGGAATCTATTTGCTGGGCGGCGGTGGCTCGGTCTTGGGTTGGCTGGGCGGGGCGGGCGTTGGGTGGAGACTAAACGACATTATAACCGCGCGACTTGACATCTCATTTTCCCGCGCCATCGATCGTCGCGAGGCCGCCTCCCGCGCGCCCCCTGACGGATGTCGTCTGCTCCACAGACGCCGGTTTTGGCGGGAAAATAAAAGACGGACGCGCACAAATCACGAGCGGCCAGACCGCGCGGGGGCGCTGCTGTCCGCCCGCGCCCGCCAGGTGGCACCACCGTCGGCGAAATGTCGTCTGCCGTCAACCGGACGGCGGCGATGACGGCCGAGGACGCCCGAGTGGCGCCGAGCCGACCCGAGCGCGCCCGAGGTGTGAGAGGCCGGCAGATTGATGGGCGTCGGCGTCTCGCGTGTCGGCGACACAGGGACGCGCAGTGACGTGTATGTGACGTGTCGGATGACGTGTTCAACGTGATGCACGACTCCTACGTGCCGCTCTCCAAGCACAGCAACTTAGTGCGCCATGTACACACGAGGAGGAGAAGTAAATAAATCTGATTGAAGAGTGTGATAACGCTGAATTCTCAGCGTGGGTCATGTGGTCTATAAATCTACGAGATGTTGTGTTGCACACAGACGAAGCAACACCAGAGGCAGAACTGGAGATAATTCTGAGGTCTGATCGAAAACATACATGTATACAGAACCCTAGTGGCTTCTTGAATTGTCGTTAAGATGAAGGATGTAGACATGTCTACATTGATAACGCCAGATGTACTCAAAGGCGTAAAACATCTTAACATGGTCGTAGATATTATCTGTATGCTGGCCTCAAAACCACGTTCAACATGGTCGTAGATTTAATCTGTATGCTCGCCTTTAGACACGTTTCCTTTCTGGCCTCCTCTCTATAGTGTAAGCGGACACGACAAGTGTCGACCAAACAACAACACAAAGCACCTGGAGATAGACCCTGCTGCCTCTAGCGGAAAAAGTGTGAACACGGCGCAGATACTTCATAGAATTCTCGTTTCCCTGTGGCTGTCGGTGAACGTCTTCGGCAGTATATATTGAGAGGAGGGTTTTTATTGTTGTCGGGGTGTGAGGGGTCTCAGGTGGTGGGGTAGTGTGAGAGAGGGGTGGTATTGTTGATGTCGGTGGCGGGGGGCGCGGTGGTGGAGGGGTATGAAGGTGGTCGATGATGAGTGAGGTCTCAGGCCCCATGCATCAACACCTCCCCTGCCCGCCCACCTGCCCGCACGGCGCTCAGGTATCTCCCACATCTGAGACCCCTCCCCGCCTCACCCCACACACCTGAGCCCCCCTCCCCGCCTCACCCCACACACCTGAGCCCCCCTCCCCGCCTCACCCCACACACCTGAGCCCCCCTCCCCGCCTCACCCCACACACCTGAGCCCCTTCTCCCCGCCTCACCCCACACACCTGAGCCCCCCTCCCCGCCTCACCCCACACACCTGAGCCCCCCTCCCCGCCTCACCCCACACACCTGAGCCCCCCCTCACCTCACCCCACACACCTGAGCCCCTCCTCCCCGCCTCACCCAACACACCTGAGCCCCCCCTCCCCGCCTCACCCCACACACCTGAGCCCCTCCTCCCCGCCTCACCCCACACACCTGAGCCCCCCTCCCCGCCTCACCCCACACACCTGAGCCCCCCCTCACCTCACCCCACACACCTGAGCCCCTCCTCCCCGCCTCACCCAACACACCTGAGCCCCCCTTCCCGCCTCACCCCACACACCTGAGCCCCTCCTCCCCGCCTCACCCCACACACCTGAGCCCCTTCTCCCCGCCTCACCCCACACACCTGAGCCCCCCTCCCCGCCTCACCCCACACACCTGAGCCCCTCCTACCCGCCTCACCCCACACACCTGAGCCCCCCTCCCCGCCTCACCCCACACACCTGAGCCCCCCCTCCCCGCCTCACCCCACACACCTGAGCCCCTCCTCCTCACCTCTCCCCACACACCTGAGCCCCTCCTCCTAACCTCACCCCACACACCTGAGCCCCCCCCCCCCCCGCCTCACCTCACACACCTGAGCCCCTCCTCCCCGCCTCACCCCACACACCTGAGCCCCCCCTCCCCACCTCACCCCACACACCTGAGCCCCTCCTATCCGCCTCACCCCACACACCTGAGCCCCTCCTCCTCACCTCACCCCACACACCTGAGCCCCTCCTCCCCGCCTCACCCCACACACCTGAGCCCCCCCTCCCCGCCTCACCCCACACACCTGAGCCCCCCTCCTCACCTCTCCCCACACACCTGAGCCCCTCCTCCTCACCTCTCCCCACACACCTGAGCCCCTCCTCCTAACCTCACCCCACACACCTGAGCCCCCCCCCCCCCCCCGCCTCACCTCACACACCTGAGCCCCTCCTCCCCGCCTCACCCCACACACCTGAGCCCCCCCTCCCCGCCTCACCCCACACACCTGAGCCCCTCCTATCCGCCTCACCCCACACACCTGAGCCCCCCTCCTCACCTCTCCCCACACACCTGAGCCCCCCTCCTCACCTCTCCCCACACACCTGAGCCTCCTCCTCACCTCTCCTCACACACCTGAGCCCCTCCTCCTCACCTCTCCTCACACACCTGAGCCCCCCTCCTCACCTCTCCCCACACACCTGAGCCCCCCTCCTCACCTCTCCCCACACACCTGAGCCTCCCCCTCCTCACCTCTCCCCACACACCTGAGCCCCTCCTCCTCACCTCTCCTCACACACCTGAGCCCCTCCTCCTCACCTCTCCTCACAAACCTGAGCCTCCTCCTCACCTCTCCCCACACACCTGAGCCTCCTCCTCACCTCTCCCCACACACCTGAGCCTCCTCCTCACCTCTCCCCACACACCTGAGCCCCCCTCCTCACCTCTCCCCACACACCTGAGCCTCCTCCTCACCTCTCCCCACACACCTGAGCCTCCTCCTCACCTCTCCCCACACACCTGAGCCCCTCCTCCTCACCTCTCCCCACACACCTGAGCCCCTCCTCCTCACCTCTCCCCACACACCTGAGCCCCTCCTCCTCACCTCTCCCCACACACCTGAGCCCCTCCTCCTCACCTCTCCCCACACACCTGAGCCCCTCCTCCTCACCTCACCCCACACACCTGAGCCCCTCCTCCTCACCTCTCCCCACACACCTGAGCCCCTCCTCACCTCTCCCCACACACCTGAGCCCCTCCTCCTCACCTCTCCCCACACACCTGAGCCCCTCCTCACCTCTCCTCACACACCTGAGCCTCCTCCTCACCTCTCCCCACACACCTGAGCCCCTCCTCCTCACCTCTCCCCACACACCTGAGCCCCTCCTCCTCACCTCTCCCCACACACCTGAGCCCCTCCTCCTCACCTCTCCTCACACACCTGAGCCTCCTCCTCACCTCTCCTCACACACCTGAGCCCCCCCTCCTCACCTCTCCTCACACACCTGAGCCTCCTCCTCACCTCTCCCCACACACCTGAGCCCCTCCTCCTCACCTCTCCTCACACACCTGAGCCCCTCCTCCTCACCTCTCCTCACACACCTGAGCCTCCTCCTCACCTCTCCTCACACACCTGAGCCCCCCCTCCTCACCTCTCCTCACACACCTGAGCCTCCTCCTCACCTCTCCTCACACACCTGAGCCTCCTCCTCACCTCTCCTCACACACCTGAGCCCCCCCTCCTCACCTCTCCTCACACACCTGAGCCTCCTCCTCACCTCTCCTCACACACCTGAGCCCCTCCTCCTCACCTCTCCTCACACACCTGAGCCCCTCCTCCTCACCTCTCCCCACACACCTGAGCCCCTCCTCACCTCACCCCACACACCTGAGCCTCCTCCTCACCTCTCCTCACACACCTGAGCCCCTCCTCCTCACCTCTCCTCACACACCTGAGCCCCTCCTCCTCACCTCTCCTCACACACCTGAGCCCCTCCTCACCTCTCCCCACACACCTGAGCCTCCTCCTCACCTCTCCCCACACACCTGAGCCCCTCCTCACCGAGCACCTTTCAATTACCACAGATTACAGGGATCCGCTGCCCGCCGCCCGCACCTGACATTCCACTAGACGACCTTCAAAGCGCCCCCGCGGGCCCGCTTTGTTGCCATGACGACGGGGATCAATCGGCATGTTCTGGGGGTGTGGATGGCGTGGGGGGGGGGGGAGAGGGGAGATCATCGGGACCCACTCAGGGGGAGGACAGGTGTAATGCAGCGTCCCACGCCGCGTCTCTCACCTCGCTGGTTCGCGGGACGCCCGCTTGGCGGCGCGCGGATGCCGCGAGTGGAGAGTGACTATAAATACGGATCTTTCTCTGACAGAGGTTTTGGGGTCCATCCGCCAGTATTGGAGACACACTCAGTATCTGACTGAGGGTTTGATTTAGAGGAAATGAATGGTAAAGATGGTTCGTTGGCGAAAGATGCGCGTGGAGAGTGACAGGACGAGGTGACGGAGAGTGAGCGGTATGAGGCGGCTGGGCGGGGGGGGGGGGGGGGCTGTTTACAGGTGAGTAGGGTGCCGGGGAGTCTGGATCTTTGTCGGGTGTTTCAGGGGTGGGGGGCGTACGGGGGGGGGGGGGGGGGTACGGGGGGGGGGGGGGGGGCTGACAGGTCCACTCGGTGCGTGATGGTGGTTCTCCATCTCACCACCAGGATGTGTGGGCGGCGCTGTACACAATGGAGGTGACGAAATGCAATCAGAGCTTTAGAGCTGAGGCGCCCGAGGCCGCTGAGACTCCGCCCCGAGACCCGCCCCGAGACCCGCCCCGAGGACCCCACCCGAGACCCCACCCGAGACCCCACCCGAGACCCCGCCCCGAGACCCGCCCCGAGACCCGATCAGACCCTAAACTCTCGCATTGGGTTGTGAACTATATCTATCGCTCACAGTCCAAAGTGACTGAAGCACAAAGATCTCACTGCTAGGACTGGCGGTTATAACTGGACGGCCGTTTGTCGCTCTTTCCAGGTTCTGGGCAGAAGACATTAGCAATTGATACCAGCGATCGACCTTTGGACTTCAGAGAAACTGACAGCTATAACTTCGTAGGTGCAATCAAAGCCTTTCCTCTAATGTTTGATTCTATTCCCCTTAGTTGTGAATATTTAGGCTAATATCATTTCATGGTACTACAAGGGGCAGGTCATTATCGCAGGGTGGCCACAAGACGAGGCCGGACACGAGTACAATGAGGGTTAATTGTGTGTGGACTGACTGGGGTGAGGGGTGAGGGGCCTCCGGCGCTGTGAGGTGGTGGTGGTGGTGGAGGGTGTACGCCCGGTAATGGGCTTTAACAGAGGGTGGAGGCTGGGCTCACTCCCCAAGGCCTTATCTCTGTGTATGTACTTGGCTTCGTAGTGTCAAGTCCTGTGGTCGGGTCTCGGTCTGGTATTTACAAGTGGATCATGATCCTTTAGTTGGTTTCTCAGAGGGGTAAGGTGAGAACGGGGGCGGGGTGCCTGGGCCCGTCCTGTGTGGGTGGTGACGGCGGGGTGGTACGGGCGGTAATGGCGGTGGTATGGGCGTTGACAGCCCGGTGCGCGATACGTTGTCACTGACAACCCGACTTGCGTCTCGCCCCGCCAACACGGCGCCGACACAGCGTCCCTACACCTCTCTGGCGGGACGCTGGCAAAGCTAGCTGTCAACACGCCCCCAATGAACCGTCACCAGGCAATGTGTAGGCGGAGAGAGGGGACAGAGAGAGTCACGAGTCAACGAGCACGTCTACAACAATCTACACACTCATCTACAACACATCTACACACTCATGTGAACCTGAACACCTAAACACACAGACAGACACACATACATAATGAACCGTCACCAGGCAACGTGTGAGCGGGGGAGAGAGAGAGCTACGAGTCAACGAGCATGTCTACACTTCTAAAATTACCTAACACAATTTTTCAATAAAATGGACACTATGTTCTATGAAATTATATCTTATATTGATATACACTGACCTGGCCATTCTTGTCGAGCATGTTGTTGGTGAGCTTGACCTTCTCAAAAGACACAGTCTGCTTGGCGAGCTGCTCTCCAGAGAACGGTGAGTCAGGGTGTAGGTAGAGTCGTGTGGGCAGTGGTGGGTCGGCCTTGCCAGCCACCAGCCATGATGATCGGTGGTAGGCATAGCGGTAACGCTTGTTGTCTACAGGTACAATGTCCATCAGTACTGCATACTTTGTGTTGGGGTCCAAACCGCTGAAACTTGACCGTAGTGTTGGGAACATTCTCCTGTGGAAGAAATGTACTGTTGTAAACATGTGCATTGCTTTTATATATATATTAAAATATATATGTATCACATATCAAGATGAAGTTGATATAAACACTGCCTTTACATTATACCAATAATTGAATGTTGATACATATGGAAGTTCCATTCCACAGCCTGTTTTTAAAGTGTGCTGACACATGCTATATACGCTGCCTAAAGGTTAGGGTGGTCATATACAGACTTCTAGTGTGCTGCTAAACTAATTATCCCTTCACTATCTGCAGGTTATTCACTATGTAATGGGTAAAGGAGAAGGGTGCCAGTGTCTGAGGGTCTTAGAGGCATGCCCAGCTGACCATGGCCAACCACTAAAGACCGAAATACAGGTCTCAAGACCCACTGGTGCTTGATATGTTTGGATCCTAGACTCAGCCAGTTGCAGAATTGGCAAGTTGGCTGGGTGCAAGTGGGTAACAAAAAACCTTCCATAGACTGAATCTAACCCAAACCTTTTGATTGTTATTCATTTATAATTGCATACTCGCTCATCATTGAGTTGCTCCTAGTTGCTATCGCTTGTCTCCATCCCGATATCTACTCGAACTAATAAGCGCTGCACTGACGAGGGCTTTAAGCCGCGTATGTGATAACACGAGTCTGGTGTAATTACAAATATCAGTGACATGGATGAGGGTGTGCACGACGCCCACTTGGCAACACGAGACTCCTCCATGGAGGCCTGTCGCGGGGTCGCCGTGTTCCCGTTAATTATCAAACATGATGAGGCGAGTCACCGATGAGCGGGCCATGTGCCCCGAGTCAGTCACTCCGCCCGTCAGCGCACATTCACCCGCCCATCACTCGTCTGAAACACAAGCTGCTTACGCGGGTTCTGCTATGGGGGTGAGAGAGCAGGCCGACGGGTGGTGGCAGGTTGACTTACCCCCGCTCCCAGCGCTGCAGGCCTATCACCGGCCTAATATATGGCGCCCTTTTAATTGGGTTTAATGGGGGGCTGGGGAAACACTGACAAACAAGGTATCATTTTCCAGTCACTTCCATTTCCATGTTTGACCGCTAAAGCTGCCTGACTGCTGAGAACTTTATGTTGTATCTTTTTTATAATCCACTAAAGTTCAATCATGCAGGTGTACATTACCATTTTTGTTACTTTTAGTTTTATATAGGCATATCTAAAACACAGAACTAACAATTGGTTTGCTCTAAAATGGTCTCTAATCGTATTCCACGAATAGGATCACTATTGTTTCATTTAGATATTGCTGAAATATTACGAACAACAACAAATGTCATTTGTGTATGCTGCATGCCTATTTATGTATTGTGCATCTATAGACTTCCGTACATTGAGGGACACATTGACCACAATGTATATATCTTACCGGGTTGTAACTTATAGTTAATAGAAGTATCTCACCCTGTGAGATGGTAGAGACCTACAGGGGCCAAGAGGTCACCACCCCAGGTAACTACCCCCTAATGGGCGGCCGGACACCCGACCCTGCCCGTCTCCCGGCCCGTCTCCCGGCCCGTCTCCCGGCCCGTCTCCCGGCCCGCCAGCTTACATTAAGGAGAAGACGAGATCGCCAACACCTGGTGAGGTGGGCCGAGTGTGAGAGGCGCTGCTGAGTATCACTAGACGTGTACGGGCTGATTCACCACCAACTCTCATCTTGTCTCGTCATTCATCTCACCCCTGGTATATATGTTTTCCCCAGAGACTTAACATTGGGAACTCATATTCATCGCCCATGGAGTATTTAAACAAAAATACTCGATGGGGGATTATGCCACAGAGATTAGCCTATTAGCCAATGTGAACGGTGAGATACATTCAGAAACCCATGAAAGTTTAAGGTCATAGCTCGATCCCTTCTCGTTTGAATTGCTATGTAATTCACATGGTTTCGCCTTGTGAGTTACTAGTCGATTCAAACTCGATGGAATACGAGCTCTGACCCTAAACGTTCATAGGTTTCCTCTATAGTATCCATGTATATATTATACACCGTTGCTAGGTGGGGCATTTGAGAAGTGTCTTTAAAATTATATCGGCATGGAATCCAATTTTCACAGAGTTAGACATGTTGATGTAAATTACATTGTTGTTGTTTTCTGTTGTTTTTGCATTTTCTCCGTTTAATCATTACCTGCAAAGCGTTGCTCTATTGACTTAAATTAACACTGCAGATTCATGAGGTTTCGGTGCCATAACAACTCGGATAGCTTTTACTAAGTGTACATATTTACATGTATGCATTTTCATATGAATAGGGATCTGCAAATATAATCTGTGTATTGGGGATTGTGGTCTGCCAGTGAAGGTGTATTCGCACTACCCATATCGTCTGTGAGTGGCGCAGATCGATTGCCTGAAGTGTAAATCATCTTTAACCTCCGAGAAAAGATCAAAGGACCATTGTGTACTGCCGGGGTGTCTTAAGTGTCAATACTGTACGGATGTTGGCGGATCCCAACTTTGTCGGATCCTGCCCGAACCAAAGGGGTACGTGGGTTTGGTGAGGAAGGTGGAAGCGCCATTTTGTGTTTTCTCAACAATGCTGGCGATGACAGACGCCCACCAATCAGAGGATCACAGGGAGCGGGACGGCGAACGCGCCGCCGCCTTTTGAAGTGGCGCCATTGTTTCAAAATAGGACAACGTCAGGGAGTAAACGCCGGCTAATGTTCGAGTGGCGGCGGGCATGAAAGGCCCGACCCCTGGTGGCAGTAAGGCGAGACGCCGGCACCGAGAGGCATGCTGGGAGCGGCAGGAGCGGAGCGGCGCAGTGTTGTCAACGTGCGAGCGGCGGGAGATTTATCCGCCGCCCACCACAGAAATGTCGTCTGCTTTTGCCAACAGGTGGATTTATTCGCGCTCTTTTTGTGTCTGACCAATGGCGGGCAGTAACTCAGTCCTGATAAATGCTCGCAGACTTCAGGGCGGATAATGCGCGGCGGGATCGTGAAGAAATGCCGCCCTTTGATGGCGGTAAACAGTGGCGAGGGTCTATTCTGTGCAGAAGTCGTCTGCCGCCCGCCCCGCGTGACGAGCGCGGAATCAGCATTGAGCTGCGTGCAGGTGGATGTAATCTTAGCCAAACCGCGGAGACCCGCAATTTACGGCTTCGTTTGAGAATCTCATTGGCGGCCTTTAAGGATTAATGGCAGCTCCAGATGGAGTAACGAGACTTATGTTGTGTTCTCAAAATAACCTTTACGTATTCAGAACACCAAAAAGCCATGCCCTAAGTGATTCAATATCTATATTGTAGAATCTAGCAATATCATAGAGTCTAGAATCAGGAAGAGGAGTTTTCACCTCTAAAACGGGTGTGTGTAGGTATATATATATATATATATATATATATATATATATATATATATATATATATATATATGTATATATATATATATATGTATATATATATATGTATATATATATATATGTATATATATATATGTATATATATAAATGTATATATATATATATGTATATATATATTTAATTTTCACCTCTAAAACGGGTGACTTTACGTGAGATATTTAGGACTTCTCATTTGTGGCGACCGTGGGATTACTAATGGGAAGCCAGCGTCATGGGAGAAAGTAGACCTGGTACCCCATATTCCCCATCGCTCATTGCCCCATACCCACACGACTCCCCCCTGACGTGGTGTTATTGTCTTGCGACGCTGGTATCGTACGTGCCTGATTACAGCCATCAGCGTGTAGTATGAACGACGCGGGGCGGGGGAGGCTGGGCACGGCTCGGTGTGACGCTGTCAGACGTTATGACTGGAGGGGGTCGGGTGTGTATCGGGCACGACACGTCATTTCCCAGCCCCATAATTAACCGCCGCCTCTCCCCGCACCACCCTCGACGTCCCGACCCCGCGTCACGGGAACCTGCAATTAGCGCTCCTCTATCAGCCAATCAGCGACTCGCATTGTCGCGCGCCCGAGTCGACTTCTCACCCCGGGCTAAATGCTGCGCTCGTCCTGATTGGTCAGGGAGGCGTCGGAAGGGAGGAAGGGACGCAGGAAATAGCAGGGTGGCGGGTCCGTTGTGATTGGCGTGGGCGGGTCTGAGGTGTACGACATCCGGACATAAACACTTCATTTGTTACTCTCCATACACATTACCCGCTTCCCTGAGAACGGCACGCAATGAAACCAAACCTCGGCGGGGCGAGTGTTTATGAATTTGCGACCACCACAGAACGATACTGGCGGGAGGCGTTTTTCCCGCCCTTTGTCCGCTACTCAGTGGCGAAAAGCAGACGACAATTTACATATCTCTAATGTTTTTAAGGAGGTTTACACAGCGCGGCCACATACACCGTGTCAGCTTCATCAAACACGACTTTACGACCTAGCAGACAAATTTAAGTGCCTCAGGCTATGTGCTAAATGAAAACAGTGTAATTGTGTCGTATATGTTGGAGTCCCTATGGTGGGTTTATAGTAATGATGGTTTGTAAATCGCACTTATCGTATTTGCTAATTCTTAGACTAGACTAAATTTGTCTACAGAAACGATATTGATGTCTACTTCCCCTGCAGTAAACTGTAATGTATGATAATGATAAGTTTGATCAGGTCACTTTTTGTAAAAGTATTCAAATTCACCGTATCATTTTAGTAATTACGGGCACATACTAATATTGGTGCCCATATATTGCCTCCTTATACACCCACCCATATAAAGCTGCAAACCTGTATTGATACAAAAGAAGATACCAACTAGTTTTGGTAAAAGTAGTTGATCTCCACGAGTTTGACACGGAGTGATATGAACAAGGCGAATCCGAGTGAATATCAAGTAGAATTTAAATGAGTTGGGGAATGACGACTTTGACCAAAATAAGTTGCTTTCTGTATTAATCTCACCCCTGCACACACTAAAAAAGGGATGATCCATATGATATAGAATGAACCATGGAGAATGAACCGTAACACTCGTAGGGGCATGGAGAACGAGTTACCAATGTTAAGCCTATGGGACAAAATACCAGGGGTGAGATAAAAAGATGTACATGTAACTCGTGAGAATGTTGTATACCTCTCTACAGACGTGAGCGATTCTGAAAGTAGTATATTGTGGTGTTCATGTTAGGTGTTCAAAATGCCTGATGCATGTTCAATATGAGTGACGAATCAGTGAGTGACTCTGAGCGGCTCACCTGCCGGTCTTGGTGATGATCATCTCGGTGCCCAGCTCGTGGAACTTGTCCCACAGCTCTTTGGTCTCCAGACGACATTGCACATCGGCGAGCTCCTCAGACCCGGCGCCGGTCGCCACGCCGAGCCGCGGCGTGTCGGCGCGCTCCCCGCCGCCGGCCGCCTCACCGGCCCCGCACGGCGACCTGCCCGGCGACCTGCCCGGCGACCTGCCCGGAGACCCCGGCCCGTAGCCGCCCGCCGCACTCGCCACCAGCTTCTCTGTAATGACAGACCAGGTACCGCCAATGTTAACATGTCCGTGTGCATTCATAGAGATCAATGTATCAGTCTGAGAAGACACAGATGTACCTGGTAACAACAACAACAACAACAACAACAATAATGATAACAGTAATAATACTGATAATAATGATGATAATAATGATGATAATGTCGTTTTGAGGTGTTTTTTTTGTCTATGCTGCTCATCCCCTGAGAATGGAGCCCCTCACGTCTGTCTCTACCACGATGACTCCAGCAGCGTAACGTACAAATCGTCTCTCTTCTCTTCCAGCTATTACCACTACATTTCCCCAACTTTAACGACAATCTATAACTGCTTCTAAAGAAGATATCTCCGCCCCTTAAATGAAAAGTGAGCCATTCATAAGAGGGATAACACACTATTTCTTTGTGAGGGCATTCCTCCCTATCTTGTCGTATCATAGATGAATATGTAAACAAATTTAAGATGAAGTATATTAGCTATGTATTTACACTCTCTCAGTGGCATCCCCTTATCATGTTGGTACGTCACTTGTCAGGAGAAGGTGAATAATAGATAGGGGCCATCCATAAAGTACGTACGCAGAATTTCTGAAATTTTGGACCCCCCACACCCCACACCCTCTCCCAATCTTGTACGCAATAGAACAAAGAGGGGGTATACGTAGATTTTCCAAAATTTCTGACCCCCCCCCCCACCCCCCCCCCCCCTCGGTGCGTACGTACTTTATGGATGGCCCCAATACAATATATATAGACTGGTTTCAGATATTAAAAAAACGGCTGTATGCTCCTCCTAAGTATTATCCTCGCATACGCTCGGATATCACTATGCGTCAACTTCTCGGAGCATTCTGCCGCTTGTATGTGGAACCAGTCAATATTGTGTGTTTGTATGGTATTACGTTGTGACAGTCCTGCCCTGAGGTACAGTGTGTTCGGTTGCCGGTCTGAGCCTTACACACGGTACAGGTAGAGATAGGAGGCTGTGGCTTCCCCCGGCCCGGCCCGCAGGTGAGCGGGTGTCACCCACACGGGTAGAGACGGGCCCAGCGGGGCGCGCAACTCGACACCACTTGTGTGGTAGCGCCCCCCTGGTGGAGAGGGGAGAAGTTAAAGTTGTCACCACGGGGTGCGTAACTGTAGAGGCGACTTGACAACCTCCGCTCGCTACATCCCCGCTACCCCGCTACCCCGGGCACGAGTAGCGTGTAGGTAGCCGCCTTTTGTTTAACCTCCAGTCACCCCGGTCACGGAGAAGTCTGTCCTACCCTAGATATGGGACTCTCTACGAGGTGAAGGATTGTATCATAGATATGGGCACCACCATAGCGGTAAACCTGCTTATATAGACATGCATGTCTATGCCCGGGAAAGAGGGTGAGGTCATATCGTTTGGACCAGAATTGTTAATATAGATAAGATTTCAGTTAACTTCAGTTGATTTTTGAATATATTTAATTCCAATCCAATGTGGTGTGCTGTGATGAAGGCAGTAGTGTAGGCAATGATTTGATAAGACATGTGCATGTATACCTCAGTGTGAGGTGTACCAATGATTGCAATTGTTTATAGACATATTGATAGCCAACCTTTTAAGCTGGGCCACAGGCTATCCTTGTCTGACATGGGAAGCCATGAGAGATGGGAGATGGTGCCTTCTTGGTAGAGTGCTTGTGGGAGATGGTACCAAGAGTCTTAGAGTTCTCCACCAGTGTGACTATCAGGATGTGTGGGTAGTGATCTTGATGAATGACTCCAAGACTTCATCCTGTTACAAGTTATATTCTTGTCGTCACTGCAATGACGGCTAGCTGTGGACGGACCAGCTATACATCTAGACGCCACACTCTGTGGTAGCTCTGTGTTTACACATGAGGGGCGACCATGTTGATTGTAACCAAGGGACATCCATCGCGGAGTGTTACGCGGAGCTAGCCTGATTAGTTTTGCCAAGGGAAAGTGCATGTGTTTCCCAAATAGAGAAATTGGAATGTAACAACACTCAGTAATATCGTGTTCCATACGTGGAGACTAGGATGAACAGTTTTACTCTATACACGTTGTTCATTTTTTAGGAAGTTTTTTTAACTATAGTGATAATCTATGAGGCCCTTTGGGATGCATGCCTGGGACAGAACCATCTGCAGAAACAGCATGTGAATCAAAGACTCCATGATGGCACCAGAGTAACATGTGATACTGTCGTCACTGATGAATTTTGTTCAATAAATACAAAAAAAAGTGATAGAATCAGATATGCGCCAACAGGCAGCAATACTTTATCCAAATTGATTTCTGATTCTCTTGTACATATTGTAAGGACATGTACATGCATACACTTGTACATCTCTCAGCGCACCGAACCACACCCATGTCCGACTGACCCCGCCGCTACGGCTCCCACCCTGCACAGTTCTTGTAGCATTCCAAGGTATTCCCCAAATATCAACACAAAGCCTCGACACTGACGACACGGAAACATATAGGGCAGCCGCGGTAGTGTCACAGGCAGAGCGGGGTGTCACAGGCAGAGCGGGGTGTCACATGCAGAGCGGGATTTGATGGTTCGGGACAGGAGACCAGTGTAGCCTGGCTTCTCACTGCATTGCATCTGTGACAGACGATCGTCGTCCATGGCAGCCACAACCGCACCACAGATGTGGACGTGAGCTGGTGGGCGCGGTCCTACAGATTACACACTCTCCCCCGTCCCCCCCCCCCCCCCGCCCCTCCCGCATCTCCCCCGCCCGTCACACCGGAAGCGGACGTGGCCGACGCCCGGTCACGTGGCGCGCATCTGGAGACCTCGCGAGATGACGCGAGAGGCGGCCATGACGACTGCGGGTGACAGCGCGTCGCTCGGGGAGCAGGGGAGCGGGGGGCGGGGTGACATCTGCTTTTGTTTGCAATTTGATCAGCTGATGAGGAAAATGAGCGTGAAGGTCGCCCTGACCCCGGCGGACAAAGCCGCCATGGACGCCTCATATAACAACACGGGGTCGCGCATGCGCGGGTACGGGCAGCATGCGCGTCCGCAGACAGTTTCCGGTCATCGGTTATAATAATAAAATATCCATCTGGGTACGACGCAAATGTTTAAAATATTTAACTCAAAATATATACCAGATGTGTGCCGGCGTAATATGTGTAGGTGTAGGTGTAGGTGTGTGTGGGGCGGGGGGGGGGGGGGGCAGGAGGTTACAGAAATATGATGAAATAGAAAAACAAACATGTATGTTTTGATTGATATAATCTGGGACAAGTGATACATAATCCTTTACAATTAGTCTTGCTCTAAGAACCCTGTCTGCTGTACGTTATGGACGTGCTCCACTGGACACCCAACTAAAAACCACAGTGACCAGTAGTTCAGAAATAATATGTAACATTACCTTAAACTTCGCATAGGAAGTCAATCATTATAATACTTGTACTAGCAAAGACTCTGGACTTGCAATTCTTTTACACTCAAATTCTTTTACACTCAAATCGGCATTTTCGCCATAAACCTTATAATATAAGGATCACATAATGATATTGAAACCTGTACTATACAATCAGAGGCCCTATATATAGGCACTATATATTTACATATATTATATATATACATGTATTATATATATACATGTATATGTAGAATTACATATATTTACTATACATATAATTATATATATATATTTGTCATATATATAACATATTATATATGTGTGTGTAACTGTAATTTGTGGGAGAGGGGGGGGGGGGGTAAATGGTTACAAATTGTATAATGTCCCGGACAAGAATGTTTGCATATTTATACCTTCCAAATTCATATTCTCAAATGATTTCGCTACCCTCTGATTTTACAATTAATTCCCAAGAATGAAAGTCTTCCCGGTCCCGTACGAGTCGATGTAGAGACAGAATGGGTCTGATACTATTATACCCCTGATATCATGGTACTATTACGATGATATCATGATACTGTTATGATGATACATGGTGGTAGCCTGCACTAATAAAACTGGGGGGGGGGGCTGTTCATGAATAATGTCGGAGATGATGACGTGTGACACAGACGTGCAGACTCCATCTCTACACTTAACAAACAACATGATGAAGATCTTCAGTCAGGGTCAAGTGACAGGAGGCATGTGTGCGCTACAGGAGAGACTATTCCAGGGGGAATCCCTCTCAAAAACACCAATGTGACTATTCCGGTATAACATGTCTTCATGACAACATGCGTGGCTCAGTCCCAAATAACACCCAGTAATTATAACAGACAAACCTGGTGTGTGGATGTGAGATATAAAGGCGTGTAACTCACCGAGCGGCGACATGGCGGTGTCGGGCGGCGTGGCGGGCGGCGTGGCGGCCTCCTCCCGGCCCGCCCGCCGCCCCGCCCCGCCACACTCCCCGACCAGGTTGGCGATGGAGAAGGCGGAGGCCCGCGACGACAGCTGCGGCTTGGAGACCGGGTGTGAGGTGAGGCTGGCCGGGGAGGCGGGCGCGCGCGCGCCGGGGGACTCCCGCGCCGTGAGCCGGTCCCAGCTGCGGAGACTCCATGCTGCCTACCGAGTAAAAGTAGAGTACTGCAGTGAGGAGTCCAGTCAGCGAGATGCAAACCCTCCTCCGTGCAACGCAATCCAACTACGGTGTTGGGGTTTGAGTGCAACCTTCAGTCTGCATTAACAGTGTGGAGAGATGGCGAGAACTGCGTCTATCCTCAACAGCGGCGCAGGGCGTCAGTGTAAACAGTGGCGGGTGCAGCCATGCACGGACAGTCATCAACACAGACAGCACACCCAAAAGTCGTCTGCTTGTTTCCTCCTGCGTTCCTCGCCCGGTACGACTGCGTCCGGCGCGGCGTCCGGTATTTAACCACCCGGCGGACGCTCCGCTCCTCCTGTGGCCCGTAATCTAATTATGTGCGCGCCTCGTTAGGCCCCACAGACGCCCAAAATCACCACCAACAAAAACACGTGACATTTGCCCACGCTGGTAGCGGTCCTAGTCGTGCTGGTGGCAGTAGTCGGCCGGGTACCGGGCGCGGGTAGTTCGCGGGCGCGCTGACAGGGGGCGTGATGCGCCGGGCTGCTGACAGGCGCGTCCCCGTCGCCCGCTCTGATTGGCTGGCGGCTAACGACCCCGCTGTCAGTCAAACTAATCCCACCCGAAACCCCAATAAGCTTTTAATTTAGCTGCTCAATCGGCGCGAGCTTTCTCCTCCACCCGTGTGGCGGTTGGTGGCCAACGTTCCCGGGAACTAATACCTGAAGGTGTACAAGTCGAATCAGGTGTGAAATCTTCTCACTGTAGAGTCCATCAATTCCTATTCAACTTGATGTACGGTTAAGGAATGGCAGTGATGGGTGTGAAGTGAGTGTGTCAGAGGGAACGGCTGGTATCAATGTAGGTGAATAGAAGAATACAGGGAAAGTAACAACTCTACAACGTCTGTATACGCTATTTGGGGCGGTCTTTAGAAAAGGGCACATTTTGGACATTGTTTCACTATTACTCTATGCCAAACATTCCTTTCAAGTTGAAAACGGTGAAATTACATTTGTAAACTCTCTTCTCTTTCAACCAAAGAGCTTTCCCGGAGTTTACAACCGAACAGACCCGCGGACATAAAACACTTGTTTCTGTTTTTTACCGCCCAGCCATGAATAACCTGCGGGGAACGGGAGTAGTTTCAGGAGACATTCTAGAAGGCTGTAATGGGGCCTGCCAAACCAAAGAGCAGGGATCGTTAATTCTCACCAACAGGGCTGTTGTCTTATCGGGCAGTCTACCTCCCGTCCCCACCCACTCCCATTCCTACCCTCAGTCCCATGTACCCCCCACCTCCCCCTCCCCGCCCTCGTCCAGCCGTCCAGAGGCTCACGTTTTAACACGACGATCAGCTCGCCCGCCGCCCGCGCCCGTTTGCAAGTGGGATTTATTGAACTTTCTACGACTGCAAATTGTCGTCTGCTTTGGTGTCGCTGGTTACCTTCGAGCACCCCGGTTATTGTGCATTAAAATGCGCGGCAAGCTGCACTTGGAGATGTTTAAAGGCATATCCTACAACTCACGGTGCCGCCACCTGGTGGTTTTTAAATGCTGTGTGTTTTTAAATACCATCAGTCGAAACTGGTTCTTTGGGATTCATTCTACTTCCAATTGAGTAAATATACTTTCAATTGAGTAAGTATAACGTGTTGTCAAGTTTATCCAATCCCAATAGGTATATTAAGCTAATACACATTTGATTGAATTATATAAATGTACTAAGAAATATGGTTGTTGTTTTTTTTTCAAAACCAAGGACGGAGACTTTATTTTAAACCGAAATATGTAGTACTACTTATCTACGTGAGCCTCTGTGAAAATTTCAGGAAAATGATATGAGTATTACTATGTGGAAAACAACTTTTCGGGTATTTCTATATATTCTATTATCAAATCATCATTATATTGATCTCTAAATAAAAGAAACTAGCACTGTGATCCCCCATTTTTAAGGTAGATATATGTTCTACAATACTTAGAGCTCATGATATTAAATTCTCAGGGTAATGACATGGGTTTTAATTTTCAAGCCAAATTGCCCGATATGCCTATAAGTGATAGTGTAGCGAGTGTTGTTGGCCGAGTTGGAGTAGAGGATTGATACGCAGGTGACAGGGTGCTAGGTCTGTAGATCTACATAAACAGAGGCAAGAGTCTTACTTTTAGTATCGTCTATAAACACAAAATTTAGCATCCAACGAAAAGGTCTATGAAAATAAAATTGTATCATGCATAATAACCCACAGACAACAGACAAAATAAGCATTCTCTAAACAAATTGAATAGAGTACACATGTGTATGTAGGCCTTTAAAGGGTCTTAATGTATACGAGCTTGATAGAATTTTTCAAATGAACAGCCCCCCCCCCCCCCCCCCCCCAAATAAGTTGTCCAGTTTGATCTAAACCAATAAGTCTAGTGGGCACTTTTACATTTGCTTGATTTATATAGGAAATGTACTGAAAATACGGTTTTCTTCTATTCTTTGAAAAAACAAGGACGGTGACCTGTAGTCTTTTAAATCTAAATGTGTAGTAATTTTCATGTACATTGCCTTCATTCTGTGAAAGTTTGGAGAAAATAACATGGTTTTTATTACATAGAAATCCACTTCTCATAATTTCTATATATACCATTGTAATATCTATCTCTAAATCAACGCCTACCATTTATTGTTCAAGTCAAATAGTAAATGCATTAAAACCTCAATATGGTAAGTGCTTGCATGGTTTAGCGGGGAGAAATCCCACCACCATGTTTCAGGGTGCACGGCGCGCAGGGTGAACTCCAACCGGCGATTTATCGTCACCCGAGTCTTTGTTTTCATTGTCCGTGAAGCCCGCTTTCGACATTTTGATCCGGGATCGGGACCAGGAGGCCCTCTAGCGGCCGACGCCCGCACCCCCTGGCGGCGGACGCGGGCGGCGCGCTGGCTTCGGTTTCCATGGTGACGGTTTCCATGGTCTGCGCGCGGTCGTCACGGCAACAGGGAGGCATCATTTCAACAACCTGCCCGCCCGCCAGGGGTCGCCTCGCCCGGCCCGGCGTCTGGTTAGTGTCGCCCCCTGACGGCCCGGGTACTTACCACTAGACGTGCTCGGGTCTCGGCGTCTCGCGGCGTCTCGCGGCGACTCGCGGCGTCCGTGACTGATTGCCGAGGATATGGCGGCTCTGTGTTTATTCTCTACTCGTGGACGCGGCTCACACGGACAGGAGAACCCGCTCGACCCGTGGGAGCCGGTCTGTCCCGGGCCCGTCCTCACTAAAAGTCACCTTCTGAACGGGATCCTATCTAATGACGTCACCTATTGGAGGTGGGATTCCCCACGAGGCTCCCACTACAGGGTGTTGACAGTGAGACATACAAGTCATTCACCAGTAAAACCACACCTTGCTCATAGACTTGTTCTATTTCAATAAATAAAATAAGCAGACTTTTAGGTCCCATATATCACCTGTACATCTCGGAGGAACCCCACTGGTAAATGTCATAAGCGTGTGGTTAACTGGTTTTGTGTTAAGGGGGGGGGGGGGGGGGATTCCTCACCGTGTACAGTGGGCGCGGCCCTCTGTGGTTCATGGCACCCTCTCTCGTTCAGATGGTCGTATTGTAAATACACATGTAGTTATTATCTTCACCCCAAAGATGTATAGCAAGGAAATCCCTCAAATCATGACCCTTATCATAATAACTTTGTAATTGCCATACACAGTATCTTGTTACGTTACAAATTATATTCAAATATTTGCCTGGAATCCCAATGGAACACCAAAGATCGCAAATAAAAACTTTTTCAGAAAATCAATGTGCGCCTGAGCTGGTTCTGGGCTTGTGTCGGTAGCGGCCACAAGTCTAGCCTCCATTAGGCGCACATTATCGCTGGGGACAAGCGGAGGTCGTGTTGGCATCTGATACCTGCTGGTGGCGCCCCCTACTACCCCCCCCCCCCCCCACCCCCGGCACTCAGGCCGTTATCGGCGTATCCGTGTCCACACCGGACCCCCCCCCCCCCCCTCCCCCTCCTGCCCGGTAACAGGGTGATACACACGCCATGATCCAAAGGCCGCCTAGTTCGACTCCTCATACGTGGACATGTATTATGTATTATTATATACCTATGGCCGTATGACCCACACATACTGCCCGCTGCTACCCATGACGTATATATAGCCGTACGTCACAGTGTGACGTACGGGGTATGTGATCACATGACTAGCTTAATTTTTGTCTTTTTTAGGTATATAATAATACGAAAACGGGCTGACTGTCTTAGTACGTCAAAATACTTGGTAAAATTATTGATCAGATACATCCCTCTGCCTTCGGCATCGAGATGTATCTGATCAATAATTTTACCGCGTATTTTTGACGTACGAAGACAGTAACCCAGTTTCCGTATATTATCTCCCCCCTGGTATTTTCCTCCCATAGTTTTAACATTGGGAAATCGTACTCAATACCAATGGAGTATAGTGAGAGAATGCTAAATAGGGGACTACGTCAGAAATGTTCGTCAATTAGTCAGTGTGGAGGTGAGAGGTAAAATCAGAAACCCACTCGATCCGTAGCCACTGAAATACACCCTTTGTCTTGGTTGGCCGTGTCGTTACACTCAACTCTGCCTCGTGAGCATGGGAGGTGGAATCCATATATATTACATACTCACATTTAAAAACGTTTTACTATACAGTGACATAGAAAACATGACGAAGATAAAGTCCGCATTCTGCCGATGTTTAAACGTGTTCCGTATAACAGCGTATGGAACAGGGTGCAGTACAGGATTTAGACTGTATAGTCGCAGTACGTCGTGTGTGTGTTCGTTTACTGACAATACTGGACCGTCCTCAACACAGCGTTATAAAGCCGCGTTCATGTGGCAGCGTGTAGCGGAGAGGTGGAGAAAAGACCACCACACAGACTACAGCGGAGAGTACCGACAGAACGTGCTGTAGTCGTCACAGTGCATCATAGACGTGCTCGAGTCTTTGATGATGGGTATTGTTATCAAATAAAACTACTTAGCACTACGTAGACCTCCCCTAATGCCTGACAGCCCCAGGTATCCGAGGGAGGAGGGGTGAGGTGGGTGGAGGGTAGCCGTGGATGCAGGGACCGGAGCCGGTCAACGTGTAACACAGAGTGATCACACGGGGAGGATCCCGCCTGCGTTATTCGCGCGGTGAGAGAGGGTCTATCAGGGTCGTGTGGCTGAGCGCGATTATCTTTGATTCAAGTGTAAGGCCAACTAGTAGTGGCCTGCCAAAAATTCTCAATACTTTTTTGTAAGTACTCGGATAATTGTACCCATGGCGGGCTCTCATGCTTATAGAGAATCAAGGTTCTTGTCATAATAATGGTGTTGCCATTATACACCAGCCAATATTCCGCACTAAAACGAATTAATAGGATCCATGAAGTGATACATCTATATGTTATAGGGCGTTAAGGGCTAGAAGCCGTCCTATTATCAATATCAAAGATAATTGACGTTTTCTGTCCAGTCGTGAGTCTTTTTTGCACTTCGGTACAGTGCTGCGATCTAGCGGCTGAAGGGTGAACTGTCATTGAAAGACGGCTATCCATTCTCTACCAGAATAACATACGAGGAGGATTAATAAACGCCGGACAGCTATCCCCGCAAGGAGGGGTGGGGTAGGTGGAGGGGTAGGCACAGGAGACAAGGACTGAAACCTGTATCACGGGGAGGAGGGGTGGGGTAGGTGGAGGAGTAGGCACAGGAGACAAGGACTGAAGCCTGTGTCACGGGGAGGAGGGGTGGGGTAGGTGGAGGGGTAGGCACATGAGACAGGGACTGAAACCTGTATCACGGGGAGGAGGGGTGGGGTAGGTGGAGGAGTAGGCACAGGAGACAGGGACTGAAGCCTGTATCACGGGGAGGAGGGGTGGGGTAGGTGGAGGGGTAGGCACATGAGACAGGGACTGAAACCTGTATCACGGGGAGGAGGGGTGGGGTAGGTGGAGGAGTAGGCACAGGAGACAGGGACTGAAGCCTGTATCACGGGGAGGAGGGGTGGGGTAGGTGGAGGAGTAGGCACAGGAGACAGGGACTGAAGCCTGTATCACGGGGAGGAGGGGTGGGGTAGGTGGAGGAGTAGGCACAGGAGACAGGGACTGAAGCCTGTATCACGGGGAGGAGGGGTGGGGTAGGTGGAGGAGTAGGCACAGGAGACAGGGACTGAAGCCTGTATAACGGGGAGGAGGGGTGGGGTAGGTGGAGGAGTAGGCACAGGAGACAGGGACTGAAGCCTGTATCACGGGGAGGAGGGGTGGGGTAGGTGGAGGAGTAGGCACAGGAGACAAGGACTGAAGCCTGTATCACAGGGAGGAGGGGTGGGGTAGGTGGAGGGGTAGGCACAGGAGACAGGGACTGAAGCCTGTATCATGGGGAGGAGGGGTGGGGTAGGTGGAGGGGTAGGCACAGGAGACAGGGACTGAAGCCTGTATCACAGGGAGGAGGGGTGGGGTAGGTGGAGGGGTAGGCACAGGAGACAGGGACTGAAGCCTGTATCACGGGGAGGAGGGGTGGGGTAGGTGGAGGGGTAGGCACATGAGACAGGGACTGAAACCTGTATCACGGGGAGGAGGGGTGGGGTAGGTGGAGGAGTAGGCACAGGAGACAGGGACTGAAACCTGTATCACGGGGAGGAGGGTTGGGGTAGGTGGAGGAGTAGGCACAGGAGACAGGGACTGAAGCCTGTATCACGGGGAGGAGGGGTGGGGTAGGTGGAGGAGTAGGCACAGGAGACAAGGACTGAAGCCTGTATCACGGGGAGGAGGGGTGGGGTAGGTGGAGGAGTAGGCACAGGAGACAGGGACTGAAGCCTGTATCACGGGGAGGAGGGGTGGGGTAGGTGGAGGAGTAGGCACAGGAGACAGGGACTGAAGCCTGTATCACGGGGAGGAGGGGTGGGGTAGGTGGAGGAGTAGGCACAGGAGACAGGGACTGAAGCCTGTATCACAGGGAGGAGGGGTGGGGTAGGTGGAGGGGTAGGCACAGGAGACAAGGACTTTTTTTATATTATAATTATGATTATAATATAATTATAATTATAATTATTATAATCATTATTATTATTATTATTATTATTATTATTATTATTATTATTATTATTATTATTATTATTATTATTCACGTGAACACACAGAGACACATCTGTTGTAGTGAACCACAGACGAATATATGATAGTAGTATAAGTAGGCTCGCTCACAAGCACGGGTGGCCCTGGCTCGTGGTGGGCGTGTCCACTGTTATGATTGACACATTGTGTATGAACTGTCCTGTCTTATCATTCTTATCTAAGCCAATGAACATGTGTAACCGGTGACAAGCCGTGGTGATGTAGTATATAGTCGAGTGGAAGAAGGAAAATAAAACAGACACGCTGACTTGTGGTATTACTAGTTATTTGATACATTACACTGTCGTCCGTAGACGTTCTTCCCAGGGTGGTCCGATGCACAATACAAATACAAGACAAGCATTCGTACAGTAAAACAAATAAAAATACAGACATACTGAAAAATTAAGCTGAAAATAAGATCTTTCATAAAAGCCAGACATAGTGTGACCCCGAGTTATCACACGGATGAGAGTAACTTGGTCCGTATTACACCCGAGTTTGACTGCGAGTAATTCACCAAGTGAAGCTGAGTGATTTGCTTAGTAGTCAATTGAGTTATCAGTGGATTATTCATTGTATCTCACTCTATATACACGAGCAAGCATATTGTTAGTGAAAAACTCAACAAACAAGCCATTGGGTGTGGGGTTTACTACCATCACGGCTCAGTGTTTGGGTTCCATCAACGAATCCGCGGGTGAGACTGCGTGGGTGGATTAGATTGCTTGGAGCAGTCAGACAGCGGAGGTCAGTTTTCTTGTGTTCAAAGTAAGGCCAGCGTATTGCGGCCTGCCAAAAATTTCATACTTTTAAATAAGTAATCGGATAATTGTACTCTGGTAGGGCTCTCATGTTTATTTAGCATCAAGGTTCTTGTCATAATAATGGTGTTGCCATTGTAAAACATCCAATATCCCGCACTGCCACATATTTATAGGATCTATAGGATAATATACGTGTATGTTTTGGCCCATGAAGGACTGGAAGCCACAGTATTACCAGATTCAAGGATAATTCACGTTTTCTGCGCGGTCGGTGGTCTGTTTTTCCACTTCGGCACAGTGCTGCCATCTAGCAGCTGAAGGATGAACTGCGATCCACTGTGGACCGGACTACCGCACGGAGATGAGTGATGAACGCATCCACGAGCGGTTTGGTCATGGACCTGCCCGGTGTTGATGGTGATATTCTAGACGGGTCACTGATGTTCACATGTGAGCAGATATTGTTTAATGCCATTTGCAGCAATGAGAACATACGTCGTTAACTTGAATTCAGGAAGTTGAGAGGAAAACGTTGCCAAGTCGGAATGACTCCGCATTGACGAAAATTTTCACATGTTGCGATATTTTGCGCGGAGTGGTAAGTGGAATGGTAAAACATAAAGGAGGGGATTCTTTCCATGTCATACCCCCCCCCCCCCACACACACACACACACACACATACACACAGAGCGGGGGATTCCACTCCGCCCGACGTCTCGCTAATGGGCTTCTACTCTATTTTCTCCTATGATGTGATTGAAAGGAATTGTTTGGGCTTTACCATAAAACACAATAACGGTCAAGAAAAAGATAAATCACCAAATGTTGTGTCCCACAGATGTGTCATAAAACGATATTCTATCAAATGTATACACCCCATGCTGAGGATGTGATTAACAAACCAGGTTATTACCATACGCAGTGTCTCACTCACCGCATCACTTAAATGAGCCCACACTAGTGACAGGTTGGTGTGGCGGCCTTCTCGTGTTAATGTTAGATACTACCTTGTCTGTGCCTGCTATGTGAGGTGTAGCTAAGTTCTGATTCTATTTATGTTCAACTAAAAAAAGTCGTTATTGAATCTTCTAACCCCATATTCATAACAGCTCTTCCTCAATGTATTTAGTATATACTAATGAAGAAACCAGCAAGTTTTGGTCAAAGTCGTCGGTCTCCGTGAGCAATATGTACATAAACGAGGTGAAGCCGAGTGAATATCGCAGAGTGTTGGAGAATGACCGAAGCGAGTCGCTTTCTGTATTTATCTCAATCGATACACACTAATAGAACAGATGATACACTGGATATATAACGTCATAGACCATGGAGAACGGACTGTAATACTCATAGGGGCATGGATACTGAGATTCCAATGTTAAGCCCATGGATCAAAATCCCAGGGGTGAGATAGATGTATGTAGCTGTGTGGTGTATTTCAGGGAGTAGGCCTACTTCAGGCCAATAGCTACCAGTATACCACACTTGTTTGGAATTGGTGGTTGCTGAAAGCTATATAGGCCTATCATTACAAAACCTGTCACCACATTTTAAGAAAGTCCCTTTATATATAACACCAATTCATATCTTATCAACATAAACACAAAAGAAATACAGTTTAAATGTCTCTTGATACCAACATAAACGGTAATTCACTTCAGGTAAAAGCTTCTGAATATAGAACTGCTATGCGATGGCGTTTGACTTCAGTTACAAAAGGGGTTAAATGTAATGTCTATGATATATTTATTTAGTCCGGGATGGTGCAAGTCCTTATATACATATGTAAATTGATCTGGGGAAGGTGTGAGGTGCGAACCGCATGATACCCTCTTGACTCGGAGACCACCTTTTGAAGCTGCAGAAATCTCCCGAGTGGAGGTACAAAAGTGTCTCTCCGCTTGTTGCCCGCCGGCGTCGACCACCTACCGTTCAAATGGCGGACGTTTGATCAAACGGTCGTCTGCCTGGCCAACCAGCACTTTTTGTCAACGCCACATCGTCACCAGTGAAGTACACCTTGTATGAATTTAGATTAGTTCAATTGAGACGATGAAATCTTTAAAGTATTAGCCGGCGAACTCATCTCGGCAGATTAATAGAGTGGCGATGAAAAACTGCCACACGACGGATCGGGTTGCCTTCGGGGACTGTGAAGTCCGACGAGATGTCTAGAGTTAATAAATTGTAGTCTACATGACTTTAGAGCTGGGAATCTAACACCTTCCGACGTGCATGGAAGGGAAGTGGGCCACTCGCACCCGCTGAGCATTGTATGTGAGTTAGCACCTTTATATCTATGTGTACAGTCATTACGTATATTACAGCATTATATATAGGCGTACAGGCTTAGAAAATGTATTATCATTAAAATATCTGTATCATACTACACCTTTCTGAGCAACAAGTTTCACTTTCAAGGTTATGCAATGATCATATCCATTAACTCATCTCACCACTCACTGTCATCACCTTGTATTGTATTACATGTAGTTATTCTATATGAACACTATATGTATAATGTAGACGGACTATGTCAATCAAACGGGTCCGATCGAAAGATTGGCTCGAAGTAGAGTTCGGAGATTTGTATGCAAATTTAACCATAATAAAATCCATTTTAAAAAACCCCAAAAAAAACCGTATACATACACAATGTTACCATGATTTTGATCTGCGTGGTCGTATTCTCCGCGTAGTTAAGGCGGAGTAATAGCCGAGCGGAGTGTAGAATACGACCATGAAGATCAAAATCATGGTAATGTTGTATTTAGTATTCAGCATTCCAAATATAAGTTGTCCACGGAGAAATACAATTGCCGCTGATATTTTTGCCGTACTATTTGCATGCTATAGGGACTATAATTTTCCGTATTCTACTCAGTGTCGATCGGTAGGCTCCATAGGTTTAGTATGGAGACTCGGTATTATGTGGGTAATAAGTAAATAAGTACATCTAAGATAACAAAAGCATACACGTGTAAATATGAATATATTGATATAAATATGATGAAGATAGTAACAATCTATTATTCATGTATGGGGAGAACGGGGCAAAACTGTCATGGCGGGAGAACCAGAATTTGAAAAATAGAAAAAAAAGTTATGTGTCAACTTTCATTGAATGTGCGGTAATGTTTAATAATGGAGATACCATGAATTTATGCAAATATGTGTATTTGTGGCCTACGTAGCCTATAATTTAAATATGGGTATATTATAAAAAGAAATATATAGTTGTGTAAATAGGAATCTGTACCAAAATACACGTACACATACATGTACTGATATGCCCTACTTCTATGTACTGCGGGTTTACAACTGTTGTGTGGCTTAATCCACGAATCCCAGCAGGAAGAACTGATACTGTATCAGATGTTGAGATGTCAATAAAAAAAAATTTTAAAAAGTATTTGCTTTACTGATAGTTTGAATCAAACTTGGATTATTTAGGACTAATACTATACGTTGTCATGGTTTGAGTAACTGAATGGAATCTGTGTGTTTTTGTGTCAAAAATATTCACTGAATTCGAAGAACGAGGTCACTATGTCTCCTTATCATTATCTACCATATACACTTGCCAGAACGTTACACAAATACCAGCCTCTGCTAGGCTATTGGTAATAAATATGTACCAGAAGAGTATAGTGGTATGAAATAATGTAAAACCATACTTTGAATACACGTTCTGATTGGCTGACTATAAATCGGACTGACATAGTTACGACGTACTCGTCCATGTAGCCTGCAAAATGTAAACAAAGTCAATAGGTGATAAAATCGCCGGGTGTTTCGCGCTCGACTTCCAGTAAGATGTCAACAGATGTACCAACACACTTTGAATCCAGCTCAGACATCGTCACATTTCCGTATGTAATTCATCAAATACTTATATTTGAAGGTATACAATAAATAAAAAATGTATTACCTTACTAGGTACATACTTATGTACCCTGTTTCTTGTGACAAAAAACATTCCACAAGCTCTCCGAACTCGTGGAATATCTTTATGAAAAGAAACGTGATACACTAGTGCGTACTAGTAGGGTAATACATTTTATCTTATTATCTGTAAATTATTAAAAACGCAATTTTGCAACAAGTCACGTTGTACAGAATGCACGAACTATTGATTCATGTACAGTGTGCACGGATGAAATCTGCACAGTTTGAGAATACAATTTGTAGAGTGAGACTCGATTCCTGACCCCGAGAATATATAACTCACCCTGCAGGCTCGTTACGTACTCTCAGCCACAGGGAATGTCATTCTGTTACCACTACGCACATCCTAATACCGTCCTGTCATAATACTCATCCTATTTCATAGGGTATGATATCACTGTATAAAGAATGTCACATCCTGTATAATGGCAGGATTGTAGGACGTTAGGCCCTAGCACCAAAAAGTAGGGACGTTAGAGCCCAGCCGCGACTGGGGGTGTGAAAGCCTCAGTCGCGCATCGGCCGCACCGCGACTCCGCGTTCACACCTATGGCACCGGGAGTGAGAAATAACATAAATAGTCGTTAGGGCCCACCTAATTTTTGAGGAATTGGATAATGTTCGTTAGCTTCTTAGCGCTAAAAAAACGTAATATACACGGTTTTAGCAAATTTCATGAAATGTAAGATTGATTTAACATGAATGCATTTTTCAATGATATATGTCATGTTATTGTAGGTGGCCTTAATGTCCCGATGAGTGGGCCCTAACGTCCCGACTTTCGGGTGGTGGGCCTTAACGTCTACATACCATTGGCAGTGATTGAGTGGATCTCAGTGTACAAACTTGGATTATTTAGGACTAATACTATACGTTGTCATGGTTTGAGTAACTGAATGGAATCTGTGTGTTTTTGTGTCAAAAATATTCACTGAATTCGAAGAACGAGGTCACTATGTCTCCTTATCATTATCTACCATATACACTTGCCAGAACGTTACACAAATACCAGCCTCTGCTAGGCTATTGGTAATAAATATGTACCAGAAGAGTATAGTGGTATGAAATAATGTAAAACCATACTTTGAATACACGTTCTGATTGGCTGACTATAAATCGGACTGACATAGTTACGACGTACTCGTCCATGTAGCCTGCAAAATGTAAACAAAGTCAATAGGTGATAAAATCGCCGGGTGTTTCGCGCTCGACTTCCAGTAAGATGTCAACAGATGTACCAACACACTTTGAATCCAGCTCAGACATCGTCACATTTCCGTATGTAATTCATCAAATACTTATATTTGAAGGTATACAATAAATAAAAAATGTATTACCTTACTAGGTACATACTTATGTACCCTGTTTCTTGTGACAAAAAACATTCCACAAGCTCTCCGAACTCGTGGAATATCTTTATGAAAAGAAACGTGATACACTAGTGCGTACTAGTAGGGTAATACATTTTATCTTATTATCTGTAAATTATTAAAAACGCAATTTTGCAACAAGTCACGTTGTACAGAATGCACGAACTATTGATTCATGTACAGTGTGCACGGATGAAATCTGCACAGTTTGAGAATACAATTTGTAGAGTGAGACTCGATTCCTGACCCCGAGAATATATAACTCACCCTGCAGGCTCGTTACGTACTCTCAGCCACAGGGAATGTCATTCTGTTACCACTACGCACATCCTAATACCGTCCTGTCATAATACTCATCCTATTTCATAGGGTATGATATCACTGTATAAAGAATGTCACATCCTGTATAATGGCAGGATTGTAGGACGTTAGGCCCTAGCACCAAAAAGTAGGGACGTTAGAGCCCAGCCGCGACTGGGGGTGTGAAAGCCTCAGTCGCGCATCGGCCGCACCGCGACTCCGCGTTCACACCTATGGCACCGGGAGTGAGAAATAACATAAATAGTCGTTAGGGCCCACCTAATTTTTGAGGAATTGGATAATGTTCGTTAGCTTCTTAGCGCTAAAAAAACGTAATATACACGGTTTTAGCAAATTTCATGAAATGTAAGATTGATTTAACATGAATGCATTTTTCAATGATATATGTCATGTTATTGTAGGTGGCCTTAATGTCCCGATGAGTGGGCCCTAACGTCCCGACTTTCGGGTGGTGGGCCTTAACGTCTACATACCATTGGCAGTGATTGAGTGGATCTCAGTGTACATCTGACGTATGCTCCACACGGCAGGCTTAGTGATTTGATACGATGATGCTATTTTGTGTTTTATCTTAGCCTGATATAAACGTCCATAGGTTTAACGTTAGGAACTCGTACCCAACAGACTTTTAAGTACGGTAACTCATTCTCAATGGGCGACAAACAGATAAATAGTTCCAGGCTAAGATAAAATCCGGAACATTCGTGTTTGGTCCGGGTCCTGGTTCGCCATCTTGTTTGGATCACTTCAGAATATTCACTCGGCTATTGCCTCGTTCATATATTACCGCAAGCTCCAAACTTGGTGATGAACGGGGACACAGTCAATGTTAGACTGGCTCCAGTCCCTGCATTCTATGGCTACCCTCCTCACTGGGATGATTCATGTGCCAGTCAGAGAAGGGTACATACTATAATGAACTTCATTCTGATTTTGACTAATCATTTAATAAATGTTCATAATCAAAGACTTGGGTCTACGTCCTAGTCAATGTCATACCATGATGATTGTGACTTCATGTATCTACAGAGGCTATACATATTTACAGAGGCTACATCAACGTATAATGTCTGTATCTCTATTTCAAAAGGTCAATGAATCGTATTTCTCTTAGACCAAAATACACTAGATGAGTGTTGGCGTGGATGACTGCGCGGTTCCCACGTTACCACGCGGCGTGCCACGTTAATCCGGTCTGCGCCAGTTCATCTGGCGTCAGGCGGCGCGTGGCGGGCGGCGGCTTACCCCGGCGCCGTAATCCCGCGTTAGAAGACGATACCGCACCCTCTCCTGGACAGACCCCGCGCCCTGCCCCGCGGCCCTCACTCACAGATAAAGACCGCCACACAATGAGAGCACGCTCCTCTCTCACCATCTGCTCCCAATCAGACGACAATCAGCTCGCCGCCACCTCACTGCCGTAAACCCCGTACCTCACTGCCGTAAACCCCATACGTCACTGCCGTAAACCCCGTACGTCACTGCCGTAAACCCCGTACCTCACTGCCGTAAACCCCGTACCTCACTGCCGTAAACCCCGTACCTCACTGCCGTAAACCTCGTACCTCACTGCCGTAAACCCCGTACCTCACTGCCGTAAACCCCGTACCTCACTGCCGTAAACCCCGTACCTCACTGCCGTAAACCCCGTACCTCACTGCCGTAAACCCCGTACCTCACTGCCATAAACCCCGTGCCTCACTGCCGTAAACCCCGTACCTCACTGCCGTAAACCCCGTACCTCACTGCCGTAAACCCCGTACCTCACTGCCGTAAACCCCGTTCCTCACTGCCGTAAACCCCGTTCCTCACTATGTCGACTAGTACATAATGTCCCTCTCGCTGAATCGCTGGGGACCTCTTTCATAATCTAGGATCGTAGGCCTACATGCAGATCCTTTACTGTATGACATAGAGACCAAGGGACATTAAATACTTCTGGATGACCTTATGAACGGCTAAGACTATCTTAGCGAACAAACTTAGATGTTATTAAACGTACGAGGTACAGAAAGGGGTCTTTATGTACGATCCTAGATTATTAAACGGGCCCAGTCTCGCTCTTCTAACATGTGTGACTAATACGGTGTACGTTGTATGTGATGAAAATGAGAAATAACCCGTTGGAAGAGTCAAAAGGTGAGGCCTGGAATTGGCGCCAAACAGCAGACGACTTTGGGCAGCACACGTCACGGGGGCCGGGGCTGTCGACAGATCTCACGGACGCCCTTTGAAGTCTCCATCTTGACATTGCTGGCGGCGGCGGGCGTCCGTTGTCAGGGAGAAGTCGTCTGGGCGGACGATTCGACACGCGTCCGCCACGCCCTCTCACGGCACAATTGGAGGGCTCGGGGTCGGATCAGTGGTTGTAAACAAAACTGTAATTTGGCTGCAAGTGGCTGTTAACGAAGTCTTTATGCGCGGCCCGCCCGGCCCCATCTGCACCCTGAGCCGGCGGTGGGAAGCCGGGCGGCCGGGCGGGGCTCGCGAGCACCGCGCTGAGCGACTCGCAGCATATTCTCATCGGTGAGCGTCATAAATCTCCACTCAGATATCCATTTGGCGCAGAAAGCATAATTAGGGAGCTGTTGTCGGAGGACATGAATCTATTATTCGGCAGATGATCCAGAAGGACGGTTGTAAATGACGATTACTTGACGAGATACCGGAGGGTTTCCAAGAAGAGAATGGAAATATCTAGAGGTACTATTCAACTGTTAATGATCACATTAAACACGTCATCATAACCCAAAGAAAGAACAGATATAGGACGGGAATTGTAGCTAAATATGATATGTTAGATGTCTGAGGGAACAGAAGCCAGACAGTGATAACACAATAGAAGCCCTCACCATTTGCTTATGGGTAACACACGTATAATTATATCAAGATATGAATATACTGCTGCACCTTATAAAGTTGCATTTTCATAGACTTCATACTGATTTCACATAGCATGCTTTAGACATGATGCAAAGAAGCACTTGAAGTTAAGGAATATCAGAACTACATGTGTTATTGAATCTAAGTAACCTGAATCTCATAAACTGAATTCAGTTCTTGTCTCCTACGCCCATCCCTCCAACTTCTTTACCCTCCTTGCCAGGATGCAGGAAGATTTCTCTCCTTGTCAGGCGTCAGGGGAAGTCCAAATGTTGCATTGTAGATTTATTTCTGAATTATGTCCCTAATCGAAGGCCTGGGTAAGTCTACCTATAGCCCACTGCTACCAGTCAATGACTGTTTATGTATAAAACACCCAACCTACTCTACAGTTCAACGGTCGTGAAATATATGAAACAAATAAAACATGCGGTATATGTCATTTATCTTATACCTGTGTATGTATATCTTTCAGTTACTGACCTCTGTGAAGTCAGTAGTGAACTGAACCATATTTACAGAGTGTGCAGTTGTTCTTTTCTTTTTTTTTCTTTTTTTAGGGTTTTTATTTCTTGAAATCAAATACAGGATTTGTTCTTCCACACTGAAAACCAAAAGTCGTCAGTAGGTTGTCAAATTAGAGAAAATCGGTTGTTGGAAGATTGTCATTGGGTTGTTTGTCACATGTTTAGAAAATTATACAACCGCAGGACAAACATTGTACTATTATATTACAACCTAAAAGGGTTGTACATGGGTTGTCATGCATTATTAACAACCCAAAGTTGTCAAAATGACAGCCTCTGTAATCAGAGTGACTGACAACTTTGGCAAATGGGTTGTCAGGCAGTTGTCAAAGACAGAGTTGTAACGGATTTCATTGCTAGCTGCAGTGGGTTATAATTTTACCTACCACTAGAACAGGAAGTGAATTAGGTAACCACATCACAGAGCAAGGTTTTTACAGATAGAGGTAACTATTTCTATCCATTGACATCTTCATAGTATTAACAAAACCATTAAGGATTTTGATGAATATATATACCTAAGATGTTTGTCTTACACTGTAGTGATAAAATTATTAATGATGGCCTACAGAAACTAGATTTTCAGGGATAGATTCAGTGCCTTTGATAAATTTGAAAGTACCATGTCCTAATATCAGTCATTTAATGTTCTATGTATATATATTCTGAACAGTCTGAGCACTGTTGTCTGAACATTATTGTGAGCATCAATATAACATTACTAATTTAGGCAAAATTGATACTGGGTGGGTATGGATGTGTGTGTGTGTAAATGTGTGTGCACTGAAACTCCTGGTATGTCCGTTAGTTGTCAAAAACTAGTCAAATTGACGACTTTGGGTTGTCAAATATCCGTATGTATTTGACAACACACTTTGTCAGTATTGACAACTTTCTGATCAAAAACTTGTCAAAAGGGCAACTGTTGGAACTCCATCTCTGTGACTCTTTTACCAATTCTTCTAAAATACCAACCAACTAATACTGACCAAGTGGCCAATATTGACTGACTAAAACATAATTCTAGTGACACTGCCATTAACCATGATTTTTTCATTTGTATCTAGAATGTAAAATCTGCAGATTGTGTTTGTTTCTGTTTACTTAGCTTTAGTTCAATTATGTTTATTAACATTTGTTAATATCTATCAATGTTTCTTTCCATACTTTGGCATTCATTTACTCATTGAGAGAGTATAGAAGTTTTAAAATGTTTGAATTTAGACACTCCCTTTTTTGCCATGTCTCTGTTTGTGCTCTGTTATGCATTTTCCATGTGTTGGAACATATCTGCCAGATTTTATGCCAGTGTGACCAGATTTGTTTTGGTTTGTTTTGGTAGTTTAATATCCAATTTGTTCAGTTACACTTTCTTTACTAACATTTGCATATCCTGTTGGAATGACAGGGTATGCTGCCTGGTTGATCCAGGTATCTTACTCTTGTGGAAAATCGTACATATCATGCATTTCTGGAGGAAGTCAAGACTTTGGTGGAGGATGATTGTCATCAAGACAATTTTTAAACTACTGTATCGTCAAAATTGATATGACAACCTAGGTCATCAGGAGTGGATGACAACCTTTTGACAAAGATGGGTTGTGGGTTTTGGCACCGGTGCCTGACAACCCTAGAGTTGTCAATAGGGTTGTAATTCATGACAACTATCTCTAATAGAATAGTCATTAAATTGTCAACTATCTCAGATTAAATAGTCATAGAGTTGTCAGAAGGGTTGTTGGTTTTGGCACCGTTTTGACGACCTTTGGTTTTCAGTGCAATCAAGAAATTACACAAACAAACATCAATACAGATCCAGGAAGTGTCTCGGTATATATACATGTATGATTATTTAGCGTTTACGATCTTACTATACACAGTGATGACGGATAGGATTGGCAGTAAATCCCTATACTGCACAGCGCTCAATAAAACGTGAGTTGTTGATACGCTTAACGCCACAGTAATAGAGTATCGACGGCGGAATTAGTGATGATGTTGGCGGGGTCGCTTCCAGTTCATATCCATTGGACGTGGCGGTTGGTGTTGATGTCAATCCAAATCGTCCACACAGATCAGTGCACTCAGTTCGCCGTGGTGATGTCTAATGTAGTTCGCAATGCATGTACATGCTCCTGACATGCAGCTAGCCTACATTCTGAAGACGTTTGCCTGCCATTAACCCCTTTCTGCAGTGGACCTTCCACAGGAATGCTAAGCAATATTGCATATATTAGAGTAGGGGCCATCCCTTAAGTACGTACGCAGTATTTCTGAAATTTTGCTCCCCCCCCCCTCAACACCCCTTACCAATCTTCTAAGCATAGGAACAAAGAAGGAGCATACGCAAAATGTCAAAAAATTGACCCCCCCCCCCCTCAGTGCGTACGTACCTAATGAATGGCCCCGTACATGTCTTCACAAATGATGGTACTTTTTACGTAAACTCTTGATTAGATTCTCGTTAGCACTAACATCTTCGGCTTAGTGTTAAGTGTCGTTAGTCACACCTGAACATAGCACCCCCCCCCCCCCCCCCCATACACACACAACATTCACTGGATCCATGGAGAGTGACGACACCTAGCGTGCATCGGACACACCACAGCTCAGTTCACTGGATCCACTTCAGCGGCTCTTCTCACAAGTCTTTTCCCTCCCTCCGATCAGACGTGCAATGTTATGTGTTTACACCAAACTTCCGTGGGAGCTCATAAATCTAGTCTATTTGGAAGCCAAGAAATGATGGTGGTTTTCTTTCTAAGATTCGTATACCGTTCACTCCTCATTCGGGGTTAGGGCCTCAGTGCAGTGCAAATGTCGGAGAGCGGAGACGGAGGACGGGGTGGGGAGGGAGCGTTATAAGTGGCCGTGAAAACTATCGGAGCGACAAGCTGTCTGAGGTCAGCTCTGAGCAGGCCGCCGAATGGACAATGAAATATGTACCTCCACATGGTGAATCACCCGCCCCTCACACCCGCCCCTCACACCCACCCCTCACACCCGCCCCTCACACCCACCCCTCACACCCACCCCTCACACACACCCCTCACACCCACCCCTCACACCCGCCCCTCACACCCGCCCCTCACACCCACCCCTCACACCCGCCCCTCACACCCGCCCCTCACACCCGCCCCTCACACCCGCCCCTCACACCCGCCCCTCACACCCGCCCCTCACACCCACCCCTCACACCCGCCCCTCACACACACCCCTCACACACACTCCACACACCCGCCCCTCACACCCGCCCCTCACACCCGCCCCTCACATCCACCCCTCACACCCGCCCCTCACATACACTCCACACACCCGCCCCTCACACCCGCCCCTCACACCCGCCCCTCACACCCACCCCTCACACCCGCCCCTCACACACACTCCACACACCCACCCCTCACACACACCCCTCACACCCACCCCTCACACCCACCCCTCACACAAACCCCTCACATACACTCCACACACCCGCCCCTCACACCCACCCCTCACACCCACCCCTCACACCCGCCCCTCACACCCACCCCTCACACCCGCCCCTCACACCCGCCCCTAACACCCGCCCCTCACACCCACCCCTTACACCCGCCCCTCACACCACCCCCTCACACCTCCCCCTCACACCCGCCCCTCACACCTCCCCCTGCTTCACCCCTCCCCCTGCCTCACCCCTCCCCCTGCCTCTCACCCTCCCCCTGCCTCACACCCTCCCCCTGCCTCACCCCCTCTCCCTGCCTCACACCCTCCCCCTGCCTCACACCCTCCCCCTGCCTCACACCCTCCCCCTGCCTCACCCCTCCCCCTGCCTCTCACCCTCCCCCTGCCTCTCACCCTCCCCCTGCCTCTCACCCTCCCCCTGCCTCACACCCTCCCCCTGCCTCACACCCTCCCCCTGCCTCTCACCCTCCCCCTGCCTCTCACCCTCCCCCTGCCTCTCACCCTCCCCCTGCCTCACACCCTCCCCCTGCCTCACCCCCTCCCCCTGCCTCACCCCCTCTCCCTGCCTCACACCCTCCCCCTACCTCACCCCTCCCCCTGCCTCACACCTCCCCCTGCCTCACCCCCTCCCCCTGCCTCACACCCTCCCCCTGCCTCTCACCCTCCCCCTGCCTCTCACCCTCCCCCTGCCTCACCCCTCCCCCTGCCTCACACCCTCCCCCTGCCTCACACCCTCCCCCTGCCTCACACCCTCCCCCTGCCTCACACCCTCCCCCTGCCTCACCCCCTCCCCCTGCCTCACACCCTCTCCCTGCCTCACACCTCCCCCTGCCTCACCCCCTCCCCCTGCCTCACCCCCTCCCCCTGCCTCACCCCCTCCCCCTACCTCACGCCCTCCCCCTGCCTCACCCCCCTCCCCCTGCCTCACACCCTCCCCCTGCCTTACACCCTCCCCCTGCCTCACACCCTCCCCCTGCCTCACACCTCCCCCTGCCTCACCCCCTCTCCCTGCCTCACCCTCCCCCTACCTCACGCCCTCCCCCTGCCTCATACCCTCCCCCTGCCTCACACCTCCCCCTGCCTCACCCCCTCTCCCTGCCTCACCCCCTCTCCCTGCCTCACACCTCCCCCTACCTCACACCCTCCCCCTGCCTCACACCTCCCTCTGCATCACACCTCCCCCTGCCTCACACCTTCCCCCTGGCCGTGTCTATTCCACGGTGCGCTGATCTGGGTCTGGGGTTTGACGGACAATGGTCGGACAGGCGGGACAGCCTGCCAACTGACCGTTACTCTCCGACACCCGCCCTTCTTCAGTCCACTGCCCGTCCCTAGTTTATTGAGCGTGGGAAAACGCGCTCATATACGTCATCTAGATAGAGGTTAGAATGCTCACACAGGGTTTCAGCTTGCTGCAGAGAATCTAACACTTCACTATCAATGTTCCAACTATAAAGACCTGGTTAAATAAGCAGGGGTCCAGTATCAAGTCTTACCATAACCCCCGCCCACTACTGACTTGGTTCCTTTTAATAGAACTTTCAAGGCTGAGTGACCTTGTGATGGTGTGTGCACTGCACTGTAGCAAATCAACAGAAATCACATATCTACAAGGTATAAAATACTCAAGATGAAAACAGGATTCTATAAAAAGTTCAAGAGCACAGAGAAAGGACAATTATGGTATTTTGAGTTGGATAAGTGTACAAAAAAACGATCAGTATTTCAGAGGAAAAAACCTCAAAACACTGACACACTCAAGCGCTAAGGGGCTATCAAAGAGCAAACTGAGTGGCATAGTTGACCTATTAGCCAGAGAAATAGGGCAGTTGACCAAGACCCTAAACGACAAATTCAGTCACAACCACGACAAGGTGAATGTGATCTGTGGTATGCTAGACCAGGCACAAACGCAGGATTTCACTGGGTGTCACTTGACGCCATGGAACTGATTTCTTGGACCTTTTATCGGCTGCTCCAGACTTGCGGGCGTAATCATTAGTGAATTTTACCAGCTTATCGATAAAATTAATGGAAAGAAATAACCTGACGAAATCCAAAATGGTTTTGGTTTTCTCAAGATTAATTTGGTCAGTGATCCCAGGCGTTTCTGTATTTTTTTTACGATATGGGTCTTCTCTATCCCTTTCTTCGTATGCTCCCACCGTCGACCAGCCTCAGTGGTTGCAGTGGTTATGTCAGCGATAGCCAAGTCTTCTTCTTCATCTGACGATAAATTACCGCTTAAATCACTGTTCTGTTCAACAATTTCAAGTTCCTCATCGAATTCATCGCCTAAACCATCAAGCAGGTGTATCTCGTTTAACGGAATATCGTCTATGTCCTCCCAGTCCGAGTTGGACATCTTGGAGGCGATTGACTCGACTGGCGCTTTCTTTTTAAGTAACCACTATTTAAAGCAGTGTATAAACATCACCTTGGCGACCATTCTTTACGAATTCTGCTAATTTTGATATATAATATGGTTTTCTTCATTCAGTGAAAATATTTTTTAAATCCATGTATTAATTCCAGAGATATAATGTCTCCCATGTTTTTATATCAAAATGCTGCATTTATGCAGCAGCGGTACTTCCATGGTGCTGCATTTATGCAGCAGCGGTACTGGCCTGGTGCTGCATAAATGCAGCAGCGGTACTGGCCTGGTGCTGCATATATGCAGCAGCGGTAGTGAAAGGGTTAATGATATTTAGCAGAAGCCTGAAAAAGACACAAACTTATTCATAACACTCTAGGCCTGATGCCACTTCGATTTAAATGTCACATGTGCTATGATACAAATGGCTTACCAATCAATAATTTCCTATGATATCTCTTACTTTTATTTGATGAAATGATTTAAGTATACCGCGCTCTTCCATTATAAATTGATATAACATTTGTTCCTAGTTTATTTGTATTTCTCCTCCTCTGTTACATTTCCGTGGACACCCTATGACACAGCTTTTTCATCGGAACAACCCTCACCCAGTGATAGTAACAGGGCTACGTCCTAACCCTCATCCACAGATAGTAACAGGGCTACGTCCTGACCCTCATCCACAGATAGTAACAGGGCTACGTCCTAACCCTCACCCAGTGATAGTAACAGGGCTACGTCCTGACCCTCACCCACAGATAGTAACAGGGCTACGTCCTAACCCTCACCCACAGATAGTAACAGGGCTACATCCTAACCCTCACCCACAGATAGTAACAGGGCTACGTCCTAACCCTCACCCAGTGATAGTGACAGGGCTACGTCCTGACCCTCACCCAGTGATAGTAACAGGGCTACGTCCTGACCCTCATCTACAGATAGTAACAGGGCTACGTCCTGACCCTCATCCACAGATAGTAACAGGGCTACGTCCTGACCCTCATCTACAGATAGTAACAGGGCTACGTCCTGACCCTCATCCACAGATAGTAACAGGGCTACGTCCTGACCCTCATCCACAGATAGTAACAGGGCTATGTCCTAACCCTCATCCACAGATAGTGACAGGGCTACGTCCTGACCCTCACCCAGTGATAGTAACAGGGCTACGTCCTAACCCTCATCCACAGATAGTAGCAGGGCTACATCCTAACCCTCACCCAGTGATAGTGACAGGGCTACATCCTAACCCTCACCCAGTGATAGTAACAGGGCTACGTCCTGACCCTCATCCACAGATAGTAACGGGGCTACGTCCTGACCCCCACCCAGTGATAGTAACAGGGCTATGTCCTAACCCTCACCCAGTGATAGTAACAGAGCTACGTCCTAACCCTCACCCAGTGATAGTAACAGGGCTACGTCCTGACCCTCATCTACAGATAGTAACAGGGCTATGTCCTGACCCCCACCCAGTGATAGTAACAGGGCTACGTCCTAACCCTCACCCAGTGATAGTAACAGGGCTATGTCCTGACCCCCACCCAGTGATAGTAACAGGGCTACGTCCTAACCCTCACCCAGTGATAGTAACGGGGCTACGTCCTGACCCTCACCCAGTGATAGTAACAGGGCTACGTCCTAACCCTCACCCAGTGATAGTAACAGGGCTACGTCCTGACCCTCATCCACAGATAGTAACAGGGCTACGTCCTGACCCTCATCCACAGATAGTAACAGGGCTACGTCCTAACCCTCACCCACAGATAGTAACAGGGCTACATTCAACTGAGTGTTATGTCCTTACAGATGGGGAAGTCCCCCTAACACATGCTGCCAAAACCATCCAGCAGATAAGGTTTGACAGCAAAGGGACTATTCTTCCCGTATACCATGATTTTGGGGCCGTATACCACAGATGTGAATCAGTATACCACAGTTATGGAATCTGACAGGTTTTATACAATGGGTCGTGGTTTACTGAGTCCCCATACATTTCCCTATAGGCTCACCATGGGGGTGTCTGTCCTAGGCCCAGCTTCTTCTTTTTTTTTGAAGCAATTTTTAAGGGGCTATTCCCATTCTCTTATACCCATGTACAAATATTGCTAATCCGAAATTGGCCTACAAAATGTTCAAAGATATTGTCACCTCTTTTTTTTGGAAGGGAGGTACAGCCAAGATCGCCTACAATATTTGATGTTAGATATTAAGGATGGTGGCCTCAATCTTCTCGACTTAGAACTCATGGTTAAGACCTCTCACCTACAATGGGTTAGGAGGACTGTTATACAGGAGGGGGAAAATTGGACACACTTGCTCAAGAAAATTCTTGGGATTAACAACTCCCACTCTTTCATTTCTTTCTCAATAAGAATAAGAGATTAGAGCAAGGGGTTGGTAGTGCTTTTTACAGGAATGTCTTGAGGTCATGGGAGTCAGTGTATAACCAACCCGCCAGGGATGACTGGAAGTTTGCAAATGAACTTCTATGGGATTAAAATGTTCATCAAGAGTGGCCTACCAAAATCCAGTGTAGACCATTTCAAAAAGGCAGGTGTATGGCAGGCGAAGCATTTATTCAAGAGCTCTGGGTTGATGTCACATGGAGAAATATATGGCACCTGTATTACAATTCTGGAAATGCTTACTCTGCGGGCTGCAATACCAGAACTGAGGGTGCCAGACCCAGAACCGCGTTTTATGGATGAGGAAAAAAGACTCCTCCTCAAGTTTCCAGAGAAAGAGAACTAATTGTTTAGGCCTCACTAGTAAAAAGATGTACACAATCCTAATGTGTTTCCAGAGCTGGGGATAAGATCAAAGATCTGGGAAGAAATATATCTACTTCCCTTTCAAATGATGAGAGAAACTTAAGTGCAATCATTGCAGTATCGGACAATCAATAATACCATTACATGTAATAATTACCTAGCTAGAAGGAGAATTAAGGACTCTCCAGAATGTACCTTTTGTGGTAAGGAACATGATTTGATTCACTTCTTCTCAGAGTCCTTGACTGTCAAGAAATTTTGGATGTCACTGATACAATGGCTGGAGGGTGTGTTCAGGAAACACATACCCAGTTTGGAGACCCAAGAAATCCTGTTTGGAGTATTGGGGAGGTCAGAACTGTCCAAAGTGATTAATTTTGTGTTACTCAAAGACGTATATACACAGGCAAAAGTTGTTTTATGGGAACGACCTCAGTCTCTTGAACTCTTTGATTGAACTGAAACACGAAATTACAATAGAAAAACAAGTGTGTAGCTTCTTCAGACAGATTGGAAAGTTTCAGTATCTCAAAAAATTAGAGAAAGTGTTATCACTTTGTTTTCCTTGTGTTAACCATGCTTCAACTCCCCTTGTCAAATTTTTCATGTAATATCTTTTGTCTTGTCGGTTTAGTGTAAAATGTGCCTAAGTGCTTAAGTCTGTGTCTGGTTACAAGGAAACCAATTTTTTTTAGATTTGTTGAGAAATGGGAGGATTGTCTTTGATTATTGTTTTCGTTTACTGACATTTAGCAGTTTCAAGGAGGATTACTATTATTTCAATCATTGATCACTGATGTTTCAATAATGTGTAAGTGGAAATTAATGAGGTGTAATTGATTTATGCAAAGAAGGTTATAGTAGCTGGTGCTGGGTATTAACAGTAAACTGATATCGATGAGCTGAGAGAATTCAAGAATTCAATTCAATCTTTCTGTTTGTTGTGTACCGAAGAACAGAGCAAATAGACACTTTAAAAGATGGAAAGGTTGATGGGGCCAGAAATCTGAAGCCACAAATTCGAAATACAAGGTTGGCAATCATAAAACAAGCATTAGAAATCAGTTTAGGTCAGAGAACACTTATATCAAACTTGCTATATATAAATGAAAAGAAAAAAAAGTTGGGAGCAAGATATAAGATGACCACATGATTATACCCTATGGATACAAAACCGCCTATACCATACTCTGCAAGTGATCAAAAGCGTGCGATGAAAAGAATAAATATCTAGATGTATGACTTAATATGATATGATGTATGACAAATAATCTACTTCTAAAACAATTGTAAGAGGATATTGTGTTACACAATCACCGAAAACGGCTCTACGGCCGTTCTTCCACTCGGGCCCTAGACCCCTACTCCTCATTCTAATGGCGGGTGTTAAGCCGAATGAGCAGTGGGTACTATTTTTGTGTAAGTCTTTGGTATGACCCGACCGGGGTTTGAACCCACGACCTCCCATGCTCGAGGCGAACACCCCTACCACTTGGCCACCGAGCTTTGACGTACACCACCGTGCAGCCAGCTCCGAATACACGTTTTTATGTACTACTCACAATCAGACGCCCTCCCGACAGGTGCTGTGACTCACGACATCCGGGGCGGGATGGTCTTACAGCACTGTAGATAGAGTGTTGAGCGGGGCATTGACCACTGCGTGCTCTTTACCAAGTTCAGCAGCAGGGATAACCTGGGGTAGAGTGTCAATACTATGCCATGGTCGTGGTCGAGTGAACTGGCCAATCAGCGGACTGAGGGAAGGCAAAACATCAACATGGAGATGTACCCGATCCCAGCTGGATGTGCGAAGTAATTCGGATTTTTCTGATAATGTGATGCTATTTAATGTCCTTGAAAGGGGTGAGATAAATCCAGAACTGGTTTAACTGCACTCTTATCGTCACCCTACTTCGCCTCGGTGACGATGACTGCGCATCCAAACTCGTGGAGTATGGATCATCTACACGATTCTTGATCCAGTTCCATTATGTAAGTCTAAGTTTGAGAATTACGTGGTGTAGATGGGACTGGCTCTGATGACTGATGTCTCCACGCGACCACCTACCCTCCCCCTCCCCCTCCCCCCGCCGGCCGCCCCCCGCCGGCCGCCTCCTGAGGGTCATCGCGGTACTTTACCCCGCCCTGGCCGCCTGGAGGCAGGGACGTCAAACTTCCGCCGCGCCCCGCCCGCCGACGCGACCCCTGGTGACGAAGCACCGCCCGCCTGTTGCCCCCCCCCCCCCCCCGCGCGCTCCGTGTGTAGACTGATGGCCCGGGTAGACACCAGTCACGGGGTACCGGGGCTGGTCAGCGCCCATCACCCCCCCCCCCCCCCCCCCCCGCGTACTGACCCCCACCTGCACCGTCCCTCAGTCCCTCACCCTCCATCGGTGCCATGGCAACCGAGTCCTCGCTTATCGGCGCGGAAAATGGATCGCGGGTTCCGGGGTTAGTGAGTGGTCAGTGGTAAGAGCGTATCGTCCACTCAGTGGTCAGTGGTAAGAGCGTATCGTCCACTCAGTCGTCAGTGGTGGTGGGGGGGGGGGGGGACCGTCCACTCAGTGGTAGTGGTGGTGGGGGGGGGGGACCGTCCACTCAGTGGTCAGTGGTGGGGGGTGGGGGGGGACCGTCCACTCAGTGGTCAGTGGTGGGGGGGGGGGGGGACCGTCCACTCAGTGGTCAGTGGTGGGGGGTGGGGGGGGGACCGTCCACTCAGTGGTAGTGGTGGGGGTGGCGGGGACGGTCCACTCAGTGGTCAGTGGTGGGGGGGGGGGGGGACCGTCCACTCAGTGGTAGTGGTGGGGGGGGGGGGACCGTCCACTCAGTGGTCAGTGGTGGGGGGGGGGGACCGTCCACTCAGTGGTCAGTGGTGGGGGGTGGGGGGGGGACCGTCCACTCAGTGGTCAGTGGTGGGGGGGGGGGGGGACCGTCCACTCAGTGGTCAGTGGTGGGGGGTGGGGGGGGGACCGTCCACTCATTGTTAGTGGTGGGGGGGGGGGACCGTCCACTCAGTGGTCAGTGGTGGGGGGTGGGGGGTGGGGGGGGGGACCGTCCACTCAGTGGTAGTGGTGGGGGGGTGGGGGGGGGGACCGTCCACTCAGTGGTAGTGGTGGGGGGGGGGGGGCCGTCCACTCAGTGGTCGGTGGGGGGTGGGGGGGGACCGTCCACTCAGTTTTAGTGGTGGGGGGGGGGGGGGCCGTCCACTCAGTGGTCGGTGGGGGGTGGGGGGGGGACCGTCCACTCAGTTTTAGTGGTGGGGGGGGGGGGGCCGTCCACTCAGTGGTCAGTTGTAAGAGTGGTTTTTTTTGGTTTTTTTTTATTGATGAACAAAATTCGCCAGGTTTGGCGGTTTTACATTTCGCTCGGTACGTTCATTAAACACAGTTCCTACGTACCGTTATCGAACATAAAGTAGTCAATTATATTATATATAAGATTGGAGTGCTTAGATGATATGGGTGTAAATAAGTTGAAGTGATGATGAACATGTTATAGAAGTAGAAGAAGCGGTAGCCTACTTTGCGAAAATCGTGTGGGAATAGGAACCAGGTCAAGGTCTAGGGTGTCATTCTGATGCCTATTACTGTTTATGTTATTTCAAAATCACTGGAAGTGCTCTTAATTTTCGTTTAAACAAAAGTTTCGTCTCTGCTCCTCTTAATTCTTCCGACTGCGCATTCCAGAGTTTTTTTCCCCTATAAAGTGGGGAACGTTTTGCATGCTCGGTTCGGAGTCTGGGTAAGTGGAACAGAGATTTACTGGCTGACCTTAATCTCCGTGTATTTGGAGGCATGAATTTGCCAACAGCTTGGTTTTTGTAGACTTTCCTGATATAGGTGAGAGTGAGTTCATCTCTACGTCGGTGAAGAAACCTAGTCTTGGTTAGTCTATGAAGTTCTTCGACAGTGTGCACCCGGTAGTGGCCCCCTAAGCAGATTCGAAGACCTCTATTATGGATTCGTTGCAGTTTTGTTAGCCAACTAGCTGCGGCTCCCTCGAAGAGCATGCAGCAATAGTAAAAAAGGGGAGCGATCTTCTGTTTGTACACCCCCTTTTTGACTATTGCTGCATGCTCTTCGAGGGAGCCGCAGCGCTGGTGCGTCGGTGGCGCTGCTCTGTGGCTCGCATGTCATGTTCGACTGGCCTGTGCTGAACGAAACTCTCGTGGGACATTATATACTGACTCACGTCAATACCCTACATGTTGACTCATATTGATCTAGAGATACGGTCAGTCATTTTATCCTACTCTTGATATTTGTCCCATAGGCTTGATACGGAGTTTACATATTCCAGGGTGACATGTACAGTGATTCGTATGCAATTAGTGGCATACAAAAAGTTGAACACCTGTAAAAGTTATTGACCTATTAGCAACCAGAATGTCAGCTTTTATGAAAAACGTTTCAGTTGCATTTATCCAGTATCAATTAGAACATTTTCTAGCATGATACAGAATATTTTTAGTGAGTTTGTGAAACCAGCCGCATCTCAAACGCAATTGTGATATAAAAAAAGGAAATCGAGTTATAATCGCGATGTTCGCCATTTTTACATTTTGTTGACACTCGCCCATCGCCGAGGCCTGCTGGTTGCACCATCTTTACTGACACTGTCAAACGCAGATGACTTGATACACTGCTAAAGGCTTTGCAGGTCAAATGTAATACAAAATCAGCATGTGAATAATACCTGTCTGAACCTCGTCATAATCAATGGTATTAGAATAATAGAAACTGTGTACTCACAGGAATCCAGTTACGACCACGCTATTCACGATATTAACATCGCCCTGTTGCCGAAGCAAAACAACATGGCAGTGTTTGGCTTAGGCCTAGTTCCACAGGCTGGGATTCAGCTTCGTTTAGGCGGGGTTTTTAGAAGGTCATATCTATTCGACATGGTGGTTAATATTCATCTGAATAATCCACAGAATTCAGTGTATCGAGTTTGATGTAGTGATTTCTAATATTTGAATCCCAACGGAAGGCTGTGTATGCCGATATTCCAGTAGGCGAAGTGAGGCCAATGTCTGGTTTATGTGGGAAGATCCTGGGTTTTTATGTCATTTCTAAAACCTCTGGCAGCATCAACATAAATATCTGTTATAATGTGTGTTCGTCTCCTTTCATTGAGGGAAAGGTTGGCAGACCAACGTGGCAGTTGATATGATAATGCGGCATCTCTGCTGCTAATACATGACTTCCTCTCATAGCACAACATAGCCGAGATGACTTCAGAATACTGACCTATTTACCTGTCTCCCTAGAGACATGAGTTGTTGATGCATTTAGCAACGTCAGAGTAGTGTTTCGACAGCGGAATGAGTGAGTATTTTTGTCTCTCATACGTTGATAACAAACTTATTATGCTTACCATGTTAGTGGATATCCGTCATGGCTAAACGTGCACAATCCATCGGAGAAAAATTTAAAAAATTATATTGTGAAAGTTGGATTTTGATAATGCCACGATCAGAAGGTTCTAAAATGCATTTCTCTTTATTTTTCTACTTTTGTAAAAAGAAAGAACCTGTCATTTTCTGAGGGTCTGCGTAGTCTCTCTACCACTGACTTGTATTATCTCCAGGTGTAAATACATGAAGAGGAATGCGGGGAGTAATCTGGAGGGCTCATTATTCAAACATATTGCCCAACAGGAGAATCGGACAGACGGGTTAGTTTCTACGCCATGTCACTCTTGTGCGTGCTACAAATACTTTTACATTGTGGATTTCCAGCAAACGCTGGAAAGGCCTGAAAGGAAACCAGACAGATGCCAGAAAGAACTAACAATTTGTCATCCTCGGTGCAGGGTAGTTGTTAAAAACACGGGAGGCAGGGCGGAAATCTTATCTGGCTAACAATGCCGTCGCCTCGCGCGTCTCTAAACACGCCCGGTGTGCGTTTCACCGCCAGCGTCCCTGCCGCCTTCAGAGCGTCTCAGACTGCGCGCGCAACCACCATAAACATCCCCCTGGTGGTGTCTGCGAGAAGCAGCACGACGAAAACAATAAACGACGGTTCTCAGCTGGCCGGGACACCAGAGGGCGCCACTCGGGGTGACGGCGTGCACAACGTCAGAACGAGGCTAAAAACAGGCCGCCATCTTGATGACGTCGTCCGTGTGCCGGGCGTCTCAAAACTAACCTAAAAACTAACCTTTAATTCAACCTTCTACCGGTGGTCAGTGGTAGAAACAGGCACACTTTTGCATCTTCCCATTGATACTTTTATTCCGGTATGTGAACCAATATTTGTATCAATTTTCTGTTAACACGCCGTCAATGGTTCAATGATCACGTGTAAGCCGCTGGATTGACTATTTTTACCACACCTTTACGAACGAAAATTAGGCACATTCTACGACAGCATAAAACGCCTATTTCCGTTTCATTTTATTGCTGCGATTATTTGGACGTGCATTGTCTTCATTTTTGTATGCGATTTGATTTATGGTTATTTATTACGTCAGACAATGAACAGTTCTTTAATTGGGTGAGTTCTAGACTTTTGAATTAATGAGGTTTTCACCATATTCTTACACAGCCTCTTCCTTCTCTGTCTGTTTATTCTCTCTCTCGCTCTCACTCTCTCCCTCTCCTCTCGCTCTCCTCTCTTTCTGTCTTTCTCTGTCTCTGTCTCCTCTCTCGCTCTCCCCCTCTCTATGTCTGTCTCTCTCTCTCTCCTCTCTGTCCTCTCTCTCCTATTTGTCTCTCCCTTCTCTCTTTCTGTCTCTCTCCCCTCTCCTCTCTCTGCCTCTGCCTCTGTCTCTCTGTGTCTCTGTCTACCTCTCCCTGTGTCTCTCTGTCTATCTCTATCTCTCCCTCTCACTCCCCCCTCTCTCTCTCTTTCTCTCTCTCTCTCTCTCTCTCTCTCTCTCTCCATCTCTCGCTTCCCCTATCTCTCTCTCTCTCTCTCTCTCTCTCTCTCGCTCTCTCTCCCCCGTCTCCCTCTCCCATCTCCGAGCCTCCGGTTGGATCAGTACGAGTCCCGGAACCGTATTTCAAAACGTGCTCCTAGGTCGCGCGCCGTGGATCTGTCAATTTATGACAAATATCTGCCCTACAGAAACAAACACCGACGATCAAAGACGGCGGGCCTTTGATCCCGCTACAGTTTACGCCGCAACTTCACGCTGACAGCCACTCTGTTTCCCAGGGCCTTGTAACGACGCTATAACACCGACCTTACGATACAACATCAAAGGCAGACGACTTTGCCGCCGGATTAAAACAAAAGCGCGCCAATTGGCCTCGGAGGCTGCCGGCACGACCGACCCGGGTAGTTGAGGTTGGAATGTAAGGATATGGGTGATATTTATGTTAACACCCTTAGCTGCGTTTAGCCTGTACTCTGGTGCTGGTCTGTGTCAGGGGGACTGACAGCCCCCTCCCCCCGGAGCTTACACGACCTGGGCGCGCAGAGTCACGTCTGGCGGCGTGTTACATAAGCACTGCCAATGTCACATTGTCGCCGCTCCGCAAAACACCGCCGCGTCGACTATACACACGACACCGGACGGGCGATGGGCGCGCCCTCTCTGGGCATTCCGCGGCACTGTCGGCGTGAGAAGGGCTGGGGACGGGACCACCCACCCCCGCCCGGCGCCACCCACCCCCTCCCGGCGCCACCCACCCCCGCCCGGCGCCACCCACCCCCGCCCGGCGCCACCCACCCCCGCCCGACCCCCTCCAGCGAGCCCTCGCCGCTCCCACACCCACCTGGCCGGCGTCAGGGTGGGGCGGGGACTCCAGGCACCAAAACAAGGGGAGTTTCCACGGCCGAGACCGGATACAGAAAGGTAAATACTGAAATGTTGAGTGTGAGACGCCCATCGACTTGAGAGTGTAGAGAGCAGTCCCACCACGTAATAAACCACCAACATACAGATATAGCCTTCTATATACTATAGAGGAAACCAACAAGTTTTGGTCAAAGTCGCCGTTCTCCATGAGTTTGATGCAGTGTGATATGAACCAGGCGACAGCCGAGTGAATATCGCATAGCATTCAAACGAGCTGGAGAATGACTTCCTTGATCAAAATGAGTTGCTTTCTGTATTTATCTCACCCCTGTACACACCAAAAGAAGGGACAACACACAGGCTATAGACCATGGAGAACGGGCTGCAATACTTGTAGGAGCATGGAGAACGAGTTCCCAATGTTAAACCTATGGACATTTATTCCAGGGGTGAGATAATATAGAGGAAACCTATGAGAGTTTAGAGTGAGAGCTCGTATCCCATCAAGCTTGAATCGCTAAGTAATTCACGAGGCGAATCCACGTGAACTACGAAGCGGTTTTTTGTGTGTGTTTTGTTTCTTCTTCATCAGAGGATGTGGCAAGACAATCCCTGCTGTGAAGTGATAGAGCCGAACCCGTGCATAGAAGTGCCGTAGGTTTGTCCTTGTTACGTAACCTGCATTATATACAAGGCCTGGTCGCGGTAGGTTGGCTACTCTTGTCATGATCCTTCTCTGAAGAAGGAACTGCTTGGGATCTCAACAGAGTGAACTCTTCCTTAAGCCCATAAGACACCGACATTGTTTCCCGTTTCATCCCGACCATCGGCTTGGTAAGAATCTGGAATAAAATGTCGATGTCTTATACCTATAAGACACCGACATGATGACTCTTCCCGACGACACCTGCCTTTATAACCTCGTAAAACAACCCAATAGAGATAAAAGAGAGCGACCGGGAGCCCGGTCCGGCTGGGCCCCGGCCGGGTGATAGGTCTATATAGGTATAATAATGCAAAGTTTGATAACTTCTGTTCTTTTTAAGATATCAAAAAACCGGTTTCAGGACTATAATCGCTTCTGTTGCACCTACAAATCGATATAAGGCACTTCTAAATCGGACTAGGGGATAGGTAGCATCGACACCAACCCGACGGCTGTGCCCGATTTAGACTGGTCCCAGTCCCTGTTTCCCTCCGCCTACCCCACCCCTCCTCTCCTCGATACAGGGACTGGTCAAATCGGTAATGGTGTCCGATTTTTGGCGCTGTTTAACGCAATCATTCCCAACATTGTCCCTACAGATATGCTGGCTACTGGTCAGGATATCTGCTTGGAGATTGATACCCTATCACTTTGATCTCGATCGGGTCACAGTCAGTAGCAGGCGAAATTTATTGCTATGACAACACTGGCGGCCAGAGAACTGGAGGAAGGGAGAGGGAGGGGTAGGAGGAAGGTATAGGGTTACAGGGAGCAGATTGGGGTCATAAACAGGAGATTCTGGTCAGAGTGGACAAGTCTTTGATTCATGAGCCAGTCAGAGAAGGACACATACTATAATGACCTTTATTTTCATTGTTTTAATCATTTAATGAAAGCTCATAATCAAAGAGCAAGTCTATGCCCGATTCTACCTTTGCCTGACGGATCCGTCGGGTCTGTGTCAATCTGCGTCAATTGGGTCGGTGTACGCACTTCACCGACCCGATTTTATTGCTTTTCCCGATGCGTCGGGCATTACTACCATGTCAGATATGACCGACTCTCCCCGATTTCGATGTACGCACTTTCACCGATTGTTACCGATTCTGAGTTGGCCATTTGAATAGCGATTCAAATTACAAAGATGAAAATATGAAGAGCTAATACCCAGTGTCTACAACGCAAAATAACACATCATCACTTCATACATATTTAAGGTCTACTGGTAGTTGAATTTATACACCGTAAGTTACCAATAGTCACCAACACTTACCATTCATCTAATCATTATCATGACCAACTCAAATCAGAATCCATTTCGCTATGTCCTAATTGAACCAAAATTCTTCCTTTCATAACTACATGTATGTTTAATTGGAGATGATTAAAACTTATCTATTTGATATCCACCGCCACTCCTGCCGGGGAATCTCAGAACTAGATTTGTGACGTCACCACATATCAGCAATCAGCTTCCCGATGCCGTGACCCGATTTCCCCACCTACACACTCCAAGAGATGACTTTTAGAATGACACTACACATTGTGTCTCTTCATATATTATGATTAAGGCACTGCCTATCTATGTTTCGAAATCTACCACAAATGGTTACCATTTCAACCCCCAATATATATAATGTATTTTTCAATCCAATTCAATCGTTATTGGAGTTATGTTTATGTTGTTATCGTATCTAGTTCGTATCACATGCAATGTATATCACACATAAAATCGATATATAGGCACTGGTTATGCTGGAACTGTATAATCCAAATGAATTGTAAGACCGCCAGAATTTGTGCAATTTGCTATAAAAAAGACATATCAATGTGTAAACTTTAATTTCTATTGTGGCCACCCTCAGATTTCTGAAAGTGCGTGTGTATCCATCAGCATCTTTCGTTAGCTCCAGTCACTGCAGAATATATTTATTACATTTATTATAGTTATTATATTTGTTGGGGGAATGCTATTGACCTCTGCAATATATAGAGGTAACTGTAGACGTTAAGGAGCATTGACTGTGTAGAATGTGTACACGTCGTGAGTCTGGTTCTGAGGCTGTACGTTCAGAAGTAACGCCGCCCATGATTAAAGGTCCTCGCGGCGCAGGTCGCGGACATAGCTCATTATCGTTCAAACAACGTCAGACTGTGTTGATAAACAGGAGATATGTAAGCCGCGCCCTACACCTTCACTAATTAGCGGAACACGACGCGGCCCGCAGCAGACCTAAACACTCCTCACCAGACCCCGGTAACCATAGCTACCTGAACCACGCCCCGCGCGCCCCTCTCTCCCGCGCTCACCGCCCACAGACACCCACGTCGCCTCCACGTCTCTCACACTACACCTCGGGTCGGAGAGCGACGTTTCACGACTGTGGCGCCGTCTGGTGTCCACTGTGGCGACCTCTGTTGGTTTGTTGAGGAAGTGGCCGTGTATGTCGGTGACTGGCGGGCGGGGGGCGGGGGGCGGGGGGCGGGGGGGGGGGGGGGCAGGGCGGACTGGCGCTAATTGGACACTTCATTCGGCGCCCTGACGTCTTAATGGCGGGGCGAGCCTCCGCCGATAACACGGGGCTGCTATCTCCAGGCCTGCTGGAGGCGGACGCGTGGAGGAAGGCCTTGGTGAAGGTGGTCCTACACTCCGTCCCCACCAAGTTAGTCATCAGTGATTCCGTCGCGCTGCCAAGTGGCGTCAACTTGTCAGGGACAGACTATAGGAGCAGTCTTTGTCAGCCAAGTGGCGTCAACTTGTCAGGGACAGACTATAGGAGCAGTCTTTGTCTGCCAAGTGGCGTCAACTTGTCAGGGACAGACTATAGGAGGATCTGTCGTACTGCCAAGTGGCGTCAACTTGTCAGGGACAGACTATAGGAGGATCTGTCGTACTGCCAAGTGGCGTCAACTTGTCAGGGACAGACTATAGGAGGATCTGTCGTACTGCCAAGTGGCGTCAACTTGTCAGGGACAGACTATAGGAGGATCTGCCTGCCAAGTGGCGTCAACTTGTCAGGGACAGACTATAGGAGGATCTGTCGTACTGCCAAGTGGCGTCAACTTGTCAGGGACAGACTATAGGAGCAGTCTTTGCCTGCCAAGTGGCATCAACTTGTCAGGGACAGACTATAGGAGGATCTGCCGTACTGCCAAGTGGCATCAACTTGTCAGGGACAGACTATAGGAAGATCTGTCGTACTGCCAAGTGGCGTCAACTTGTCAGGGACAGACTATAGGAGGATCTGCCTGCCAAGTGGCGTCAACTTGTCAGGGACAGACTATAGGAGCAGTCTTTGTCTGCCAAGTGGCGTCAACTTGTCAGGGACAGACTATAGGAGCAGTCTCTGCCTGCCAAGTGGCGTCAACTTGTCAGGGACAGACTATAGGAGCAGTCTCTGCCTGCCAAGTGGCGTCAACTTGTCAGGGACAGACTATAGGAGCAGTCTCTGCCTGCCAAGTGGCGTCAACTTGTCAGGGACAGACTATAGGAGCAGTCTCTGCCTGCCAAGTGGCGTCAACTTGTCAGGGACAGACTATAGGAGCAGTCTCTGCCTGCCAAGTGGCGTCAACTTGTCAGGGACAGACTATAGGAGCAGTCTCTGCCTGCCAAGTGGCGTCAACTTGTCAGGGACAGACTATAGGAGCAGTCTCTGCCTGCCAAGTGGCGTCAACTTGTCAGGGACAGACTATAGGAGCAGTCTCTGCCTGCCAAGTGGCGTCAACTTGTCAGGGACAGACTATAGGAGCAGTCTCTGCCTGCCAAGTGGCGTCAACTTGTCAGGGACAGACTATAGGAGCAGTCTCTGCCTGCCAAGTGGCGTCAACTTGTCAGGGACAGACTATAGGAGGATCTGTCGTACTGCCAAGTGGCGTCAACTTGTCAGGGACAGACTATAGTGGCGTCATTGAGAGGAGCAGACTGCGGGTCACAGACAGGACCCTTTAACGTGCTTCACGCGGCAGGTGATGGAGTGAAGCCTTTTTCTCCTCCTCCTCAGAGCTCGGACCGCGGGCCCGCCGCTGTCAAGTCTCAACCGCGCCAAGTCATTATCACAGACACCACCTAAAATACCACCTACCATGGGGCTATGCTCTCTTCTGTCTCTCGTCTTCATTGGCCAGGTTGTTGATGAGGCGCTATCGCCTCATCCACTTGAGGATGAGGCGAATACACAGAATACTTGCACATCAAATGCCATATAGTAATCTGAATCGTGGGAGAGAGTATCAAAGCCATTCACGGAAAAGGAGCGTGCATTTGTAAGTTGAGAATAATAAGGAATGTTTCAGTTTACAACGTAAGCAGAATAACACACTTTTATAAGTATCACAGGCAATGGTAGCGATGCCATGTGCAGCTTTGGTCACATCTTTGCACTTATTTAAAACTTGTTTGAATGGAATGTATACCTGTTTGTTCTCAGTCCTACATCTCGTATCTACACCACAAAAATCCCAACATGTTGTCGTGCCAAACTGCAGCTGGTCAGAATAATGTTAGAGGTGTTCGGGTCAGTTTGTTCGTGTTAGACACATTTCACATGTATATGAATTTGCTGATTATGTTAAGCAGCAGAAGTGTTGACCATTACAACATAGACATATGATTTTATGTCGTATCATTGCACAAATGAAATTATACACAATACTAGGAACAAATGATAAGTTTATTATTGAATGAGCGTGAAATTATTGATAAATGATTCAAATGTTGCGGATATATTCAGTCTACGGATCGTTTTCTGTAACCCACTTGCACTTAGTCAACTTGCCATTTCTACAACTGCCTGAGTCTAGGATCAAGCACCAGCATATCTTGAGGTATTTCTGTCTCTAGTATTTGGTCATGGTCAGCTGGGCACACCTCTAAGACCCTGAGACACTGGCACCCTGCTACTTTCCCAATATCACAGTGAATAGGACACAGATAGTGAAGGGATCTTTTTTTGCAGCAAGCTGGGAGTCTATGTAATCACTCTAACCTTTAGTCACTGTATCTGAGCGGTTAAGCTACAGTTATCCCTGAGCGCGATGAGGAATCCCCGTGTGAGACTTGAGAGGCAGGCATTTGGCCGTTGACCCCGACCCGGCCTCCGTACCCGCTCCGCACCCTCCATCAGTGATGGCGGCGTGTTATCACGTTATGAGCGGGATGGTCCGAGTGGCGTCAAGTGAGGTGGCCGAGGAGGTCGGCAGATGGCGCTGTGAGCGGCTCCTTATCACCGCGCGCCCTGGAGGAGGTGAGTTGTGTACAAACTCTGTCAGCCAGCCCCGTGTCCAGCCCCGCTCACAGCCCCGCCCTGGAGGAGGTGAGTTGTGTACAAACTCTGTCAGCCAGCCCCGAGGCTTTGATTCATAGATAATCTAACAATTCACAATAAACGGGATGCCTTAAGATACCTTGTGTATACCTTGGTATGCCACTTCTATGTCTGTTTTGACGAGAACCTCCTCCGTTTGGCTGATACCTCTCACGTCACGTGTTCTCGTCACGTGACCAGTACTTTACCCGGCATGCCTGGCCCGCTGAGTGATGCATGCTGGGTACATCTTATCGGTGGCTGATAGCGCCGCGACAAGTTGTGAACGTACGAGCCGTAACGTGCCAGTAGCATTCAGAGTGTGTGTCACACGTATATGGCTGTGTTCCCGATACAAAATGGCATGTATGAGAAATGTTATTACATAGTAATAACCCCTAATGATAATTTAGCGCCTCAGGAGCAATAATCAGGTGAAATATGAAATAATAACTTACACACAGGCCCTTTTGTGTTGGCGATTCCGGAAATCGCTGCGTTTCTCGCTTGGTGTGTCTCTAGCTTTATACCGGGGACACACCGAGCGAGAAACGCAGCGATCTCCAGAATGGCCAACACAAAATGATATCTCAAGCCAGGGACACACCAAACGACAAATATGTGAGCTATTATTTTATAGCCATATCTCCCACCGATAATTTAGCATCTGTGAGGCAATAATCAGGATAAATGTGTAATGATAGCTCACATTCTCGACATATTTTGTTGGCGATTCCGGAAATCGCTCTCTTTTCTCGCTTGGTGTATCCCCGGTAATACTAAGTAACGAACCTTCTCGACCACTCCCGAGCAGAATCCACGCCTTGGGTTCAAAGTAATTCTTAGACTTTCAGGACTTGTTTTGATGGAACGGAAGCTTCGTAATGATGCACATAATATTGCTTATCGCGCGATTTTTTCTTAAAAACTCAATGAATCAATGTCAACTGACTTGATGAATTAAACAGAAACGTTCTCATAAAGTCACTTCATTATTTCTACGGGCGTTCCGTTATTTCCCAACTCACTGTCTCGTTTTCATTCCCTGATATAATCAAATGCTTTGCACTTTGGACACCCTTCCAGTACTGTACAGTGTTATTTGTATGCATGATTGAAAAAAAACCATAGTTACACACGCCCCAAAAAGGGGGGCACCTTTAATGAAGATTCGTGGGTTTTTTAAATGCAGATTAGCATAAATTGAAGATTAGTCTTCAGCTTGTGACTAAACGGACTATTTATGCCGGGTCCCCGCAGCGTGTCGGCGCCTGCCCGTCTCTTCCCCGCCCTCCACCCCTCCCTCCGCTCAGTGCACTCTCCTCCCCCTCCTCGCCGTAACTAAATAACACAGGGTACTTGTCACTCTCCTCTCGCTGTACCTACCACTGGTAATGCTACAATATACCTGTACTCTCCATAGACAATAATCGATGGTTTTGTGGACAGGCGACCGTAAACCACGAGAGGTTGACGTGTAGTAATACGCGAGCACTAGCGAGCGTATAACGACGTCAACCGCGAGTGGTTTACAGAGCTACCTGTCCACAAAACCAACGTTTGTTGCATTTATTATCCATCTTTTCGAATAAGCAAAACCCAGGTTTTATAGCAAAAGAGTATATTTTTCACGTATACCATGGTTTTGAGGCCGTATACCACAGGTATGAATCCGTATACCACAGTTATGGTATCTGACATGTTTTATACAATGGGTAGTGGTTTACTGAGTCCCCATATATTTTCAATGGGGGCTTTGTATACGATTGATAATAAATCCTGGACACCAATATTACTATACACAAGTCGTACATTCAGATTCGCTATAAAAACCAAATGACATACTGAGAACTGGTAAAGTGGAGTCGACAATGGAAGTAGTGAGTGAAGACGGTGAGTTATCAGAAGGCACGCTGCGCCTCCAGGTGGCAGCAGCATCGTGTGATGTCATGTGAGGGGTTCCGATGGTCAGCACATTGTGCTCAACTTGATATGGAACTATGAGAGATTTATCAAGTGTTCGCATACAAGTTATTAGATGATATTGCATGATTGCTGCTATATAGTCCTACTCTATGTACTGACAAGATTTAGAATTATGTACTGGCTGTTCGGTATGGAACCGAACAACTAGCACAGCGATTTAACATTTATCTCAGTCCTGATGTCCTTTTCCCCCGTAGACTTTATATTGGAAACTCTTACTCGACGCCCATGGAGTAAGAAAATACGCGATGCGGGATGATGTCGCAAATGTCAGTTACTTAGTCAGTGATAGGGGTGAGATAAAATCTGAACCCCACTCGATTCATTTTGGTTTGCCATATAATCTAATTCGGCTTTAAAGCGGGTGTCCACCAACCACGACAAGGCTACGACAATGGGTTACCGACAAGGTCCACGATTGGCCTACGATTGGAGGCCTTGTCGTGGTTGGTGGACCCCAGTTCCCGACAAGAGTCTACGACAAGGCCACAACAAGGCCACGACAAGGCCATGATTTGAAATGTTCGATTTTTGCCACGACTGGACCCTTGTCGTGGAGTGTCGTGGTTTCCTTGATATCACTGTCGTAGTGTGTCGGTACCATGGACGCCTTTTTTACGGGAACCAACAACGTCTACGACACGCCCCGACAACGCTGTCGTAAAGCCCCCCTTCCCACGACAAGGCTGCGACAAGGTGCCGATAGGAACTTTCTTGTCGGCACTTGTCGTAGCCTTGTTGTGGTTGGTGAATGCCCGCCTTTACACACACTCCTACAGAGTGCAGTCAGGCCACATTACACACACTCCTACAGAGTGCAGTCAGGCAACATTGCACACACTCCGACAGAGGGCAGTCAGGCCACATTACACACACTCCTACAGAGTGCAGTCAGGCCACATTACACACACTCCTACAGAGTGCAGTCAGGCCACATTACACACACTCCTACAGAGGGCAGTCAGGCCACATTACACACACTCCTACAGAGTGCAGTCAGGCAACATTACACACACTTATACAGAGTGTAGTCAGGCCACATTACACAAACACCTGCAGAGTGCAGTCAGACCATACTTCACACACACCTCCAGAGTGCAGTCAGACTACATTACACACACTCCTACAGAGGGCAGTCAGGCCACTTTACCCACACTAATACAGAGTGTAGTCAGGCCACATTATACACACACCTCCAGAGTGCAGTCAGACCATACTACACACACCTCCAGAGTGCAGTCAGACTACATTACACACACTCCTACAGAGTGAGTGTAATCGGGCGTACCGGACGCCCGCTGGTCGCGACCCCTGGCGGCGCCCGGAGGACGTAACGTGCCGCCGCCGTGCACGCCCCCTGGTGAGAGGCGGCGCGGTGTGTGTTTAGGCGGCGCCGCTCTCCGTTAGCGGGTCAGTCCGCACCTGTGTGACTCTTAATGGGAATGGCGTTTTAATCTACAGGCCTGTGTCGAGGCGGTGTGGGGCGGGCGGCGGGCGGCGGGCGGCGGGCGGCGGGCGGCGGGCGGCGGGCGGCGGGCGGCGGACGGCGGGCGGCGGGCGGCGGGCGGCGGGCGGCAGGCGGCGGGCGGCGGGCGGTGTACGGCGGGGAACGGCGGGCGGTGTACGGCGGGCGGCGTATGGCGTACGGCGGGCGGCGGACGGCGTACGGCGGGCGGGCGGGGGGCGGCGTACGGCGGGCGGGCGGCGGGCGGCGTACGGCGGGCTGGCGGCGGGCGGTCGGCCGTCTATGTATATGCTGATTGTTCGCGCCGTCTGAAGCACCTCAATGACCGAGTCAATGAATCAAGCCTCGCCTCATTAAAGTTGACACCAGCTCGGGACCGTCCCGCCGACCCCGCGACTTCACGTCCCGCGCTACGAGATTTCAACACCTAGTTATCTCCGCGGGGCGCCACCTCGCGGCAGACAGCCCAACCACGGGGGTCCAAGATGGCTGTCAAGGTGGGCGATAATGGATGAGGTGGCCGCGGCTCTCACGACGTCGGCGCCGCGCGGGGAACAATGGCCGACAAAACATGGCAATTGGAGCAGAAATGTGTATCAATCGATTTTATGGGCGCCCGGCCTCGAGCGCAGACCAGATTTTTTGTATCGGGACCGAAACGTCACAAGATTGATATCCAGCGAGGAAATGAGATCGGCGCGGACGGGAAACGCGATCCGCGCCCCGCTGAGGGCGGGCGGCGGGCGAGCACCGCGGGGCCGGGCCGCGTCTGCCCCGGGAAGGACCACCTTAAAGGCATATCCTACAAGACGCAGTGGCGCCACCTGGTGATTCTTAAATATTATCAATCGCAATAAAAACTGGTTTCTTGGGATTCATTCTCCGAGTCATCTGGTGACTTCCGGTTTAAAATACCCTCCGATCTATGCAAATCTCCCTGACAACGGACAAGGTCCGACATATTGCTGGTGACCACAAAGCGCTGTCAGAGTGTTAAATGGTGAAAAAGTATTGTTTCCGACGTTCTAATGTGCAATCTATACATGTTATCTTTTAAATAGCATTATATACAACATCTAGACATACTTTAAACGTACCAACTCGAAGTAAATCGGCCGATTCGACGATTTGTTGACATCGCGTTTGAAGGCTAAATTGAGGCCATCACGTAATAATTTGATCTGAAACTGCCAGGGTGGTCTGGTTTGGTCCAGAGATTGGCTTGAGGGTTACTCAACACATCCTCACATATCAAATAATATCGGAAATGAACGTTTGAATTCCCCATAGACTTAGCACTGTGTAGGTTCCTTGCCAAGATGGCCGCGGAGACGTTTCGAAGCGCCACCTACTTCCAGGCTGACTCGACGAATTCTAATAAGGGTTTTACTATGTGAAAAGCAACTTTCTAGAATTTCTATGTATTCTGTATCAAAACATTATCATAATATTGTTCTCTAAATCAGAGAAGGAGCACGGTGACCCCCGATTTTCAAGGTAGATATATATCTGTGTTCAAAGACAGTTGGAGATCAAACTTCCAGCAAACTGACATGGGTTTTACTTATCAAGGTAACTTGTCCGATGTGCCTTTAACACGAGGACGCCCATGAACACGAGTACAGCACTGGGCAGACGACTTCTGGCCGGTCAGTGGGAGGCGGGGCGCGCAGCTGTCACGGTCGTCTGTTGGCGGGCGGGGATTCACACCCGACCGCCGCGCCACCTACACGCAGGCCCGGTGTTAGATCGTTATCGCGGCTAAATCTTGATGAGGACGATTCGCCCTGTGTGTATACAAATGTCGTCTGCTCGGGGCCAATTGTCCGTATTGTGTGACGCCGGGCGGGACGCTCACGGAAAGCGCGCCAAACGAGTCTGAATGTCGTCTGGTGTGAAATGAACGAGCCCCGGGCGTTATTTACAGAGACGCCCGCGGCCTGAACCGCCCAGCAAGTGTAATGTGACGAGAACACACGCCTTTACCCGCTCAGTGTTATATGTATACACATTCAAACAGTGTGTGTGGGCTGTAGCTCAAATTGTATACGCGTATTGTCCACAAATCTGCCCAAGGCCATAAAAGGAAAACTACGCGAAATGTATTGCATGTATTTATATAGCAAATTAGACCATGCCTTTTGATTTGCTGCGAGATGATGTACAAAGACAGTAATTTGCAGTCAAAGTTTTGTTTCATACATTTACATGTGATTTTTATCTCAGTGTATCACCATCTATTACTATATCCGGAAAGCAAGCATCGTTTTATTATTTTAATGAAGTCTACAGAGGAAACCTATGGACCTTGGAAGTTTAGGGTTAGAGCTCGTATCCCATCTAGTTTGAATCGCGGTGTAATTCACAAGACATAGCTCCGTGAATTACGAAGCTATTCAGAAAGTTTCTGAATTTATCTCACCCTTCACATAATCACCTCTGTGATATAATCCCCCATTGAGTTTTTCTTCTAAAAACCCAACGAGTTGGATACGAGTTCCCAATGTCAAGTCTATTGGGAAAAAACAGGGGTTAGATAATAACTAATCCTGTATCCATAGACCGCATTAGTCCTGACGTCATTTTGGTGCCAAACAAATCCAAACTCCGAGAAGCACCGCATAGATGTAGCATCGTGGCATAGTAGAGTTAAATATACTGTAGAATTAAAAAAATTGAGATGTCTAGGATTGCAGACTGCTGCACTTATGAAGGGATATCCCAACGTTTGGCACCAGAACGTAAGGGAAACCCCGCTCTCGGCAGGTCAAATGATGTCACACTAATACGGTCTATGCCCTGGTGAGTGTGGCCTATCATTTATAACATCTGATAAAGTGTGTTAAAGCATCCTCGTCATTTGGCATCTCTTGTCTACAGAGTCCTGCTGAACAGATTGACCCGTTTCTTGTTTCACGTTCAGTTACTTTCACAGACTCTGAAGACTTGTCACGTGACCAGCTCACGTGATTGTTGCAGCGCCACCTTCAGGGCGGTGCGCGCACTGTGTTGACACGTGACCTGTCCGACCCTCTCAGAACGCGAGGAAAATTGAGCGAGACGCAGGTTTAGGCCAGCTCTAGGCGAGGCCAGGCCTCCACGGGCGCCACTCCAGTCTAGGGGCGAACCATGGCATGACCCCAAGGTCAGGGTGAGAGGGAAGGTCGGCGGAGCGTGACCTTGACACTACATTATCACCGCTCCCCCTGGTGACGCCGTAACGAGACAAAAGAGTCTATAGGTGTAGTTCTGTTTACTCGGGAGGCAATATGGCGGTCATTAGTTTTATGGTTCTCGTCGTATTTCTACAGAGTCTAGGCCTGTTCGGTGGTGAACTCGTTTTTCCCACACAGACTGGTAGCGTGTGAGGCGATATTCTACCCCGAGATGTCACCACTGGTGAGCCTGTCTATTGCCCCGTTGTCTGCCCCTCCTCCTGCCTCTGGCGGCCCGTCCCCCGCCCGCCCCCCGCCCGCCCCCCGCCCGCCCCCCGCCCGCCCCCCGCCCGCCCCCCGCCCGCCGGGCCTCGCGCCCCAAGACTCATTCCCCGCGGCGATATCGTTGACATTCGGCGCATCCAATTTCTCTTATCGCGCCGGGTTATCGCGAAATAATTTGCCGCCGCGGCCGCCTGCTCTGGACTTTCCACATTACCGAATTCTCGACGGACGCGGCAGCGCTGGTTGTGGATGCGGCAGTTGACGGGGGAGGGAAGCGTCGCCGCCCGCCGCCCGCCAAGCGCCCCGCCAAGCGCCCCGCTCTTGTATCCTCTTGCCACCCACTGCTGCTGCCCTCCCGGTTGGCCATGAATCTGCTGCTGTAGCTCCCAGCCCCCCTATCTGTATACTACTACCACTACGCCGCCGTCCGCCGCCCGTCTCCTATTTCCTATCGGGAGCCAATGGCCTCGTCTTAGCATCTTCCTCTCGGTGCACTCATCGATGTTTTACTTTACCTCTGCCACGACACCGCCACAACACCGCCACAACACCATCACACCGCCACAAAACTGCCACCACACCGCAACCATACTACCACAACACCACCACCACACCGCCACCACACCAACACCACACCACCACCACACCACCACTACACCACCACCACACCAACACCACACCACCACCACACCACCACTACACCACCACCACACCGCCACCACACCACCACCACACCACCACCACACCACCACCACACCACCACTACACCACCACCACACCGCCACCACACCGCCATCACACCACCACCACACCACCACCACACCGACATCACACCACCACACTGCCACACCGCCACCACACCACCACACCGCCACCACCACACCGCCACCATACCACCACCACACCACCACTACACCACCACCACACCACCACTACACCACCACCACACCGCCACCACACCGCCATCACACCACCACCACACCACCACCACACCGCCATCACACCGCCACACTGCCACCACACCACCACACCGCCACCACCACACCGCCACCATACCACCACCACACCACCACTACACCACCACCACACCGCCACACCGTCACCACCACACCACCACCACACCACCACCACACCACCACCATACCACCACCATACCACCACCACACCACCACCACACCACCACCACACCGCCACACCGTCACCACCACACCACCACCACACCACCACCACACCACCACCATACCACCACCATACCACCACCACACCACCACTACACCACCACCACACCGCCACACCGTCACCACCACACCACCACCACACCACCACCACACCACCACCACACCACCACCATACCACCACCACACTGCCACACCGTCACCACAACACTGCCACCACACCACCACAACACGATCCTGCCCAACCCCCTCTGCCCCGATCCTCTCCCCTGTCACGGGCCGCGCGCCCCTCCGCCTGTGCTACTGCTGCCTGCGGCCTGCCACACACCATAAGCTGTCCCCGACTCAAATAGGTTGTAATAGTAGCAGCTGCTGAGAGGTTTACAGGCCGCTCCCCGTGCTGGGTCCCTTTGTGATCTCCACCCAGAGCCTCTGATTAAGTAAGCAGGGCAGAACCCAGTATGAAACTTAACAGTTATCTCACAGCTCTAAGAGTATTGCACTCTCCTGGCAAGGATGCAAGTTTGGAGACGGAAATCCCATATTTCCACCCCTTTTCCCCTCCCATGTTGGTTCGCCCTTTCTCTTCCCTCATTGGTTCTCTTGGGGGTCCACTCATACTCCTCCTACTGGGGGCTGTTCTGATATGTTTATTCAACGATTTCTTCTGTCTCTACAAATCATGTATATCAGTCATCTATGACATACATTAATTCTGTCTATCATAATAGCATAGTTATTATATCTATGTTCGAAACCCACCAACATAATTTATGCCTGTGACACTTCCACACAACACAATTATAGTATTTGTAGACTCAAAGGTTCATGGTTCTAGACAGGACAAAAAGGCTGCCACATGAAAAGTTTTACCCTAATACCAGTTTGAGAAAGGAAAATGTCCCCTCTTTGAAAACAGACCTAGACATAGATAGCACTCAACTATGATACAAACATTTAGAATATTCAGAAAGACAGTCTCACCTTGTTCATGTTAGGTACACTCTGAATGAGCTTTGGGATAATTACCATCTAGTTGCACCTTTTCAGTTTGATGTCTGCCTCAGAGCTTGCAAGGTACTCAGGCTACATTGTGAAGGGTGAGGTTTAGATTTGACTTGACCCTCTCTGCTGTTTTACAGATTACACCAGTTTTATTTTTGCATTCTGTTCTCAAGTATAGATCAATGTCAAGCTTAATAATGCAGATAGGGCATTTAAGAAATTCAAGTGTCCTGTGATGGTCAGTGCCTCCATCAAAGTGTTCGATAAGAATCCTAGGCCTATCTGCCTAGGATTATTGAACCTGCTTGATAATGCAGCATGCCTGAAAGGTGTTAATCAGTGAAATCATAAATCATTAATAGTTAATGATCTAACACCTCAATAGAAAGACTTCGTATGATTTTGGGATTCTACACTTCAGAAACACCAAAAGTGTTAGCAATGCTTTCATGGTCTGCGATACAGACAAGGAGCATGATGGCAGTAGCAATGTCTTAGCACTTAAATGGAAGCTGCTGTTTCTGGGTCTCCCATGTTTATCGTCACAGTAATAAACATATAATCTTTTTTTTTATTATCAAACTCTGGGTACACCCAGGTCTTCCATTTGACAATATGAGATACAGCCTGTACAGTGAGTGCTCAGTGCGCCTACATAGCACCAAAAAAAAAAAAAAAAACCACCACCAAACTATGTACAAGTACAGCTACACATTCAGACCTTGGTATGCAGTCAACAGAAATCTTCAGAATTGAGCACAGCATACCCACTTATATATTTAGTATGTGACTGGAAAAGCAACTGAGGATTATAATCTTTCTCATATAGAGTGAGAAAATTAGTTGTTTTCTGTGAAAAAAGTTCTTTATGAAATAGTCTGGACAATGGGAAGGAAGTAGTGAGAAGCAGAATATAATGTCTATATGTGGCTGAGTTACTAGTAGTAAATAGGTGGAGTTTTGTCAATAGATCACCGACCTACATACAAGTCCGTGTCATTAGGAAGTGCCCGTCGCCTCGACACCAGCTCGTGAGGAGATGACATCACGCGAGACCTCGTCCACGCGACACCTCGTCCACTCCTCGCCGTGCCCGGGCGACCTTGCCGTCTGCGCAAGGTCAAGCTGACCGCTTTATCGGCCTGTCCCTTATCTCCCCCTCCCCCCTGCTCCCCCGCTCGCCTGTCAGCCTCTCCCCTCAGCCCTGACCGCCAGTCGCCGTGTTTACCGCCCGCCGGCCGAACCCGCCCCGTCCACGCCGGAAGTTAAGCGCCCGCGCCAGTCCGCCGCCAGATAGCGCGTCCCTATCAGCCTCCCTCAAATGTCCGCCAAATCCTCCTGCTGTCTGCGCATGCGTGGGGCTACATCCGGTGGCGGGCGCCGTCGGCAGGCCCGGATTAGACGCTGACCGCGTCCCTTGATCCCGCACACCGCGTCCCTCGCGCGTCCCCTCGGTGCCGGTAAATCCCCGGACGGACGTACACCGCCCGCCGCCCGCCGCCCGCCGCCCGCCGCCCGCCGCCCGCCGCCCGCCGCCCGCCGCCCGCCGCCCGCCGCCCGCCGTACACCGCCCGCCGCCCGCCGCCCGCCGCCCGCCGCCCGCCGCCCGCCGCCCGCCGCCCGCCGCCCGCCGCCCGCCGCCCGCCGCCCGCCGCCCGCCTCCGCCACTGTTGATGTTACCATTGACAATTTGTCTGTCGGCAGCTGGCAGATCGCGCCCCATGTACACCGTGTAAATGTCGTCGATACCTGCCCCGGTCTCCGCTAGAGGCGCCACGCCTGCTGCTGACCTCTGGTGGCCGCCACCGAGATCAAGTCGTCACGTGACGCCGCCGCCCCGGATCGAGGGTTGGTAATGGAGGGTCGGGGCCCCGATCGAGCATATTGCAGCGCCGCCAATCGTATGGGGCACATTGGAGCCGGGGAGGGTGCGGGTGGCCGGCTTAGAGCGGACCGTGCTTCACCACGAGACTGTGACATGTGACGCCCATATGAAGCGGTCCATTCAGTCAAACGGCTTCATTATCATTTCACTGGTTTGGCCATTCGAGGTTATTGACGGTGAAGAGTTAGTAAGACTACATTATTCCATCATTACTGTGTGGCTTCCAACTCCAAATCCAATACATAGACATGATGTGTACATAGATGATTTTTTTTCAAATTTGGATAGAGCATGCACTTTTCCGAAAATAGAGAAAATGAATAAACATGACGTGTACGTAGTGCGAACTTAGATAATAGATTATACAGATTTACCACGTAATGTGTCAGAGGAGTCCATATTTGTTAACAGATTTCCATGAAGAGAGGATATTCTTACACAATGCAGTCTTGATGTTCTGAGGGTTAACTATTCACAGCAATGACCTTGTAAATGTACTTGGGAAAAAATCCCCACTTAAATCATAGTTTATTGTCATAATGAGAACTAATTCCCTTCAAACAATCTTGCGAATACTGTGGTACTGCTATTGTCATTCAAAACCCGTACAATTTATAATTTCTCAATGGCCTATATATCTTACATGATAATCAAAGTTACCGGAACACCCATGTAGTTGTGGGACGGCGGGATTAGCAGGATATCATCTTGAATAAATCACCTTAGATAATACGTGGAAACAGTATGGAGCTGCCCGGGTCTGTATGATCACTTGGATTGAGTTAAATCTATAAAAAAAAAAACGCGAGTCGCGACAGAGGCTGGTTATCAGTGTAATTAAAGCGGAGGCCGAGCAGCGCGGGGCTGAGTTGACGGCTCGACGCGGGGCCGAGTTGACCGTATTGATGAAGTGTTGTTTTTATCGTGATTGCGGAGGTCAATTAAATGTCAATTAAAACGTTAAGATTAATGATGGCGTCGCTGGAGGCCGCGGGGCTGACGATGTGCGATGTGCGGGGTGGTTGAGACGGGGTGAGTGTACTCAGGACACAGGCAGACGAGGACAGGGTGGGGATGCCGACTGAGGGGGCCGGGGTGAGACAGGGATTAAGGTGGTCGTGATAACGCCAGAGATCGGTTAAATTATGACTTTGTGGGTGGTATCAAAATTAGTAAAACAGGAGGGTATTTTGAATGGACCCGAGCCCAAAAATGGACCCCAAAACTCAACTGTATCATGCACACGTACACATACGAACTTTATTTGCAGTGAACAACTTGCCACTTGGTGTAACGTCAAGCGACTGTAGCCTCATGGCCAAATCGTTAAAGTGTTCAGTCACTTTGTAATATGTAAAGTAACTTTGTTTAATGATACTTCAGGAATTGGAAGTGTTGAAGTTCCATTACAGTGCTATCGTGGCTTATAAATGGCTCCCAAAAGGACACCTTGTACAGTTCTGGTCTATAGCCTGACATCCCTCTGTGGCCGAGTAATGTTGTAACAGTGGCCTACAGCTAGTGATCAAACGATTGGTGATAGTGGCGTTGTTATCTGCAAGGGTTTCATAATTAAGGAAATATACATTTAACCCTTGAACCTCTTACAAGTTTCTAATCTGCTGTCGTGGCCTATAGCTTTCATGTCTCAAAAAGACACCTTGTACAGTTCTGATCTACAGGCCTACAGCTCTATGTGGCCAAGTAATATTGGTTTCTATGAGAAGAACGTAATCATCAAAATTATCTTAATTTATTAGTATACGAATTGACTGAATTGGAATGGTTGCCATTTTTGTTAGTCTCTTCCACCCTGATGTTTACAGCTAGGGCACTCTACCAATGACAATCTGAGTTGTAAGTGTCATGAGCGGCCCTCCTGGCATGTGTGACAGACCAGAACAGGCACTCAACCAGAATGATTTGGTCATCTCCTATTGGCTTTTGGGACAACAGCCAATGAGAGCGCAGAGCTCACAGATGCCAAAGTTGTCATGTCAACCCCCTGTGTATAGAAGAAGAACACGTCTTGTTAATAAACAGTTAAGTACCTAGTACCCCTGTGTTCACATTCTTACTCCCTTCCTCTCCAGGTCAACCCTTGCATAAACTGAGCCCTAGTGTAGTGAATAGATATAACAAGTAGGAACGTTGACAAAGGCCAAGCAAAGCCTATAATAGCATAGGGGGATATATAAACGGATACTGGTCAGAGGGCAGTTGGCAGCAAAGAAACGTCAGAACAAGGGAGAAAGCTTAATAGCTAAACAAACAAGAGGGTAAGCAGAGACAGAGGGGTCCAGGCCCAGGAAGGGCTGCACAATACAGCCAATATAAGACACGTATTGTATAAACCAATGGGGCTGTAACCAATGTAAACAGGTATCATATGAACCAATGAGAAGACAACCAATGACAAATGCAGATGTTGTGTCAGGATGAATAACAACCAATGTATGACAAGTAGTGTCTAGTCCAATATACATACATGGTGTGTACATATGTAGTGTATAGTCCACCTGATCTGATGTCTGTAGGGACAGTCGGTTGAGTTTATCCGCTATTGTTAAAGCCTTTCATTGTCACATTTACATATAGCTGGTGTATGGAGGATGTCACGTCCTTGGGTTGAAAAACCCTTTAGGTTCTGATATTTAAAAAAGGGTCAAGGAGAGGAAGACGGAATTAAGAGATACTTCAGAAGGAAGGCACCACATACTGTGAAATTCGGGGTAACGGTTTGGAAACATTCAGAAGTTGGTGAAAGATGTCAGAACCCTGAAGGAGGTTCCCATGAAGTGATGGGTATACAAGATATAGACTATGGTAAAGAATTTGGTAGTCAAAGATATCATAGTCATGATTGAACTGGTTCTAATTGGTTGAGGTGGCAGTAAAGGGTATGAGAGGACTGATAAATATTGGATCTGAGGTCTTCGTGTTGGTAGTTTGAGGTATTGAAGGAGTGCAAACCAAATTGTTTGAGAATTTGTTGAGGCGGCAGTAATATGTGTTACAGTAGAGAAAGGATTGTTTGAAGTGGCAGTATCTGATGTTGCACGAGGCACATTGCCTATGCGGACAGTTGTACAGCCACAGGCACCAGTATGAGACTGACCCTTGCATACGTGTTACCAGTTCATGGGTTTATGATTTATAGCAATGAGCTTAAGATACACATAATAGAGAACTCAGCTATCTGAGAAGTGGATTAACCCATACATATGTAGGGGTGGGGTCAGTCGAGTAGTGGTGTGTTTGCTCTTCACCAGAGGAGGTGGGGCGCTGGTCCCTGCTGTGTGGGGATTCGAGTGAGCCCATGCATGGAAGTGCCACGGGTGTGCCCAGATTACATAACTTGGTCTGTATATAAGGCCCAGTCCACAGCAGGTAGCCAGGTACACAGAAGTGCCATGGGTGTAACCTGGTCTGTATATAAGTTACGAGTCCGCAGCAGGTCGATATGTTACTCTGTGTGTTCCCTCTGTAGAGAGTGAATCTTGTGGAGCCTCACAACGGTATTTTCAAACCCTCTTAGTGGTAGAGTGAGTTTATTTGTTTCGGCTTATAAACTTGCTACCCCAGCTTTACCTGACATCCCGGTGTCAGGGTACTAGTAATTGTTCCATAGGGTATATCCTCACATACCTTTCTAATTATGCTCATAAATATACTTACTAACAAATAACATGAGTTAAGCTCGAACTTCAATGCTCGTTACATCTGGTTCAACCTGCTCCATGGTTTACATTTCAACAAGGATTTCATACTCCCACTGTCCCTGATGGTGCGTTGATCAGGTGGCATTAAGCTCCTAAGCGATGCTGATTGTATTTTACAGATAGTTATTTTCTATATACACGAATACCGGCGGGTATTTCTAACACAGGCTCATTGTGTAGGCGGATTATTGACAGACTAGTAAGCTGTTCTGGTTGTAAGGGCTGCTACACAGAGTGTAGAGGGGTACAGGGGGCATCAGCAGATCCTAATGAGACGGAAAAGTGGGTGGGGGCGGTGACGGGGGTTGCTGACAGCTGCCACCAGGGGGGAGCACCGCACGGAGGGACGCTGACTGCTGGTACCCGGCCTCTTGACATAATGTAATCATGGCAGCACGCCGCTTTCGATCCCACCAGCCGATACCAGCGACAAACGAGTGTGTCGCGTGAGGGGGGGGGGGTGAAGGGGTGTGTGTGTGGGGGGGGGGGGGGTTAAAGCAGTTAATGAGAGGGTTTCTTTATCCATCTCTGTTTATGAAGTCATCCTAGAACTAGCAGCAGAAAAACAGCCCGTTTCTAGACCATATCAAACCCTCACCTCTTTCACAGCTATGAAATGACAAGCGGTGTAGATCAGGATAAGAATATATCAATACATTGAGAATGAATACTACATCTATATTCCTGAATCTAATGCAGCTGTTTTGATACACACATATTTAACTGGAGGATTAAAGAAGAAACAAATAAATTTTGGTCAAAGTTGTTGTTCCCCAGGACATGGAGAGATATGAATAAAATCCAATCGAATAGTGTGAAGTGTTCAAACGAGTTGGAGAGTGACGACTTTGACCCAAACAAGTCCCTTTCTGTATTTATCTCACCCCTGTACACACTAAAAGAACAGACGGCACACTAAATATATGACGTCATAGACCATGGAGAACGGACTGTAATACTCGCAGAAGCATGGAGAATGACTTACCAATTTCAAGATTATGGGACAGAAATACCAGGGGTGAGTGTTTAGACAGGACGTATCGGAGGGACACAGAGGGATTTTCTACATGAGACAAACAGAGAGCAGCGTGTGTACGTACGTAGCGTGGAGGCGCTCGTTCATGTACGTACGTAGCGTGGAGGCGCTCGTTCATGTACGTACATAGAGTGGAGGTGCTCGTTCATGTACGTACGTAGCGTGGAGGTGCTCGTTCATGTACGTACGTAGCGTGGAGGTGCTCGTTCATGTACGTACGTAGAGTGGAGGCGCTCGTTCATGTACGTACGTAGCGTGGAGGCGCTCGTTCATGTACGTACATAGAGTGGAGGCGCTCGTTCATGTACGTACGTAGCGTGGAGGTGCTCGTTCATGTACGTACGTAGAGTGGAGGTGCTCGTTCATGTACGTACGTAGCGTGGAGGCTTTCGTTCATGTACGTACGTAGCATGGAGGCGCTCGTTCATGTACGTACGTAGCGTGGAGGCGCTCGTTCATGTACGTACATAGAGTGGAGGCGCTCGTTCATGTACGTACGTAGCGTGGAGGTGCTCGTTCATGTACGTACGTAGAGTGGAGGTGCTCGTTCATGTACGTACATAGAGTGGAGGTGCTCGTTCATGTACGTACGTAGCGTGGAGGTGCTCGTTCATGTACGTACATAGCGTGGAGGTGCTCCTTCATGTACGTACATAGAGTGGAGGTGCTCGTTCATGTACGTACGTAGCGTGGAGGTGCTCGTTCATGTACGTACGTAGCGTGGAGGTGCTCGTTCATGTACGTACGTAGCGTGGAGGCGCTCGTTCATGTACGTACATAGAGTGGAGGTGCTCGTTCATGTACGTACGTAGCGTGGAGGTGCTCGTTCATGTACGTACGTAGCGTGGAGGTGCTCGTTCATGTACGTACGTAGAGTGGAGGCGCTCGTTCATGTACGTACGTAGCGTGGAGGCGCTCGTTCATGTACGTACATAGAGTGGAGGCGCTCGTTCATGTACGTACGTAGCGTGGAGGTGCTCGTTCATGTACGTACGTAGAGTGGAGGTGCTCGTTCATGTACGTACGTAGCGTGGAGGCTTTCGTTCATGTACGTACGTAGCATGGAGGCGCTCGTTCATGTACGTACGTAGCGTGGAGGCGCTCGTTCATGTACGTACATAGAGTGGAGGCGCTCGTTCATGTACGTACGTAGCGTGGAGGTGCTCGTTCATGTACGTACGTAGAGTGGAGGTGCTCGTTCATGTACGTACATAGAGTGGAGGTGCTCGTTCATGTACGTACGTAGCGTGGAGGTGCTCGTTCATGTACGTACATAGCGTGGAGGTGCTCCTTCATGTACGTACATAGAGTGGAGGTGCTCGTTCATGTACGTACGTAGCGTGGAGGTGCTCGTTCATGTACGTACGTAGCGTGGAGGTGCTCGTTCATGTACGTACGTAGCGTGGAGGCGCTCGTTCATGTACGTACGTAGAGTGGAGGTGCTCGTTCATGTACGTACGTAGTGTGGAGGTGCTCGTTCATGTACGTACGTAGCGTGGAGGTGCTCGTTCATGTACGTACGTAGAGTGGAGGTGCTCGTTCATGTAAGTACGTAGAGTGGAGGTGCTCGTTCATGTACGTACGTAGAGTGGAGGCGCTCGTTCATGTACGTACGTAGCGTGGAGGTGCTCGTTCATGTACGTACGTAGCATGGAGGCGCTCGTTCATGTACGTACGTAGCATGGAGGCGCTCGTTCATGTACGTACGTAGCGTGGAGGCGCTCGTTCATGTACGTACGTAGCGTGGAGGTGCTCGTTCATGTACGTACGTAGCATGGAGGCGCTCGTTCATGTACGTACGTAGCATGGAGGCGCTCGTTCATGTACGTACGTAGCATGGAGGCGCTCGTTCATGTACGTACGTAGCGTGGCGGCGCTCGTTCATGTACGTACGTAGCGTGGAGGTGCTCGTTCATGTACGTACGTAGCATGGAGGCGCTCGTTCATGTACGTACGTAGCATGGAGGCGCTCGTTCATGTACGTACGTAGCGTGGAGGCGCTCGTTCATGTACGTACGTAGCGTGGAGGTGCTCGTTCATGTACGTACGTAGCATGGAGGCGCTCGTTCATACCGCTTCCCGGTGAGTTGCTCTCGTGGAGAGAGCTCCACTGATGTGGTCTTGTTTAAGCCCCCGGGCGGAAAATAACGAAGGCCCGGGCTTGGTAAGCCTCATCCACCTTTTTCTCCGCCCGACAAAAACCACAGGGTGCGTGATCATAGCAACGCGATCGTCGCCTTGGCAACATCACACAGCGCGCCGAGAATCCCGCCTAAGTTGACGCTCCCGCGCGGTTGAAAGGCTAAACCGATTTGGTACTTTTTCTAACAAACTCATTTTCGCTGAGAGCCCGACATATCATCGGTAATTACGCGCGTAATGATAGCGAGGCGCTTCAAACGCCGCTCCCGCGAGCGTCACGTGACCACGAGACCTCGCAGTAATTACGCCCTTATCGCGAGATTTACAGCGTGACTTTGAAGTCTCGCGTCGACGAGAACTCGACGCTTTCAACCCGACGACACTCTGAGCCGCTTGCGATTGCACCGAAATCGAAAGTCAAATCTTCTCTGGTCTTAGGCGGGCGTCTCGCTGATCACGTGGTCTAAGCGGCCTATAGACGTCATCAACGCGCCCAAACCCCGCCCGCCAGGCGGCGCCCTTTCAAGTGTCGTCTGCTCATCTTCTGAAATGGCGGGAAAAAAGCGCAGCCAACCGGAAGTGGGCGAGGATCTAGCGCGTCGATTGCCAATTTGGCGGCGCGCTGAAAACGCGGCGGGGAGGCATTGATTCGGGGCTGATTAAGCGCGTATTAATCAACTAATGTGGTCGACAGGAGGCAATTAGCATTTTCAAAAAATGATAAGTGATAAGCCGGCGGGCGGCGCGCGCGGCCGCACGTCACATCGCGTCGCCGGTTAATGTATCAGCGCGCGCCCATTATCCACGCCCCCTACCGGATTAGTTGCCGCGCGCGCCACCTACCGCCGCTCACAGCGCCATCTGCTGACAATTTCCCCCGCAATTGCCTGACCCCCCTGGGCCCTGTGTAACCCCCTCCCCCCCCCCCTCCCGGCCCGCCCGTCAGCCCCCCACCCTCCCCCGCTAGACGCGGGCAGAAAGCCGATAACGCGGGCGCCCGGCGGGCAGGTGACGGCGCGGGTTACTCGCCCGGTGACGACGCGCCGTTTAGACGCCGTGTCGGCGCCCGGCGTCCCGCGTCCCCGCGGACGCCACGCAGCGTCTCTAGCCGTCTGGAGGAGGAGAAGGCGGCTCACCGTGCGTCCCACCCACACACCGGATACTGGTCTCCCCCGTCCCACCCACACACCGGATACTGGTCTCCCCCGTCCCACCCACACACCGGATACTGGTCTCCCCCGTCCCACCCACACACCGGATACTGGTCTCCCCCGTCCCACCCACACACCGGATACTGGTCCTCCCCGTGCCACCCACACACCGGATACTGGTCCTCCCCGTCCCACCCACACACCGGATATTGGTCCTCCCCGTCCCACCCACACACCGGATACTGGTCCTCCCCGTCCCACCCACACACCGGATACTGGTCCTCCCCGTCCCACCCACACACCGGATATTGGTCCTCCCCGTCCCACCCACACACCGGATACTGGTCCTCCCCGTCCCACCCACACACCGGATACTGGTCCTCCCCGTCCCACCCACACACCGGATACTGGTCCTCCCCGTCCCACCCACACACCGGATACTGGTCCTCCCCGTCCCACCCACACACCGGATACTGGTCCTCCCCGTCCCACCCACACACCGGATATTGGTCCTCCCCGTCCCACCCACACGGCTCACCGGTTCCCCATCCCACCCACACAGCTCATCGGAAACTGGCACTACCCATCCCACCCATGCACACATTCCCCACTATCTCACCCCTGGTATTTTTCCCCAATAGACTTAACATTTGGAACTCATATCCAACGCTCATGGAGAAATTAGAATAGATACTTAATGGGGGATGGTGTCACACAGGTTAGCCAATTAGTCAATGTGAAGGGTGGGATAAATTCAGACACCTATTTAAGTTTACGGTCAGAGCTCGATCCCCTCTCGTTTGAATCGCTACTTATTCACGTGTCTTCGCCTTGTGAGTTACTACAAACTCAATGGGATACCAGCTCTGACCCTAAATCTCATAAGTTTCCTCTCCAGTGTGCGATTAAAATATTCACGATGTTCTTCTCAAACCAAATGTTTTATTTTCAACAGTTTCTATAATGGATATGGATGAGCTAAATAAGAGAGAATTTGACGTCATACATTAAATGCTGCGGCAAAATCGCTTCATCTCGACATGATATCCTAAGTTATTAATGCCTCATAATTAAAAGTGGTGGCTAAATCAGATTTGACGTCACAAAATATTTTGGGCAAGATTGACCGCCTGTTTTTGGAGAGTGAAATGAGGCTCATCATGGCTCATCTGTTTGGAGAGTGAGATTAGGCTCATCATGACTCATCTGTTTGGAGAGTGAGATGAGACTCATCATGACTCATCTGTTTGGAGAGTGAGATGAGACTCGTCATGACTCATCTGTTTGGAGAGTGAGATGAGACTCATCATGACTCATCTGTTTGGAGAGTGAGATGAGACTCATCATGACTCATCTGTTTGGAGAGTGGGATGAGACTCATCATGACTCATCTGTTTGGAGAGTGAGATGAAGCCAGTGATGGCTCATGTGTTTGGAGAGTGAGATGAGGCTCATGCTGGCTCGTGTGTTTGGAGAGTGTATTTGGTAGTAAATGTGAAATGATACCTTTACCTTTTGCAGACAATAACTATATAACCTCGTTTCCATAGCCTGACGAAAATGGCACTTTTAGCTACCCTAGAGGTGGCCACTGACTGTACGTCGTTATCAAAATATGAGCGAGGGTGCAGTATAGCCGTTGTTTCTAATGCACCTTCTTAGTTCATACCTAGGAAATCAAAGCGCTTTGATTGTGTCGGTCATTGGTCTAATTCATATCTAATTTAAAAATCGAGGGTCACCGTGCTAGTTTTTGATTTAGAGGTCAATATCATGGTAATTTATAAAATAATATATGGAAATTCTAAAAAATAGTTTTTCACATAGCAAAGCCCATGTGACTTAACTCAAGCTTTCGCAGAATATATACTACATGTATAGTACTACTTATTTGGGGTTTTAAACTTATAGGTCACTGTACTTGTTTGTTTTTTAAAGAATTGAAGAAAACCAAACTTTACAGTACATTTCCTATGGAAATCAAGCAAATGTAAGTTGGGCTATTTTACTTATTAAGTTAGATATACGGGGAAAAACGTCTAACTTACTAATTTAGAATTCAAAGAATCTTAAATAACCAGATTTTACTGATAATTGACAATAATTCTAAATATCACCAGATGGCGCCACTGTGTGTGTAGGATATGCCTTTAAGGCGAACTCACATAATCGGTGTCATTCTCGTCGACCAGTGGAAACGGGCTTTACCGAGATTGAGTCTGACAGGAAGTAGTACGCGCGCGTCTGGTCAGGTGGCGCTCGCGATGGCCGCGCGTCAATTAACGGCAAATCTCGCGGTATCTCGCGGTGTGAGGGTGTGCGGGGGGGGGGGGGGGGTACTGATCGACCTGTCGTCCCTGAGGGGGGAGACTAGAATGGAGTCTCGTCAGGATTGAGAGTATTACGAGTACACCAAGTCCGCCAAGTCCCTCTAAAAGTCTCTGAATGGTTCGCGTAATGGGTCGGTGTGGAGTGCTCATTTGATGAAACTAACAACTGCAAGCGATATTAGACTTCACAGTGATGTGACGATGAAAATAACATAGTAGAGTGGTATACATTTGCTATCTGAACTGATGATGTATACATGATTTCCCCCTCGTTTCACTATCAACCTCTCCACCCTGTCATCCCGAATGTCAGCAGTGTATTCTGAACTGAACACGTTATAAGTGATGCTTCGGAAGGTGTTTACAGCCCACACCCATCCCCTGACCCTTTTCTGCATACGCTTTGTACAGACGAGAATTTAATGAGAGGGATTAGTGATGAAACAGCACCTGATGATAAAAAAGGACGTCCACCAATCAGAGTATTACCTCGCAGGCCTGGGCTTGTAATTAAGCGGCAGAACGCGGCCACAATAGGGTTCTGTGGGCGAACACAAGTAGCATATGGAGAGCGGGGTTAACCGCGGGCAGGCTGCAGCTTACAGCCACTCTCATCACGGGGCCCTCCCCAGCCCCCTCCCCAGCCCCCAGTCACCAGCCTCAACGCCCACCTTCCGCAACTCTCTGGCCCAATTACTTCACCTCTAACCTTAAACCCTCTCCCTCTCCTGTCAACTCCCGACCTGCAGCGATAGCCGCTAACAGTACTCGCCAGCTGAACCGGAGTATGTAGCAGAACGTGATACAGTCATGATAAACGTGGCACGAATACACAACGCATGTACAGGGGACTGGCATCGTATTATCTCACCCGGTATTTGTCTCCATAGACTTAATGTAAGGAACTCATACTTCACGGCCGTGAAGAATACTCTATTCCTATATACCTATGAGCGAACAACCTATGATTACTTAACGCTGCTGGGGGTGAACTAACTTTTTTTACTGCCCAGGTTGAAGTTTCTGCCCAGGTTGACGTTTACTGCCCAGGTTGACTTTTACTGCCCAGGTTGACGTTTACGAGACATTCGGTTTTTATCGATATTAGCCAACAATGAAGGTCTATAGGAATAGGGAAACCACGTACCAGTGGAAATAAGTCAAAATTACTCGGTAAGGCTTGGAAAAAGTACTGCCCGCGGCTATGCCTTGGGCAGTAATTTTTCCAACCCATACCTTGTAACTTTGACTTATTCCCACCGGAACATAGTTTTCCTCTATTGCTAATTGGGAGATTTATTTAAGGGATCATTCTTGTTTTACGGGGTGAGATCAAATCAGAAACCCACTCGATGAAAATGACTTGATCTGTATTCCACGGTCAACCTCGGTGGAGTACGGACCAAGTTATTCTCATGTCGTGAGTTTAATTCTAATTATTAGAAGTTGCTCAGTGAATGATAACAGACAGAGCGACAGTGGCATAGTGTATATCCCTTATCGTGTAGGAGTATCTTAAAAGATATACCAGGAGAATATGGAACAGGAAACAAGGAGGTATTATACATATTTCTTACCGTGATATGAAAAATATTAACTGGTTTCAGGTACAAGTGGCCGTATGCTGCGAGAAGTTGGTGCGTAGTAACATCCGAGCCTATACAAGGATATTGCATAGGGTCAACTACGATGAGCATACAACATACCCGTATGCGCCGGGTATGTCCATAGAGAGTTCCCATAGGTTTACAATGGACACGTTATATCAGGTGGATTATAAATACGATTCTACACTTAATTATGTGAATGATCAACCTCCAATTAGGTCAAATTACGCAAGTGATGGCACTAGTGAGTAGCGATGAAACACAGGTACTAATAAGTCTGTGTGACTGAGAGAAACACTCGTACTTACCGGGCTCTGTGTACTAAGTCTGTGTGACTGAGAGAGACACTCATACTTACTGGGCTCCGTGTAATAAGTCTGTGTGAATGAGACAGACACTCGTACTTACCGGGCTCCGTGTACTAAGTCTGTGTGACTGAGAGAGCCACTCATACTTACCGGGCTCCGTGTAATAAGTCTGTGTGACTGAGAGAGACACTCGTACTTACTGGGCTCCGTGTAATAAGTCTGTGTGACTGAGACACACTCGTACTTACCGGGCTCCGTGTACTAAGTCTGTGTGACTGAGAGAGACACTCGTACTTACCGGGCTCTGTGTAATAAGTTTGTGTGAATGAGACAGACACTCGTACTTACCGGGCTCTGTGTAATAAGTCTGTGTGACTGAGACACACTCGTACTTACCGGGCTCCGTGTACTAAGTCTGTGTGACTGAGAGAGACACTCGTACTTACCGGGCTCTGTGTAATAAGTCTGTGTGAATGAGACAGACACTCGTACTTACCGGGCTCTGTGTAATAAGTCTGTGTGACTGAGACACACTCGTACTTACCGGGCTCTGTGTACTAAGTCTATGTGACTGAGATACACTCGTACTTACCGGGCTCTGTGTACTAAGTCTATGTGACTGAGATACACTCGTACTTACCGGACTCTATGTACTAAGTCTGTGTGACACTCGTACTTACTGGGCTCTATGTAATAAGTCTGTGTGACACTCATACTTACCCGGACTCTGTGTACTAAGTCTGTGTGACACTCGTACTTACTGGGCTCTGTGTACTAAGTCTGTGTGACACTCGTACTAACCCGGACTCTATGTACTAAGTCTGTGACTGAAAGAGACACACATACTTACTGAGCTCTGTGTAATAAGTCTGTGTGACACTCGTACTTACCGGGCTCTGTGTAATAAGTCTGTGTGACTGAGAGACACTCATACTTACTGGGCTCTGTGTAATAAGTCTGTGTGACACTCGTACTTACCGGGCTCTATGTAATAAGTCTGTGTGACACTCGTACTTTCCGGGCTCTATGTAATAAGTCTGTGTGACTGAGAGAGCCACTCGTACTTACCGGGCTCTGTGTAATAAGTCTGTGTGACTGAAAGAGACACTCGTACTAACCGGGCTCTATGTAATAAGTCTGTGTGACACTCGTACTTACCAGGCTCTATGTAATAAGTCTGTGTGACACTCGTACTTACCCGGACTCTATGTACTAAGTCTATGTGACTGAGAGATACTCTCGTACTTACCCGGACTCTCCTCTCAGCGCGATTAGTCCCCACTTCCGGTGGTCAGAGTGAGAAGTGGAGTCAGCTCTCTGCGCGCCGCCTGGCGGGCGTCCGGCGCGCGGGGAGGGCGCGAGATAGGAGATAGGAGAGAGGGTCAACTGTGAGGGGTGATGTGGAGGAGGGGGGTCAGAGGGCGGGGTGAGGGCGGGGTGAGGGCGGGCTGAGGGCGGGCTGAGGGCGGTGAGGGCAAGGCGGGCAGGACTCAGCTTTCAGACTCCTTTAGCGACCAGTCTCTGGGGCTTACAGGGAGTCTGTTCATTTCAACACGGACCTTCTAGAGGCTGATAGATCACGTGGGTTACACCTAGGGCCTTATTTCACCCTGCATCGATACGAGATGTCATCGGCCCTCCCGGTTACCCCACCCTGCCTCTCACACTGTGACTATTACATGTCATCGGCCCTCTCCGTTACCCCACCCTGCCTCTCACACTGTGACTATTACATGTCATCGGCCCTCTCCGTTACCCCGCCCTGCCTCTCACACTGTGACTATTACATGTCATCGGCCCTCTCCGCTACCCCGCCCTACCTCTCACACTGTGACTATTTCATGTCATCGGCCCTCTCCGTTACCCCGCCCTGCCTCTCACACTGTGACTATCACATGTCATCGGCCCTCTCCGCTACCCCGCCCTACCTCTCACACTGTGACTATTACATGTCATCGGCCCTCTCCGTTACCCCACCCTGCCTCTCACACTGTGACTATTACATGTCATCGGCCCTCTCCGTTACCCCGCCCTACCTCTCACACTGTGACTATTACATGTCATCGGCCCTCTCCGCTACCCCGCCCTACCTCTCACACTGTGACTATCACATGTCATCGGCCCTCTCCGCTACCCCGCCCTACCTCTCACACTGTGACTATTACATGTCATCGGCCCTCTCCGCTACCCCGCCCTGCCTCTCACACTGTGACTATTACATGTCATCGGCCCTCTCTGTTACCCCGCCCTGCCTCTCACACTGTGACTATCACATGTCATCGGCCCTCTCCGTTACCCCGCCCTACCTCTCACACTGTGACTATCACATGTCATCGGCCCTCTCTGTTACCCCACCCTGCCTCTCACACTGTGACTATTACATGTCATCGGCCCTCTCCGCTACCCCGCCCTGCCTCTCACACTGTTACTATTACATGTCATCGGCCCTCTCCGTTACCCCGCCCTGCCTCTCACACTGTGACTATTACATGTCATCGGCCCTCTCCGCTACCCCGCCCTACCTCTCACACTGTGACTATTACATGTCATCGGCCCTCTCCGTTACCCAGCCCTACCTCTCACACTGTGACTATTACATGTCATCGGCCCTCTCCGTTACCCCGCCCTGCCTCTCACACTGTGACTATTACATGTCATCGGCCCTCTCCGCTACCCCGCCCTACCTCTCACACTGTGACTATTACATGTCATCGGCCCTCTCCGTTACCCCACCCTGCCTCTCACACTGTGACTATTACATGTCATCGGCCCTCTCCGTTACCCCGCCCTGCCTCTCACACTGTGACTATTACATGTCATCGGCCCTCTCCGTTACCCCACCCTGCCTCTCACACTGTGACTATTACATGTCATCGGCCCTCTCCGTTACCCCGCCCTGCCTCTCACACTGTGACTATTACATGTCATCGGCCCTCTCCATTACCCAGCCCTACCTCTCACACTGTGACTATTACATGTCATCGGCCCTCTCCGTTACCCAGCCCTACCTCTCACACTGTGACTATTACATGTCATCGGCCCTCTCCGTTACCCCGCCCTGCCTCTCACACTGTGACTATTACATGTCATCGGCCCTCTCCGTTACCCCGCCCTGCCTCTCACACTGTGACTATTACATGTCATCGGCCCTCTCCGCTACCCCGCCCTGCCTCTCACACTGTGACTATTACATGTCATCGGCCCTCTCCGTTACCCCGCCCTGCCTCTCACACTGTGACTATTACATGTCATCGGCCCTCTCCGTTACCCCACCCTGCCTCTCACACTGTGACTATTACATGTCATCGGCCCTCTCCGTTACCCCGCCCTGCCTCTCACACTGTGACTATTACATGTCATCGGCCCTCTCCGTTACCCAGCCCTACCTCTCACACTGTGACTATTACATGTCATCGGCCCTCTCCGTTACCCCGCCCTGCCTCTCACACTGTGACTATCACATGTCATCGGCCCTCCCGGTTACCCCGCCCTGCCTCTCACACTCTGACTATTACATGTCATCGGCCCTCCCGGTTACCCTGCCCTTTGTATCTTCTTCAGGGTTCACCATCACGCCTTCCTCATCTACGACTTTTACCCTCTCTCCACCAGCCTCATCACAATACTCATGTCTCTAGTTCGTCCATATTGCCATTTTCTTAACCCTGTACCAAACTAATGCCATTCTCATCATCTCCAGAGCCCTATACCTTGTTCGATCCAGCATACTCTTCGCTGCCTGTAGCCCTACATCCTCATCAGTGTCTCCATCCCTACACCTTTCTTATTTTCATCATCATCGAAGTTTTTTTACTTGGTCCCATACTCCTACCCGTGTACAGGGTCCTACCCCTGTACAGGGTCCTATCCCTGTACAGGGTCCTACCTGTGTACAGGGATCCTACACATGTGTGGTGCCCTACCTGTGTGTGAGTGGTTTGAGGGGAGTGGTGTTTGTGAGTGGTGGGTGTGTGAGTGGTGTGTGTGAGTGGTGTGTGTGAGTGGTGTGTGTGAGTGGTGTGTGATTTGTATTTAGGTATACAATGGTGTACTACCTTGCTGTACTGGCAACAGTTTATTTCTTATTTCAAGAATGTTGAATAGAAATTTGAAATATTAAGATATAAATCGACACGAACTGAAAGTAAGTAAAATAAGTAAGAACAGAAATGTGAAAAAGGTGAATAATGATGGTTTACTCTTGCAAATAATTGGAAAGTATCTAAGCAACCGTTGTGTGTGTGAGTGGTGTGTGTGAGTGGTGTGTGTGAGTGGTGTGTGTGAGTGGTGTGTGTGAGTGGTGTGTGTGAGTGGTGTGTGTGTGTGAGTGGTGTGTGTGAGTGGTGTGTGTGAGTGGTGTGTGTGAGTGGTGTGTGTGTGTGAGTGGTGTGTGTGTGAGTGGTGTGTGTGAGTGGTGAATGTGAGTGGTGTGTGTGAGTGGTGTGTGTGAGTGGTGTGTGTGAGGGGTGTGTGTGAGTGGTGTGTGTGAGGGGTGTGTGTGAGTGGTGTGTGTGAGTGGTGTGTGTGAGTGGTGTGTGTGAGTGGTGTGTGTGAGTGGTGTGTGTGAGTGGTGTGTGTGTGTGAGTGGTGTGTGTGTGAGTGGTGTGTGTGAGTGGTGTGTGTGAGGGGTGTGTGTGTGTGAGTGGTGTGTGTGTGAGTGGTGTGTGTGAGTGGTGTGTGTGAGTGGTGTGTGTGAGTGGTGTGTGTGAGTGGTGTGTGTGAGTGGTGTGTGTGAGTGGTGTGTGTGAGTGGTGTGTGTGAGTGGTGTGTGTGTGTGAGTGGTGTGTGTGTGAGTGGTGTGTGTGTGAGTGGTGTGTGTGTGAGTGGTGTGTGTGAGGGGTGTGTGTGTGAGTGGTGTGTGTGAGTGGTGTGTGTGAGTGGTGTGTGTGAGTGGTGTGTGTGAGTGGTGTGTGTGAGTGGTGTGTGTGAGTGGTGTGTGTGAGTGGTGTGTGTGAGTGGTGTGTGTGAGTGGTGTGTGTGAGTGGCGTGACGGGAGTCAGGGAGCACCACGTTTTGTGGGCGGGTAGCGCCGCCCGCCCCTCTCTTTGTCCGCAGGGTGTTGTCATTGAGTCGCTCCTACTTCTCCCCACAGAGCAGCTCACAGTGACATTTAATTCTATTTCTGATGTTATCTGCTGCAGGATGCAGTCTCCCCTCAGGCCGACCACACCCTCTCCCACCACACCCTCTCCCACCACACCCTCTCCCACCACACCCCTCTCACGACAACCCCTCTCCCACCACACCCTCTCCCACCACACCCTCTCCCACCACACCCCTCTCACGACAACCCCCCTCCTCCTGCCCCCAACCCCGGCCCAGTCTGCGCCCGACCCCTCTGCACCGCCTGCCCCTCCCTTATTACCCCACTCACACCCCATGGCTCTGCTTGCACCAACTTGTTTTCTCTCACTGTCTGTCTATACGAGAATCATACAGTGTTGTCATCTACCTTTTCCTTTTATATTTTCTCTGAAATAGCCTCAGCCCACTCTCGATCCAACTCCGACATCGACCTCTGAAGCATGCACACCACACTAACGACGTTATCCTGTCTTCACTCTTTGTCGAGCCTCACCAGTCCGTGGAAAATCAATACTCGAAGCCAGTGACAGAAATGGTGGCCGAGGCTGTGAACATCTTTGGTATCATACTGGAGTGATAAAAATGGTCGAGCCACCGAAATAGAAAAGAAAGTAAGTAAAATAAGTAAGAACAGAAATGTGAAAAAGGTGAATAATGATGGTTTACTCTTGCAGATAATTGGAAAGTATCTAAGCAACCGTAAAATAAAGAAGGAAGAAGTACAAAAGGTGAACGAAATAATGTTTTCAGGAAGTTTACCAGACAAGAAAAGTACCGTGCCCCAATATTGTAAATGGTCGTAACTCCCTTTCTACACATTCCCCATCTACATAGCCAGGTTCGCGGCATCCATTCCAACTTGAGATTTAACATTTCTACTCCCAGGGGGCATTGCTGCGCGTTTTGCGGAATGCAGAATGGCGACCCGAGGTCGAAACGGTTGCTCCAGATTCTTTGCGGATCACATCACAACTATTTCCTCATCTATGTTCAATTAAATATCTAATGGACCTTTCACCTATGTCCCTGAAAATGTGAGTTGTAAAAAGTAGCGATAAAATAACGATATCACACGACACTAACTGAAGTTACTGGAGCATTGCGTTTCCCACATCTCTAGGAGCAGTGGCCCGTGCCCACACCTTACCCGCTGCCTCTTCACGCCCCACGATGCACCCTGAGACCCTCCCGGCACCCCCCCCCCCCCCCTCCACATGCCGTACCGCACCCCGGGGCTGTATTTGTATTTATGAGCTCTGAGGCGATAAGGCGCCGCCCGTCTATTGTGTCCACATTAAGTCCTCTCTTTAGTGCGAGTCCAGAACTAATCACACAACTTACTCACAGTGAATATTTGATTTTTGAGAGAATCTGAGCGGAAAATCGTTGACAATGAAATGAAAGTGATTCAGTTTAAATGAAGATAAATTATGTGTCCCTGCAATTGCACGGATGAAGCTGTTTCTTCAATTTCACATAAAATAAATGGAACATTGATTAGATTTCTGTAGATAGATTTACATGCTCTTAGCAAAGTGTATTACCGGATGTTATTTGAATAAAGCATTTAGAAAAAAAGATGGTTTAAAAGTGTCAACAAAGTAGATGTACTTTATGAAAAAAGAGAAGTTTCTGTACTTGATCAATCCAGCAGGCATTAGTCCTCATTTAAACAAATTAGGCCTTGGGAGTTGCATCGGCAAGTATGAATAAAGCTTTCTTGTTCTGCCTCAAATGATTTCCTCTGATCTTTAATTAGTGAGATTACTCTGCAACCAAAACTCATGGCATATGAATAACATTTAAAAATTATACAAAATAATCACCTAAATAATATGAGGAAATGTTGTTACTGTGCCCGTACGAGTAGTAGTTCGAGGTCATTTGATGAAAAAATGCCGCAAGCGGGAGGGCCGTATTTTTTCATCAAATGACCGAGAACGGACACCGTACTGACAGCGGGTGCGAACATTATTTATACTACATCCCTAGCAGCGGGTACTATTTCATATATACATTCGCGCACAGGTATATAATAATGATATAGAGGAAACCTATGAAAGTTTAGGGTCAGAGATCGTATCCCATTTAGTTTGAATCGCGTAGTAATTCACCAGGCAAAGCCGCGTGAATTACATGGCGATTCAAATGAGATGGGATCGAGCTCTGACCTTAAACTTGAATGGGTTTCTAAATGCATCTCACCCTTCACATTGACTAATGGGCTAACCTTTGTAACATAATCTCCGTTTGGATGTATTTTTCTAAATATCTCATGGGTGTTGGATACGAGTTCCCAATGTTAAAAATACTATGGGTGAGATAAGTACCAAGACTACACCATGGTCATGGCAGAGTGATGTGAGATGACGTCATAAGCAGCTTACCAATCAGTGGCAAGGATTTGAAAAGGTAGCCAAGATGTCAACATAGAGATTAAATCAATCTGAACTGTATTGCTTAAAGCAATCTGAACTATTCTGATATTGTGATGCTATTCAATGTCATTGAAAGGGGTGATTTAAATCCAGAACCGCACTCGAATTGTAAAATAAACAATACTCCACTCGTTTTGATGCGCCGTCATCGTCACTTAGTTTCGCTTCGATGACAATGACGGCGCATCCAAACTCGTGGAGTATTGTTTATTTATATGATTCTCGATCCAGTTCTACACAATTCCTTCACTCCTACTGCAACTCACTCCAGATCATTATCTTACATCTCGCTCCTCATCCCTAGCACTCCCATTCAAGTCATGTCCTGAGAGTCTTTATAGCATCATCTTGAACCAAGTGACCAAAGGCATTCTTCTTGTCGTTTAACCTTTCACAAAACAGTATTTAATTCAGCATGGATATCTCAACCCCTGGTATGTTTTCCCCATAGACTTAACGTTTGGAACTCATACTCAACACCCGTGGAGTATTGCAAGAAAATACTCAATGGCGGATGATGCCACAAATATTAGCCAATTAGTCAGACAAAATCTGAAACCCACTCGATCCATAGCTACTGAAAATATGCCATGAGTTTTGGTTGCGGAGTAATCTCATGAGGCAAAGCAAAATGATATTATGTAGCAATCCAAAACTCTTGGCATATTTTCAGTAGCTATGGATCTCAATGCAGTTCCTTCTGAGTACACCACAGCCACACGGCCACACCGCGCGTTACACGACTGTGAGGTGCACTTTGATTTGTTGTTCATACCTTACTGCCCTGTGACGTGTAGTGGGCCTCAGGGACTGGGACTAGAGCGGCGCTGACAGGCCTCCTATATGTAGTGACACGCCGTCCTATATGTGGTGACAGACCGTCCTATATGTGCTGACAGGCGTATTTTACACCCTCTGGACGACTGAGACCCTCGGGACTTCCACCCTTTCTTGCCCACCTACCACACCACCACCACATCAGGCATATATAGCCTCCCGGCGCAGACCACGACACAGACTGGTATGGGACACTGTCAATGTTTCATAAAGTCAGAGAGTAAGAGAATGCACAACATTATACAGCTTGGGTGTTGTTCTGCCATACTTGAGAATACTAAGACTGTGGTCATGTTCTCACTGTATGACCTCATTGTGTTCTTACAGCGTCATGTTAAACATGGTACTTAGTCTATGACGTCATTGTGTTCTTACAGCGTCGTGTTAAACATGGTACTCAGTCTATGACCTCATTGTGTTCTTACAGCGTCATGTTAAACATGGTACTCAGTCTATGACGTCATTGTGTTCTTACAGCGTCATGTTAAACATGGTACTCAGTCTATGACGTCATTGTGTTCTTACAGCATCACGATAAACATGTTACTCAGTCTATGACGTCATTGTGTTCTTACAGCATCATGTTAAACATGGTACTCAGTCTATGACGTCATTGTGTTCTTACAGCATCATGTTAAACATGGTACTCAGTCTATGACGTCATTGTGTTCTTACAGCATCATGTTAAACATGGTACTCAGTCTATGACGTCATTGTGTTCTTACAGCGTCATGTTGAACATGGTACTCACTGTATGACGTCATTGTGTTCTTACAGCGTCATGTTAAACATGGTACTGAGTTTCTGCCCCGGGACGTCATGTTACAGTGTCATGTTTAGTGCAGAACGAGGCACCTCGTCACACACGCTAACGTATTCGTGACAGAAATGAAAGTTCTCAAAGAACAACAACATTTGAGGTGAAATCAACAAGGAATCCGACTGAGTCACTGAGTTAATAACTATGGTGTAATAAGCTAGGATAGCACTAAAATCTACCTATCAATGGATCATGTGGTTCAAATTCTCTCGTCAGCTTTCGCTGTTAGAAAAATTTTTTTAGTCGCTCAGTAGTCGCCTCCACCGACGCCACGTTTTTTCAAATATCAATGGATCATGGTTGGCGTAATTAGGAACTAATGTTATTTCCATAGGTGCTAATTATGGAGAGACTGAGATAGACTAGAGTCATATGCCTACCCTTCAACCGAACCCATACCACCTGACTAGGTCTGTGTTTGCTGGTCTGTCCCATCAGATATAATAGTATGAAGAGCCTAGTGAATAGTCTGTCCCATCAGATATGGAAGTTCCAATGCTATACAGTCAGGTGTGTCCCATCTGATCTGAAATGTACTTTCATTGTAAAGTGGTAGACGAGTAGTGGTCCAGAACAAACTCTTAAGTCAGTAAAATAGATAGGGAGTGGTTGTATGAGAGGAGGGGTGAGGGTAGAGTGTACTGTGACTCTATTGTAGAGTGGCTTCAGGCCCAGAGTGTTATTCCTAAACCTCCATCTGTCCCTGTCTGTTAGTATATGACTATTTCTCTTTGTTTATGTCTGTCTTCTGTCTCCGACTGTCTGCCTCTCTGTCTGTCTCCCTGGCACTATCCCTCTCTCTATACTGTATGTCTGACCCTCTGATTGTCTCTCTGTCCCTGTCCCTGTCTATGTAGCTGCGCAGTCATGTCTCAACTGATGTAGCTAAGCTGAACTATTTGAGCACTATCCGTCCACTCATGGAGTGTGCATGTTTCCCCTAGGGTGGTGCTAATAAATCTGAGCTAGATAAAGCATGGAAGGGTTAAACAAAGAAACATAAAATGCTGCAATAAAGTACAACTTCAAAAAACTTGGCTGTCATGAGATGAAACATATGGAGTTGCTAGCCTGAATGTAATACATGTAATGCATATAAGGGTATGTCTATGCAATACCATTATAATCTTGTGTAAATCTACTTTACTTTATCATCAAACATCACTTTGTATCCCATACGCTATATCTTCTTGTTGTAAGCTTTCAATGGAAGACCTACCATACGGCAGAATTAAACAAAAGCTTTTGAACAAAAAATATGTCTTACTATAATTTTGTCTTTGTACCTGTTGGTTGGCATATATGTCTATTTCTCTTTGTATGTGTCTTTATCCTACCCCTAATAAAAAACCGCCATAGACTTAACATAGGGAAATTTTATGTGGCAGGCCGTGACATAAAGTGTTTTTTATGCCACTAGAGTAATAACAATATTGACCAATCAGATAACAGGATGTCAGTTACTATGAAAAAAGTTCTGTTGGTCCTTGACTCAATATTTATCTTTTAGTAATACAAAAGCATAGACGGGGTAGGATAAATACGAAACTGAACTCGAGTTAGACTTGGTCAATGTCTATGCCACTCTGGTCAGGTCTGCTCCTCACTACACTTGGCTTCGCCTCGTGTAGTAATACACGACCTTCCCGTCGTGGCATAAACATTGTCAAGTCTAACTCTCACTCGGTTTCTACTAATTCTGCATCTCTGTCTCATTGTCTCTGTCCCTATCTGTATATCTCTGACTCTCTGTCTCTTTACCAGTCCCTGCGGAGTCTCTCTTCTGTCTCTGTCATCATCTGCATCATTATCTCTCTCTCTCTCTCTCTCTCTCTCTCTCTGTCTCTCTCCTTGTCTTCGTGAAGGTCCATGATCAAGGTCTTCTATGGTCAAGTCTCATGCACAAGGCTTGGTGACAGGGTTGAAGGGAGTAAGACTGGTTTGTCAGGTTTGTAGAGTGGGTACAGGTTTGTACAAAGTGGGTCGGGATACTGTGTAGTCAAGTCTGTCCCATCAGATTTGACAGTCTGAATACAGTGTATTCAGATCTGTCCCATCATATTTGAAAATATAAATACCACATGTAGTCATTATTATCATCCAATAGTTTCCTTTTCTTGTAGCAGATTACAGCACTCATAATTAAGTATTTACTATTCAATGGCAGAATTGACATAGTGAATCCTTTGTCCTCAAAAGGACTATGAATTTTAGGAATCAAGTCAGTAGTGGGGCAGAGGATATGGTCAGACTGGAATACTGCAAACCGGACCATTTTACCAAGCTAATGAGAGTCCATGTTACACAGCCAATCAGAGACCCTGTTACACAGCCAATCAGAGACCCTGTTACACAGCCAATCAGAGACCCTGTTACACAGCCAATCACAGTCACTGTTAAACAGCCAAACAGAGTCCATGTTACACAGCCAATCAGAGACCTTGTTACACAGCCAATCAGAGTCCCTGTTACACAGCCAATCACAGTCACTGTTAAACAGCCAAACAGAGTCCATGTTACACAGCCAATCAGAGTCCCTGTTACACAGCCAATCACAGTCACTGTTAAACAGCCAAACAGAGTCCATGTTATACAGCCAATCAGAGTCCCTGTTACACAGCCAATCACAGTCACTGTTAAACAGCCAATCAGAGTCCCTGTTACACAGCCAATCACAGTCACTGTTAAACAGCCAAACAGAGTCCATGTTACACAGCCAATCAGAGACCCTGTTACACAGCCAATCACAGTCACTGTTAAACAGCCAAACAGAGTCCATGTTACACAGCCAATCAGAGTCCCTGTTACACAGCCAATCAGAGTAAATTAAAGTCCTGCTTCGTTATGTGTAAACAAATCGAATCGGTTTGTTTATGAATGAGAAATATGACATATATTGATGATTTAAGTTATATAACAACAGGAAAATCGGATGTATTCACATAAGTGGCATCATAAAGGTGTAGATAAGTAAGGCAGAAGTGTCTAGAGGCTGCTGGAGTCCCACTGTAGGGACAGCCGCTAGTCCGCGGAGATGAGAACAGGTTGCTCCAGAGGGCAGCAGTCGCCGGCTAAACACCACCAGCCTGGGGTAAGCGCGTAACTCACCGAGTGCTGTGAACTGGGACGTTGTGAGGATCACACTATAAGTACTATAACATCATTCAAGTAGCTACTCGAAAACTTATAACGTGAAAACAGGATTATATCCAAAGGAACTGCTATTGTTATTTATGAAATGTTATTGAAATTGAAGAGAATCCGAATCATGAACAGGTTATGATTTAGAAGTGTACCCTCGCTTCTGAAATACTTTAAGCCTCATTTTATTAAAGATCCTGAACTGCGGTGATGTACTGACAGGTAGTGTGTCTGATTGTACCCGTGGTAGCTGCTTTTAAACTAATTTCATCTGGTGGTGTCTATCACACTACTGCCAGGACTGCTCTGTCCCCTAGGAATTAGCCTAAAATGAGACCTGAAGGAAGGAGAAAAACTGAGGAAATAAGCACATTATTTGTTATTAACCCTTTGGCGCCGGGTGATGCCTTAAGGCATCGCCACACGTGGGCGGATGATGCCTTAAGGCATCGCCGTGTGTGGCTGGATGATGCCTTAAGGCATCATTTTCTAAGACCTACAAAATCATAGTTTATGTGTAATAACTATGTAAATAATTGATCAATGGTGATGAATTTTTCACAGAATGTTGGTAAAATATTATACTTATGATTCTGAAATACTCATAAAATAATATTAAAGATCACATGTTTTATCACGTGATCAAACAGTAAAATTATTAAAATTGGCTTGAAATGACCCGTCCCCTGGCGGTATGTACTAACACCCTACCCGGCCTTACAGACATTGCTTCCCCAGAGGTGCCCGGCATTAAAGGGTTAATGACTAAGTAAGAAACAGGTCTACATCAGTAAAAGGCTCCAATCTCCTATAGGGCACAGAGTAATTGCTAGTTCTGCCATAGTCCGCCAGGAAATTGTAAGATAGCGCTACTGCAGTTGGGGAGCAACCATTGTTATCAGTTGTTATAACCCTTTGATAATCAGGAGACTAAGCTAAGACCAATCTATGGCAAGCCCAAAACATGTTTTTGATAGAATCCATTGATAACTGGACCTGCCAGCTGGTATTATGTTTGGCGTCGGGGGGCAAGATGGCTGCTTCCATAACACAATAGCTATGTGTCCTATAAACCTCGGTACAAAGTGACAACGATACACGTGCCGCCCATCTTCCAGTCCCTCTAAATTAGAGCTCTTGTTTCCTGAAGTCTAATGAGGAACACCAACTACCCAGCATCTTTTCTCGCACAAAATCCCGAGTGTCATGCATTTAAACCCAGAGGACAGCGCGGCCAGTTCTGAGATGAGTCGAGTGTAACAAGATGGATATCGCACAGATGAGTCGGCGGGGACTGACACTGACGCCGCCACCGCCGCGCGCCCAGCTCCAAGCCGAGGTGTCGGCTGATTGCCTCAGAGACGCTGATTGGTTGAGAGAGACGCGGCCACGAGCCCCTGACATCTCGCCAAATCTCGCGAGGTCCCGTGAAGTCTCGGAGGACCCGAGAGCAGCCGGAGAATTCCTAAATAAGGAACCAATTATTAGCCTGTCAGTTGTTTGTCAGTTGTTTGTCAGTCCCTGCCGGAGTCTGCCCCTGCCCAGTGCCGCCCCCTCGCGCCGACCCGCCCCTACCGGCCGCTATCGACAGCTACTCGCCTTTGTTTTCTGCGAGACGTCCACTGTCAGGGTGAACTAACTGACAGGGTGTTCTAATTGACTGAACGTCGGTGTTGACACTCAGGTATATGTGTGTCGGGATGCGAGTATGTAATTATAGCACGAGACAACTGAAACACATTCTACCAGTACTGAGAGCTTCCTGTTCTGTTGAACATGTATACACTTTTGCATGGAAATGTTTACGTAATAAGCGGAAAAAACAGAAACGATGAGCCCTGTGTTGGGAGTCGGCGTAAAGCCTGGAGCTACAACTTGTGCTGAATATTGGATGCTTGCAGAGACAATGTTTAGGTTCGTTGCCTCCTACATGTGGCAGTCGTTGTAGTGGTCGCCGGCTCTGGCCTTCCCGAGTTAGTAACCCAACTCTCGGAATAGATCTCAACTGGCGATTGAACTTGTCACCCTATGGAACAATTACATAGGTTGGTTTGATTGGTTTTCGGCATATATTCAGCCAGACGACTTTCTATATCCTAATGACACAAAACCAGACATGTCAACTTCAAATAAACAGACTTTATTTATTAGTTCTTAACAATCCAGGAAGCTGCACTTCCACACACAGATTGTCATCCGGTACAGTACGCCAACACCGGGATGTCAGGTAAAGCTGAGGGAGTTAATCTATAAGCCGAAGCAAATAGACTCACTCTACCACCGAGAGGGTTCAGAAAAACCTACTACCACTTTGAGGCTTCAAGGGATTCACTCTTCACAGAGAGAAAGCACAGAGTAACCTGTTGACCTGCTGTGGACTCCGCCTTATATACAGACCAAGTTATGTAAGCCGGGCACACCCGTGGCACTTCCATGCACAGGCTCACTCGAATCACAACACAGCAGGGACCAGCGCCCCACGTCCTCTGGTGAAGAGCAAACACACCGCTACTCGACTGACCCCACCCCTACATATGTATGGGTTAATCCACTTCTCAGATAGCTGAGTTCTCTATTATGTGTATCTTAAGCTCATTGCTATAAATCATAAACCCATGAACTGGTAACATGTATGCAAGGGTCAGTCTCATACTGGTGCCTGTGGCTGTACAGCTGCCCACACAGGCAATCATGCAATGTGCCTCGTGCAACATCAGTTACCACCACTTCAAACCCCTTGACTGACTTGACCCTAAATTCTAGGGTACAGAACAACTTAAACCTGTTCTTCTTTTTAGTAAATCTTCATTCAGGTTTTCATTTTCTCTTATGATCTAATTTTAGCAATGTTGAAAACTAAATTTAATGCTGTAGTTTACTGATCTCCTTACCCTGAGACAAGTCAGGGTGAGGGGAGGCAGGCTTCATTAGGAGTCACTGAGGGGTGAAGGTGCGCAGTCAGTAACTTGTTCAAAGTATATTGATGCGGGATGCGGGGTGAGAAATTCAGGAAACCATACGACGACGCTATTGTTTGGCATATGCCAATGGCTATCATCTCCAAACCTTTTCTTAATCCTTGTGGCTTTTTTTTCTCGATAAAGAATGTGTGCAATGACTTCAGCCACCAGGATTATAAGAATGCTCAATTCGATCCTTCACATAATTCTGATACAGTATGCGTTAGAACTTGTTATGTTTCTACTTTCATTGTGGCAGACGACAGCTGCAATGAGAAGTCTGGACTGAGAGATACATATACACATATACATTATTACCCACCGATTACGGAGTCTCCATAGGAAATGTATAGGGCACCTGGAATTAGCTTCCCGGAGATTCTGGCATGTCAGAATCTCCTGCAGAAGATTCCGGAAAAATAGTCCTGTCCATAAAGAGGTTGAATTATTGTGTACTTCAAAATAGGTTTCTTGAATGTTCCTTCAATGCTAATTATCTAGAATCAATCATAATAATCTCATTTACCATCAGAGATCACTGTCATTACGCACTAAAAGTGCAGATTAATGCCGAACTATATTATTGGTGTAAGTCTACACCGAATTACTGCCATGCTTGACAGTGCTGTGATGTCTTGAACTATATGGCTTACAGAAACTACTTAATTGCAATAGATTTGTTATTAATCTTGTAGGTGGGTAATAAATACAATAACGACTGGTTTTGTATACGAATGACCGTAATCTCCTCGTAGTTGACGACGTCAACTACTCGGAGATTACGGCCACTCGTACACAAACCCAGTCATTATTGTGTATATATTCATTACCCACGGATTACGGAGTCTCCATAGATAACGTGTTGTACGTGTAACTTGCAAGCAGAGATTATACGGAAAAAGGCCCTAAACCAGAACTTAGTAAGAAACTGACAAACTATAAGTGATAATGATTCGGGCAATGATAATCAAAAGACAAGGTACTCCAAAAGTACAAATATGGAAGATGATCAACTATATCTTTCTGGTGAGGGTACATCGAATTACATTGAATTACTGTCACTTTCGCCAAAGCTGCCATCTCACAGGCAATTTAAGAACTATTTTTCAATAAGGTGGCGAATCAATCGAGTTTCAAATCTTTGGTAATGTTAGAGCAACGAATGGTAGTTGATAAATACAATATTAACTGGTTTCAGATAAAAGTGGTCGTAATCTCCTCGGACTTGACTTGATGTAAAATCCTATCTTCTGCTCGGATATTACTCTATGTCTGGTCCTCGGAGATTACGGCCGCTTGTATCTGAAACAAGTGAGTATCGTGTATACATGAACCTATCTGGCAGATACACGAGATAAAACATTACCCGGTGGAGGACATGCCCGGGTGTAATTTGAGCCTGATACCACTTGATCGCCACACTCACACTGACAGTCCATCTCACACCGCCCAAGGTCATCAGCGCAGTTCGCCACCCTGCCACCAGAGGCCGACACTGTCGACCGCTCCGCTGGGACTCGGCGATCCGTGGTGACCGGATGGGCGGCGAGGATCTAGGCGCTGCTTGTTAAAATGTTAATAGGAGCGCCCAGTGGTCAGCCCGTGGTCAGCCCGTGGTCAGCCCGTGGTCAGTCCGGGGCCGGCCACTGGTCATCTCGCCGGGCGTCCTTATCCGGGCCCTTCACTGCCCACGGAATTAACCCGGCTGGACACGCAGGTCAAGGTCACAACAGGGTCAGTGGCGGGCGGGGCCGGCGTTGTGGTGGCGGGTGTTTGGAGGGATGAGGCGGCGGTCTGTATGCTGATCCCGCACACTGGTGGCCGCCATTGTCTCCGCCCTCAGAGCCCCGCGCCCCCTGGTGGTGAATAATCGCACCGTTTGACGCCAGAAAGAGGCTTGTGCCCGGCGGAGGTGTTCCGGGCTGTATCTGAGGCTGTATGCTGACGTCTGCATGTCTATACACTGTCAGTGGGAGGCATCGGTCACTATTGATTCGTGCAGCTTCACAGGGAGGTTAATTATCCGGGAAAGTACGGACGTTCACCGACATGGAGGCGTTAGATTATAGGAAGGGGTTATGTTGATCCGGGTTTATTGGCGGGAGTTAGTTTTACTCTTTAACATAAAGTGGCCTTATACAAGTGCCACTTCCGGTAAAGGTGCATGATGGGACTGGCGCAGCGTCAAAGCGCGCCAATACTTGTCCGACCTATTTTAACTTCATCATATCCTTGGAGCGTATGACCGCTTGTATCTGAAACAAGCCATGCAATAATGTGTACATGTATATATCAGTAACAACTATTATCCTACCCCTAATAAAAAAACGCCATAGGCTTAACATGGGATTTGTGCAGAACAGTGGGACAACTGACTGGACATTTATTCTGATAATTCTTACAAACTCCCGGACCTGCAAACACTTGCCTCAAGGCGGGAGGGGCGTATTTACGAATCTAGGAGTGAGTCCCCTTTTATCATGCACCTTCATATGTATTAAATTGATAAGAAATTACCTTTGATCGCCATTTAAAGTACAATTTGAACACGCACAGCTGGGCTGTACATGATCTTTATCCTACCCCTAATAAAAAACGGGTAGTGACATAAAGTGCTGTTTATGCCACTACTTTCTGATACTGAAAAAAAATATGGAAACGGGGTAGGATAAAATCTAGACACTCCTTTAAGTTTGAGCTTATTCATGCCACTCATTTTGTTGGCTACGTAATGTCACTCGTCTTCGACTCATGAAATTATGGAGCCTGCAAAATGCGTGGAATAAATAAACTCAGACTCAAACTCGTGACGTCTCTTGATATGACCAGTCTAAATACCTAAAGCTACGCTCCAAGAATCTCACCACAATCTACCACTGCTCTAAAGACTGTCTGAGTATCAATGTCCGCTAATAGAGAAGCCACGTTTCTCCACAACCACTTACACTTTAAACTCGATCGCTTATATTCTATCTGCCACTAGCCATTACCCAGACCCAATATTAAGAGGCAATAGTTCCAATAACATAAGGATCAACATTACAACTATTACTGCCACCTAAACCATAAACAGTCATGAAATGCCACCGCCAACGGACAACCACCATGGATGATTTTTCCATTGTTCCTGATATATTATTGCTATCTTGAAAGGACCAATATATAACTAAATAATACCACAAACATATATAACTTCCCGCTCCACAGCTGGGTTTACAAAGATCTTTATGATCACCATGTACGTACTCGTCCATATTGACCACTACCGCCATGGGTATCTTCACTACTGCCCACACCACCTCACCACCCCCTCCTCTACCCCCACCCCCCCCCCCCACCTCCACCCCCCATGCTTCATCACCATTTTAGCCCGTCAGTAACGATATTATCCAAACTACCACCTCAGCCCTATCAATGCGAGAGCACAAACATCAGTATCTCCATTCACCAATGCCTTATAGCGCTGTCCCCAATACCAGAGGCCGCCAATAAAACTACGCCAGTTCAGTGCTATTTGTTACCCTGACCACCACCACACCCACACCAGCAACACCAGCAACAACACCAGCAGGCCCGTGGTGCAGTGGTGATCATGTCATCTCGGCGTCGACGTAACCTAATCATGCATCTATTCTCAAATCTACACGTGTGCCCGCGAGTCGGCGAGTTACGCACCCCGTCCCCCGAGCTCACGACGAGGCGAGCAGCTCGCACGATGTGCAATACTTCACCAGCAATTCCCCAAAGTGGCGCGGACAACACGTGCAGGGCGCGGGCCGCACGCGCCGCCCGTAACGGGGACGAGAAGTGTTGGTCACATTGGAAAAAGGGCTGAGATAAATGAGGATGACAGAGGCTAGTTGTATAAAGCGTAGAGATTTCACTCTGGTGTGAAATGTGGATTAGGGGAATGAAGGGGTGGTATCAGAGACGACAAGCGAGCGATTAGAGAGAAGTCTATGAGGGGAATTGGTGAATGGGTGAGATACAGGAATATTGCTGACTGTGTGACGTGATGGTGAATGGGTGAGATACAGGGATATTGCTGACTGTGTGAGGTGATGGTGAATGGGTGAGATACAGGGATATTGCTGACTGTGTGACGTGATGGTAAATGGGTGAGATACAGGGATATTGCTGACTGTGTGACGTGATGGTGATAGGGTGAGATACAGGGATATTGCTGATTATGTGACGTGATGGTGAATGGGTGAGATACAGGGATATTGCTGACTGTGTGACGTGATGGTGAATGGGTGAGATACAGGAATATTGCTGACTGTGTGACGTGATGGTGATAGGGTCAGATACAGGGATATTGCTGGGTTGTGTGACGTGATGGTGAATGGGTGAGATACAGGGATATTGCTGACTGTGTGGGGTGATGGCGAATGGGTGAGATACAGGGATATTGCTGACTGTGTGACGTGATGGTGATAGGGTGAGATACAGGGATATTGCTGACTGTGTGACGTGATGGTGATAGGGTGAGATACAGGGATATTGCTGATTATGTGACGTGATGGTGAATGGGTGAGATACAGGGATATTGCTGACTGTGTGACGTGATGGTGATAGGGTGAGATACAGGAATATTGCTGACTGTGTGAGGTGATGGTGAATGGGTGAGATACAGGGATATTGCTGACTGTGTGACGTGATGGTGAATGGGTGAGATACAGGAATATTGCTGGGTTGTGTGACGTGATGGCGAATGGGTGAGATACAGGGATATTGCTGACTGTGTGACGTGATGGTGATAGGGTGAGATACAGGGATATTGCTGACTGTGTGACGTGATGGTGATAGGGTGAGATACAGGGATATTGCTGATTATGTGACGTGATGGTGAATGGGTGAGATACAGGGATATTGCTGACTGTGTAAGGTGATGGTGAATGGGTGAGATACAGGGATATTGCTGATTATGTGACGTGATGGTGATAGGGTGAGATACAGGGATATTGCTGACTGTGTCTGGTGATGGTAAATGGGTGAGATACAGGGATATTGCTGGGTTGTGTGAGGTGATGGTGAAAGGGTGAGATACAGGGATATTGCTGACTGTGTGACGTGATGGTGATAGGGTGAGATACAGGAATATTGCTGACTGTGTGACGTGATGGTGATAGGGTAAGATACAGGAATATTGCTGACTGTGTGACGTGATGGTGAATGGGTGAGATACAGGGATATTGCTGACTGTGTGACGTGATGGTGAATGGGTGAGATACAGGAATATTGCTGACTGTGTTACGTGATGGTGATAGGGTGAGATGCAGGGATATTGCTGGGTTATGTGAGGTGATGGTAAATGGGTGAGATACAGGGATATTGCTGGGTTATGTGAGGTGATGGGGAATGGGTGAGATACAGGGATATTGCTGGGCTGTGTGGGGTGATGGTGAATGGGTGAGATACAGGAATATTGCTGACTGTGTGACGTGATGGTAAATGGGTGAGATACAGGAATATTGCTGACTGTGTGACGTGATGGTAATAGGGTGAGATACAGGGATATTGCTGACTGTGTGACGTGAAGATGAATGGGTGAGATACAGGAATATTGCTGACTGTGTGAGGTGATGGTGAATGGGAGAGATACAGGAATATTGCTGACGGTGTGAGGTGATGGTGAATGGGTGAGATACAAGAATATTGCTGACTGTGTGACGTGATGGTGATAGGGTGAGATACAGGGATATTGCTGACTGTGTGAGGTGATGGTGAATGGGTGAGATACAGGGATATTGCTGACTGTGTGACGTGATGGTGAATGGGTGAGATACAGGGATATTGCTGACTGTGTGGGGTGATGGTGATAGGGTGAGATACAGGGATATTGCTGGACTGTGTGACGTGATGGTGAATGGGTGAGATACAGGGATATTGCTGACTGTGTGACGTGATGGTGAATGGATGAGATACAGGGATATTGCTGACTGTGTGACGTGATGGTGAATGGGTGAGATACAGGGATATTGCTGACTGTGTGACGTGAAGATGAATGGGTGAGATACAGGGATATTGCTGGACTGTGTGAGGTGATGGTGAATGGGTGAGATACAGGGATATTGCTGACTGTGTGACGTGATGGTGAATGGGTGAGATACAGGGATATTGCTGGGTTGTGTGACGTGATGGTGATAGGGTGAGATACAGGGATATTGCTGACTGTGTGAGGTGATGGTGAATGGGTGAGATACAGGGATATTGCTGACTGTGTGAGGTGATGGTGAATGGGAGAGATACAGGGATATTGCTGACTGTGTGGGGTGATGGTGAATGGGAGAGATACAGGAATATGGCTGGGTTATGTGAGGTGATGGTGAATGGGTGAGATACAGGGATATTGCTGACTGTGTGACGTGATGGTGATAGGGTGAGATACAGGGATATTGCTGACTGTGTGAGGTGATGGTGAATGGGTGAGATACAGGGATATTGCTGACTGTGTGACGTGATGGTGATAGGGTGAGATACAGGGATATTGCTGACTGTGTGACGTGAAGATGAATGGGTGAGATACAGGGATATTGCTGGACTGTGTGAGGTGATGGTGAATGGGTGAGATACAGGGATATTGCTGACTGTGTGACGTGATGGTGAATGGGTGAGATACAGGGATATTGCTGGGTTGTGTGACGTGATGGTGATAGGGTGAGATACAGGAATATTGCTGGACTGTGTGAGGTGATGGTGAATGGGTGAGATACAGGGATATTGCTGACTGTGTGAGGTGATGGTGAATGGGAGAGATACAGGGATATTGCTGACTGTGTGGGGTGATGGTGATAGGGTGAGATGCAGGGATATTGCTGGGTTATGTGAGGTGATGGTGAATGGGTGAGATACAGGAATATTGCTGACTGTGTGACGTGATGGTGAATGGGTGAGATACAGGGATATTGCTGGGTTGTGTGACGTGATGGTGATAGGGTGAGATACAGGGATATTGCTGACTGTGTGAGGTGATGGTGAATGGGTGAGATACAGGGATATTGCTGACTGTGTGAGGTGATGGTGAATGGGAGAGATACAGGGATATTGCTGACTGTGTGAGGTGATGGTAAATGGGTGAGATACAGGGATATTGCTGACTGTGTGACGTGATGGTGATAGGGTGAGATACAGGGATATAAGTCAGAGAGCATGCAGCTCAAGTCGAAGGTCAATGAGTAGGTCAGAGAACAGGTCAGATCGAAGGTCAATGAGTAGGTCAGAGACTAGGTCAGGTAGGTCAATGAGTAGGTCAGAGACCAGGTCAGATTCTTTTAACATTTTCAAAGTTATGGTACATTGTGTATATCATAGCAGTAACTTGAGTAAGAGACGAAGCAGTGATCTTGTGTGTAACGCGACCGCGAGAGACCCGATTTTATCCAATGGAAGAGTTTTTTACAACATTGTGTATATCTTATCATTAAAATTCTGTCTGCCTACATTGATACACTAATTGAATTATGAGCTAATCGTAGCCGTGGTCACTGTTTTTGTCCCACCAAAGCCGTTCTGATGCATTATGGCAGGCTACGATTTGAATATTCGGGGACCTCCCAATACACCACGATTTTGCCATTTCTAGTCGTAGTGTATCGGGAGGTCTATCGTAGTGTATCGGTGTTGGTGGGTGCGGGTTTTTATTTACAGGTATATCAGAGATATTGATCTGGAAAACTTGTTGGGTGACAAACAATGGTTGATGGTTCTCATCAATGACAGGATTATATTTACAATGAAACACAGTCATGCATCATCATCAGTTGTAGACTTAGTTTTGTCTAGACTTGCTCAAGTCTTTGATTATGAACATTCATTAAATCAGAATGAAGTTCATCATAGTATATATCTTTCTCTGACTGGCACATGAATCATCCCAGTGAGGAGGGTAGCCATAGAATGCAGGGACTGGAGCCAGTCTAACATTGACTGTGTCCCCGTTCATCACCAAGTTTGGAGCTTGCGGTAATATATGAACGAGGCAATAGCCGAGTGAATATTCTGAAGTGATCCAAACAAGATGGCGAACCAGGACTCAGACCAAACACGAATGTTCCGGATTTTATCTTACCCTGTGTCACTCCGAAGGGGTGGAGGGGCAGGATACAGAGACTGAGGCCAGTCTAAGTTTTGTCTTGTCTTTCGGGTACTTTGCTGTAAATTTTAAGTGCTCTATTTTGGATTGTTTGTACATGTAGTTGTTTTTAGGGGGCGGACTTTGACGCTGGTTGTTTTCTATAGCTCCCTGTCACGTTGATGAGACATACTCACCGTGGTTCTCTGGCCTCATCCTGCCTCGTTAGATGATCAACTTACTCTAATTCCCGGCTTCGGAATGAGTTTCCAAACCTCGGCGCCGCGGCTCACTGTCTCCCCCTAGCGCCTGTCGCAGGAACCAACACCTCCAGGCCGCCAGGGGGCGTGGTCGTTACCATGGAGAACCAATTTGACCCAATTTGCCCGCAGCGGCCCCCGGCGGCGCGGGGCAGAACTAGGTGTGGGTAATGGCGGAATTAGTTACAAATAAAGACGAATGCGGCGCGCGCGACAAATAGGTGCATTGTGATGGCGTTTAACGCGCGCCGGGCCCGGGTGATTTGATTGTTTGCTGCGGCCCTGATTGGTGTCCATCTCGTTAGCCGATGGCGCATGCGCGTGGTGTGCCGGGAGACGCTTACACATGCGCGGAGCGACTCAGAGAGCGGGTTGGACGCGCCCTCACTTCCTAACACCACCCCCCCCCCCCCCCCCTCAATGGTAGAAAATCAGATGATAAAACACTAACCACCCAGTGCCTTTTACCTCCCACTGTCCCAATCTTCTCTGCGCCCCGGCAGTATTCTGACAATATCAATACCCGGCAGTATCCTGACAATATCAACACCCGGCAGTATTCTGACAATATCAACACCTGGCAATATCCTGACAATATCAACACCTGGCAGTATCCTGACAATATCAACACCCGGCAGTATTCTGACAATATCAATACCCGGCAGTATCCTGACAATATCAACACCCGGCAGTATCCTGACAATATCAACACCCGGCAGTATCATGACAATATCAACACCCGGCAGTATCATGACAATATCAACACCCGGCAGTATAGTGACAATATTAACACCCGGCAATATCCTGACAATATCAACACCCGGCAGTATCCTGACAATATCAACACCCGGCAGTATCATGACAATATCAACACCCGGCAGTATCCTGACAATATCAACACCCAGCAGTATAGTGACAATATTAACACCCGGCAATATCCTGACAATATCAACACCCGGAAGTATCCTGACAATATCAACACCCGGCAGTATCGTCACAATATCAATACCCGGCAGTATCCTGACAATATCAACACCCGGCAGTATCCTGACAATATCAACACCCGGCAGTATCATGACAATATCAACACCCGGCAGTATTGTCACAATATCAACACCCGACAGTATTGTCACAATATCAACACCCGTCAGTATTGTCACAATATCAACACCCGGCAGTATCCTGACAATATCAACACCCGGCAGTATCCTGACAATATCAACACCCGGCAGTATCCTGACAATATCAACACCCGGCAGTATTGTCACAATATCAACACCCGGCAGTATCCTGACAATATCAACACCCGGCAGTATCCTGACAATATCAACACCCGGCAGTATTGTCACAATATTAACACCCGGCAGTATCCTGACAATATCAACACCCGGCAGTATCCTGACAATATCAACACCCGGCAGTATCCTGACAATATCAACACCCGGCAGTATCCTGACAATATCAACACCCGGCAGTATTGTCACAATATCAACACCCGGCAGTATCCTGACAATATCAACACCCGGCAGTATCCTGACAATATCAACACCCGGCAGTATCCTGACAATATCAACACCCGGCAGTATTGTCACAATATCAACACCCGGCAGTATCCTGACAATATCAACACCCGGCAGTATCCTGACAATATCAACACCCGGCAGTATCGTCACTGTATTAAAGGCACATAGGAAAATGTTGCTTGAAAATGAAAACCCAAGTAATTTTGCTGAAAATCTAATATGATGATTTCTAGGTGTTATAGAACACATATCTAACTTAAAAATCGGGGATGACCGTGCTGATCAATACAAATCAATAATGATGACAATCTGATAGAATATATAGAAATTCTAAAAGGTTGCTTTTCACATAGTAAAACCCTGTCATTTTCCTTATACTATAAAGTAGATGTGTAGTGCTACAAATTAAGAATTGAAGAAAACTATATTTTTCATTATGTTTCCTGTGTAAATCAAGCATATGTAAACTGACTTATTTGACCTAAGATTTAATTAACTGGGCACAACGTTAAATTTACTCATTTAGAGTTTAAAAGAATCCCAAGGAAGCAGGGGGCCATTTGATACTTGGGGACAGTGGGAAGGATAAGGAGAATGATAGGAGAGGTAGCGGGAGGACAATGACCAGGATGGGAGAGGCGTTGCGTTAGATAAGTGTTGTCTTTTTCTATTGTCTTTCTCCTGAACCCAGTCCTTCGGACAGTTCATGATACAAGTCATTCTGTGATTGTTCTTCTATGTGTCTGCCCCGGGTGCTGGTGGGGGTGCTGAGTGGTAATCAGAAGGTCCGAACACAATCTACCCAGGGGGCCGTTTAATATCTGAGAGGATTTTCATAGGACTGTCATATGCTCGTCCTAGGACTGTCATAGGAGGGACCACGTTAGATAAACATGGATTGTCCTTTGAAAGGACAGGGAGAAGGATGGAGACTTCCAGGCTGTTTAATAAATATGTCATTGTCCCGACCTCGATCCTGAAAACTCTCATTTCAAACCTCTGCCTCAAGCTGGCATGAAACCTGATGGCTTGGTACAAAACCCGTTTCGGTACTTGGCTCTCTATGAGAGAGAGATGTTCTATGGAGAGTGCACAAACGTTGACGGGCAAGACCAATGTTAGAAGATGGTCCGTTCTTTTGTTCACATTTACCCACTTCATTATGGATTCATAGAGAAAATACTCACTGTCTACGACAATGTTCGGTCCTTAGAGAACTGCAGTGGCTTCAGTCAAATTGAGTTAAGGAAGAAATAAGAACGAAGAATTGCACTGAGATACATTAAACACTGGGAATCAAAATCGATATCTTGAGTTGGTAAGGAAGGCATCCTTCTTGTTCTCTGAGCTCTTTTTGTGACAAAGTAGAATCTCACGTTTCTCCAGGCAATTCTTTGATACTGCTGCGAAAGTTATTTGCTCCTGACTGACTGACGTTGTCTTTGGCAGGAAAAGCGGGGTGCACATGGGCATCTAAAAATACTATTCGTTTCACTTGTCAGAAAACTACAAACTGGAATCCAGTTGGGTTTTCTAGACCTGCTCAAGTCTTTGATTACAAGCATTCATTGAATTAGAATAAACCAATAAGAGGAGGGGGATTCTCGGTTATCTGTGCGTCGTGTCCTCCGCCGACCGCTGGTCAGCAGTCCTAGCCATGAGCGACGCCGTCTGGTGAGTGGCGTCTGTACTAAAGACCACATGGTGCCCCATCAGGTGTCTGTGAGAGACACTAGTGTAGGACTCGCCGGGGAGAACATGTCATATCATAAAAGGTTGTGCAGTCTGTGTGTCTTGTAGTGCCTATCATCGCTGAAACTGTATACGTAGGTAGAAACGAAGTTAAAACAAGAATAGGCATATCCCTAAAACTAGACCTATAAGCTTAATGTGAGAATATATGCAAAACGTCCCATTTCATTATTGTAATGAAACAAAGATTTGAACTCGTTCATTCCTCCCAGATATGGGGATTCAAATTTTCAGTATCAGAAAGTTGAAAACTCAACTATTAAAATCCTGATTCCAGATCAGGGAGTGGAAATTTGACAAAATACTAAAGAATTGTATAGTCAGAAAGGATTTGATTGATAGACAACCAGAAAAGTCACTTCTGTGTGTGCTTTGTAAGCGTAGCCTATTTCATTGTTAGTAATAAAAGGGAGAGTAGATATACCTGTTATTTCATACACCCAGATATGGAAAATAAAGTTCTAAGGATGTAATTTGAAAACTGAAAAGTTATTGAATTACAGTTGTTTGGGATGAACTCGCTTTTAATTGAATGCGTTGAATAACGCCGGAAAGAGCGGCTGGTCATATTAGAATACCAACAATGTATCAAATCTCATCGAGTTTCTTTCATACGTCCGAGCTTTAAATACATCTTGTAGAAAATAAGGTACCATTCTGTTCTATTAGTTCCTATAAAGAGCCATGATGCTCTTTTTTCTAAATTTCTGAGACGGCAGTTTGTAATACGACCAATATTCAATGTACTGTATCTCTTTGATGAATGGAATTTCTTATAATGGAACTTGAAAATTAGGACACCAACACCAAGCTATAAAGCCTTAACGAGAAAACTTGTCAAATAATGAAACAATAGTTACGCAAAAGAATGCAGGGTTTCTTGAATTTTTATTTGATGTAAATCATTTATAATAATGCATATCCCTATCGCCAGTCGCACACAAACTTCGCTATTGGCTTCCGCGCCATCTGAAAATGAGAAGAGCAATATTCAACAAATAATAGAGCAAGCTATCGGAGCGACAACACACAGTTATACGTGAATTAGAGTAGGCCGGATAAAAGATTAAGGCGCAATAGCGTAACTGGTGCCATTTTATTACACCTAATAGTTTTAAAACACATTATTTGATGTAAATCATTTATAATAATGCATATCCCTATCGCCAGTCGCACACAAACTTCGCTATTGGCTTCCGCGCCATCTGAAAATGAGAAGAGCAATATTCAACAAATAATAGAGCAAGCTATCGGAGCGACAACACACAGTTATACGTGAATTAGAGTAGGCCGGATAAAAGATTAAGGCGCAATAGCGTAACTGGTGCCATTTTATTACACCTAATAGTTTTAAAACACAAGCGGTTTTCTATGATAAAGTAAAGTGTTTCAGAAGGACGCATGAAGGTACCATCCATCTAACTGCCCATCCATCTAACTGCCCATTCATCTAACTGCCCATAATATTGCCCATCCAATTGACTTTCCATCATCCTGACTGCCCACCCACCAGACTACCCATTTACCTGACTGCTCATCTATCTGGCTATATATCCAACTGACTGCCCATTTCTCTGTCCATCCACCGGACTGCCCATCCGCTGACTGCCAACTTATCTGACTGCCCACAGGGGCGTCAGAACATTTTGAAAGTGGGGGGGCGAACTGAAAAATCGCTGACTTTTTTCTAGGTATGAAGTTTGACATTGACCTGGGAGCTGTTTCAAAAGTCTTGCCAGCGGCACGTCACATTTTGAAAGCGGGAAGCCGCAACAGCGAGCGGCAATTTGAATCAAAGCGGCAGCAAAACCGCTACCAATACCTGCACCCCAACCTCGTCAGTGACCCCTCGAAGTGCCATTGTTAGCTCTCGCTTTGGCGATGAGTACTCTCATTTAGCACCCTCCCGACTTTTGAAACAGCTCCCTGTTCCACTGGATTTACCGTATATCTGTGAAAAGTCAGGTCTTAGCCTTAATTACATCTGAAAAAGTCAGACTTTGACATTTTTCCAGGGTGAAAAGTCACGGCTTAGCTGTCATTGCATGGTAAAATATCAGACTTTGAAACTTTTCCACTGTGAAAAGTCAGGGCTTAGCCGTCACTGCATGCTAAAAAGGAAGACTTTGACATTTTTCCATGGTGAAAAGTCAGGGCTTAGCTGTCATTGCAAGGTAAAAAGTCAGAGAGTTTGAAACTTTTCCATGGTGAAAAGTCAGAGCTTAGCTGTCATTGCACAGTAAAAGGTCAGACATTGACACTTTTCCACGGTGAAAAGTCAGAGCTTAGCTGTCATTGCACAGTAAAAGGTCAGACATTGACACTTATCCATGGTGAAAGGTCAGGGCTTGGCTATCATTGCACGCTAAAAAGTCAGACTTTGACAGTTTTCCATGGTGAAAAGTCAGAGCTTAGCTGTCATTGCACAGTAAAAGGTCAGCTATTGACACTTTTCCACGGTGAAAGGTCAGGGCCTAGCCATCATTGCACTGTAAAAGGTCAGACATTGACACCTATCCATGGTGAAAAGTCAGGGCTTGGCTATCATTGCACGCTTAAAGGTCAGAGAGTTTGACACTTTTCCACGGTGAAAAGTCAGGGCTTAAGCGTCATTGCACGGTAAAAGGTCAGATATTGACACTTTTCCACGGTGAAAAGTCAGAGCTTAGCTGTCATTGCACAGTGAAAGGACAGGGCCTAGCCATCATTGCACGGTAAAAGGTCAGACATTGACACTTATCCATGGTGAAAAGTCAAGGCTTAGCTATCATTGCACGCTAAAAAGTCAGACTTTGACAGTTTTCCATGGTGAAAAGTCAGGGCTTAAGCGTCATTGCACGGTAAAAGGTCGGACATTGACACTTTTCCCCGGTGAAAAGTCAGAGCTTAGCAGTCATTGCACAGTAAAAGGTCAGACATTGACACTTTTCCACGGTGAAAAGTCAGAGCTTAGCCATCATTGCACGGGAAAGGTCAGACTTTGACAGTTTTCCACAGTGAAAAGTCATTGCATGCTAAAAAGTTAGATTTAGACATTTTTCGACATTTTTCGACATGTTGAAAAAGCAAGACAGTTTTTACACTTGATTGAGTTAAGTTTGAAGGTGCATAAAAGTGGGGGGGCGGCCGCCCCCCCTGCCCCCCCCCCCTATTCTGACGCCACTGGCCCATCTACCTGTCTGCCCAGTCACCTGACTGTTCATCTATCTAGCCATCAATCTGACTGCCCATCCAAATAAATGCCCACCCACCTGACTGCCCATCTCACTGACTTCATATCTACCTTTCTGCTCATTCACCTATCAACCCGCCCGATAGTTAGGGGAATGGACGATCTTCAACATTCACATTTATTGAAACATTGTACGCTTATAAATCCGTCTACGACTTACTTTTAATCGCCCCTTGTTTATTTCCTTCTGGTAGCGATGACGGACAATTATTTGATTCTTTTGATAGGTATAAAAGTTAAACATCTATAGAAAGGGCTTCGAAAATAGAAATTAGAGCTACAAGAAATAACTCTCTATGATTAATATTAGATGAGTTATGGACAGTTGAAGTCTCGTGAGGTCACATTTCATTATGTCAATTTTGTTCAGTCTATAATTTCTATTTGTATTTCAAGATATAAACTTGAGTTATACATCATTAAAAAGGGATTGGAAAATGCAACTCATGACTATAAAAAATAACTCTTTATTACAAGTATCAGTTGAGTTATGAGCAGTTCAAGTTGGTTTTACTCTCTCAGTCTTACGGTAGGTCATCGTAAGTTCTGGTACTGTGGTGGTCTAGAAGAACGTATACATACCAGCTGGTTCAAAACTACGCTATTGCTCAGACTAGTCAGAGTAGTACTACACGGAGAATACTACAACGCAGATCAAAATCATGGCAATGTCATGTATTTAGTGTTGTTCTTTCTCCGGAGTAAGCACACATTATATTCTCCCCAGACTATACACTACCGGGGTACCGGATAAACAAACACATTTGAGGCGCGGACATGGCAGAGGGATTCCCCAAGGGAGTCACGTGATTTCAAGGGGCCTCGTTCTGGGTCCGTTACTAGACTGTGACGTCAGAGTTTACATCATGGCGATCCTCGGAGCATACAGAATCAAAACACAGATGATACGAGTTTGATTAGCTGACATTTACGTTCATTGAGGATTATAGAGTCACATTTAGAACATCATGGGTAAGTTTCATAAACTTTGTATTCGTTTGAAATATGATCGCCTTCAATATGATTAGTAAATACAGTTTAGGGTCACCAGTTGGTGGTCGCTACTTGTTCATCAACTTTCAAGTTCAAAGCTGGGAAGGGAAGCATGGAGCTCCCGCCACTTTAAGTAGGGAATGCTTCTGTGTGAATAAGATCATATTCAGCGCAATTGTTACTCTCAATCAAAACGAAAATAGCTAGTTTATAGCCTAGAAGAGATAGCTAGTATCAGTTACGTTTAAAAAGGAGAGTTTTTAACGTCAAGTTCAAGCGTCAGTATTTCGCAGAACTTACTCCAGCTATGACTCAGAGTATGAGCACAGAGTAAATAGATATCTCTCTACTCTGTGGTATGAGTATGACTATCTAGATCTAGAATCTAGAGTCTAGTCTGAGAAATACAGAAATTTAAGATGTTAAGTTAGAGTTGGTCATGAAAATATCATCCAGTTCTGTGATTTCTGAATTCATACTCATTTATGGATAACTATCACAGTATCAGTCTATTTTACGCTCGTGATACGTGATAGACCATGGATTGAATATGAGAACTAGATCTAGATCTAGAAATATATTAAGCAGACAAATAACAATAACTCATTAACTGTGCGTGTCACAATGTCAGCCAGGTGCTTACTTAAGTTCAGTCAAAAGGAAATTCTGTTTAGTGCAATAGTGATCAACGTTTTTCTTACCTTTGGAAAAACCATATGAAAAAAAATATTATTTTGGTGTATTTGATAATTTGATTCGGGAGGGGGAGGGGGATAGGTCTCAACAATTTCGGAAACATGCAGCACATATGTTCTTTTGTTCACTTGTGTACAAGATTGACGGGGGGGGGGGGGGGGGGTAAAACATTTCAGAAATTTGTCGGGCGTACTTAATCGTTTATGGATGGCCCCCTTTCGAAACCAAAATGAACATGCCGGATAAATCAATACACATACATTTCTATTTGATTTATAATTCATAAAATGTTTTCTATACAGTAATACATGCAACACATGTAATAAATGTATACATCATTATCCATTGGTATGGGTTGATTTGTGTGGGGTTTTTGTATTGGTTTTTTTTATTATTAATTTGAAGTGTTTATTTGTCAAATTCTGAGACATGCCCAGTTCTTCCATTTGACATGTGCTGCTGTCTTTCATGGTATCCTGAACTGTCTGACCAGTTATTCACCGACCTACTTTAATGTATGCCTAAAACAGATTAGGTTATAAACTGTACACTTTTATATCAGTCTATGTATATTGATATGGCAGGTGAGGATATGGCGCATTGGGTAGTGGCAGAACTAGAGATGCCAATTTTGATACGTCCATGTATATGTACTGAAGAGTTGAGATATCGACTGCTTTTATCACCGATATAGCATTATTTGTATCCATGTTTTCTCGTCTTTTATCTGCACTTAGATCTCCATACAAAGGTAAATTAGTCTGTTATATAATTCTTTGTACTTGATTATTGATCAATGGAGTGATTGGCAAAGGTAATTGGAAAAAGACAGGTCACTAAGAATAGAGAACACAATATCCAGGTATTGAGCTATTATCAAGTTGTTGTAACTTTATTTCACCTGTAGGTGAATTGCTTGTTTGTCTTAGATATGTAACAACGTAATATCCGCCTTTTATTGTGTGGGAATCCCCATTTCTAAGCTAAAGGCAATTATTCCTACTTTTTTTCTGTATGATAGTGTAGATTTAATGGTATTTGTACATTGGGCTTATCTTCCTATTAAGTTACTATTACGTATGCGTTGATTGGACCAGGTTTTCTTTACCCAGTTCTAACGATATTCATAATTTAAATCTGCACGAAAAATCTCCTCCATCCTCAAGTCTGTTATTCCTAATTACAAAGTCTAGCCGTTTCATGTACAACGAGAGCAAATTGTGTCTCGGCATCGGATACTGTGAAAGTTCACTCAAGCTTCTCTCTCCGTTAGGTAACAGTACACTTAGCTCTCACCAGAAAGAAAGCCATCTCACTCAACTCACGTGCTCATGAATGTATTTAACTTACACGGGAACTTGGCATTCAGCACAGATTCGCCGCCAATCCCAGCTCTCTGAGTAGCGCAGTGTGCCCCACTTGACTGCCTTATCCTCCATGAGAATTAACTAACGTTCTGCTTTCATTTCATCATCACTATTGAACCGCGGTAGATCTACGGCTATAAATAACCGTAACAAGAACCGAAGCGGATCAGTGGTCGTTACTCGTTCTCTATCACTCCCCGGGATCAGGTTGGGTTTAGTTTTATCTCAGATAAATGGTGGTGTTTTTGTCGTTGAGTCTTAGCTCGATGGGAGTAGCAGGTACATGTATTGTAAGAACGGAATTCTCTTGACGCCTAGTCACAGAGAAAAGGGTAGGGATTGTACTGATAAATTCATTTGTTTATTACCAAGGGCCTTTTTCTATCAATAAACTTTCACCATAAACAAGGACTATGAATATGAGTGACAGAGGAAACCATTAAATGACAATGATAACTTCAGTGATCAGCAATAACTAACATAGAGAGGCGCTGCCTTCAGTGACATTACGAAGTCGTCACTCTCTCACTGGTGTTGCCAAGAGGCTGTGGTACTCTGTGTTGATTGCACTTCTTTCACGTTCAGAACATTAGAGTAATCACTTGTTTTCTCAATCATTTCTTTTCAGTGGTTTGAATGTAGTATGAGAAAACGTGGTGACTGAGCCCGTACGGATGGACGTCCTTGGTCATTTGATACAAAAATACGTCCATCCGCCTGTTTCATAGAACTAGTAAAAAGATACCAGTAAAAAAAGCTGTCAACAAAAATTCATAATTGAAAACCATACATTGTCGACCAGTAGTATTGACTTTTTTTCACCTGACTCGGCTTAGATCAGTATATATGTGTAAGCTTGGTCTAAAGCTAATGCTTTAATGGGTCCATGACGTTCAGACCCACGGGCGCATTGGTGTGTCTAGTCGCCGGATCTAATTGAATCCATTAGGTCTCTGAGGTTCTTTCCCTTTGCAGTGTCTGGTGCTGCACAGACAAAGTCAGCTATGTGTATGGTGACATCGTCCCCCCCCCCCCCCCTCCCCCAAAAAAGACAAAAACTACCACACCAGAAATCAAAACAAAAAACTGTCCAACTTCCTCGCAATTAATTTAGATATGGCACTTTTTAATTTTTGCATGGAAGCTCACTCCTTCCAATACATGTATATCAGATTATTTTTGCTTGTGTTGAATACAATCTCATGTTCGCATCTATTGAACTCCGTTGTTCATACAACATAGATCAGATAAGAGGGGGGTTATAAATCGACGGACACAGGCACTCTACAGGTTTCTCAACATAGATCAGATAAGAGGGGGGTTATATATCGACAGACACAGGCACTCTACGGGTTTCTCAACATAGATCAGAAATGAGGGGGGGTTATATTGTAATCATTGTAATGATGTTAACAATGTCCCGATTGGTGATCCTAATAATATGTGCATAATTTATATGTTAGTGTGGGTTACTTCAGCAGCCCGAGGGAGTACTGCTGGTGCGTTGCCTTGGAAACCATCTCCATAGAGACGCTGGTAGCCGGTGAGCTGCTGGCAGGAGAAATGATAATAAAGCTTTAGTATGAACTCAGCAGTGAAAGGCGTTGGTCTTGTTCCTTGAGTAGGTTTGTACTCACTTATAGCGGGGACTTTACAATATATCGACAGACACAGGCACTCTACGGGTTTCTCAACATAGATCAGAAATGAGGGGGGGTTATATATCGACAGACACAGGCACTCTACGGGTTTCTCAACATAGATCAGAAATGAGGGGGGGTTATATATCGACAGACACAGGCACTCTACAGGTTTCTCAACATAGATCAGAAAAGAGGGGGGTTATATATCGACAGACACAGGCACTGTACGAGTTTCTCAGACTACTGTAGGTATTGCTGTGTTAGTGAAATGGTCGCTGGACATCCAGAAATAGAAACAGCCACTGCAACAGTTTTGGCTTTATTAAGATCGATCCTTGATGAGCAATGTAGAAGACACTGGACACTGGGATATGCCTCTGATAATGCAGCATATTACAAAGATTTAATAACAAAAGTAGATGTCCTTCTGCAATACCTGATCTATTTCTTCAACTGCCTGAGTCTAGAATCCAAACATATCAATCAGCAGTAGGACCCTGAGATTCCGACACCCTGCCCCTTTCACAATACACACTGAATAGTAAACAGATAGTGAAGGGATAGTTTTGTGGGAGAATCCTGGAAGTCTATATGTGGCCACTCTAACCTTTAGGCAATGTATATAGGCCGTGAGAGCAAGCTCATCGGTATAACATGTCAAATGTCTCAGATCATGTTCCCTTCTGGCTCGGCAACTTCTAAACGTCTCAGACTTTCACCCTTGAGAACCAGGAACCTGTTTCAATAGTAGAAAGTCCTCTCGGTGTTGGTCTCAGTGGCACCACAGTGGCAGTATCCGTTTCAATAGTAGGTGAACAGAACAGCGAGCGGCACTTTCACTACTTGATAACCCATCACTGTTACTGCCACTGTTCTACCCTCTCACATTGGTCAAAACAACCATCTTAAAACATATTGCAACATATCGAAAAAAAGAAAAACGTGCTCTGAACAATTCCATATGTATCTGTTACCCACATCTCGATTTTCATGTTTCTCTAGTGGTCAACCACTTTGTGAGAACCACTCTACTATCTGAACCAATATAGATAAATGAACGAGGCAGAGACCTCTCCACTGCGGCCGACGCTACCTTGAATTTTGACCAGAATTCAATCTGATACAAGCCAGTTGCCATGTTATAAACGTAGCAACCATTGTGAAAACAATCAACAATGTGGGGGGGCCCTGGAAACTGTGATGGCTGTCTCCACATCCTCCAAACAGATGTTTCGTTTGGTGGGAGAGTGTAAAAACTCTGCCATGTCTGTATTTAAGATATGGGGTGTAGAAAGTAGTACTTTCTAAGGGCTCAAACTCAAAGTTTCGTCCGACGTGGACTCCTCAGGCGTCTTAGGGGCGTACAAGGTCTGGACAGGGTCTAGTTTAAGAAAGATAACCATGGTTTGATGTTAAATCTGATTGACAGTGCAATTTTATGTTTTTTTGTGTCAATAAACAGCTGTTCATGAGAGTCAAAGTTGATTTTATGAATGTCATACCTGGTTTGGAGATAACTAAGGCAAACCATGTTATATAAATTATAATGTAACAACCATTGGATTGTTATTAACATGGAATTTCAAGAAATGTTGAACCTACATGAGGTGACGTTTACCATCATGGCCTAAAAAAGTTTTGATTTTAAAGAAGGGTAGGGGCAGGGACCCGTAAAAAAAAATACTATCTGAACCAAGAACTGCAGTAACTGCACTACTCAGTCAGTTTCCTACTGTACTGCTCGACCCTAGGCTATCACTTGCATGTCTCACAAGCGAGACCTACAGTTTGAAATGTTATGAAAACATGAGGAATGATTTGGAATTATTGAATTATTCATTAAATATTGATTTCTTAGATATTCCGTTCACTATGCTGGCATAGCGAAGGAAGGGGTGCCTCAACAGCGAGACCACTTTTGAAGTGCGACTCTCTGATCTCCGCTGTTGGTACCACCATTACTGCCACTGTTGGGGCCTTCCTCTGACTTTTACCACCTCTAATATTGAAAGAGGTGCCTGTACACTGACTCCTCCCTCCTCTCGCTGACAGACCAGGAGGCGGTGCTGTTCCGCCGCCTGCCGCACCCCGGGCTCGGCCTCGTCGACCACGCCTCGCGGATCGGCGTCCGCCTCAAGTCGTCTGCGCTCCTACCGGCCGGGTCACGTGACACCTCCTCGCGCCTCAGTCAGCGGTCGTCTGCTCTCACCGTGACGTCACGTCCGGCGACGCGGACGGCGCTGTCGTCACGTGCGCGCGCGTCCCCGCACCGCGTGCTGCCGCCCAACACGCCGCCCGTCACCTACATCCAGAACATCGTCGTGCCGGTGAGTGACCGGCCTCCTTACACCACACCATCATCCCTACACCTACACGTTAATAGAGTATAGCACCTCCCCAGCTCACCGCTCACCCTACTGCACCACATCAGAATAGTCTAAACTGATTCTAAAAGTATCAATATACGCCTATGGCTAAATGTCTATGAAATACTACCCGCTGCTAGGGGTGTAGTATAAATAATGTTCGGGCTCACTGAGACGTAGTGAATATTCGGACACACTGTGCCCGTAATGTACTTCGCAAGTACATGAAATGATGTTTTTCTTGTGTTTTTAGGTGTACAATAGTATGAAAACCTTCAGTTAGTGAGCCCGTAGCGATCCGTTATCGGCCTTTCACTTATATGCACAACGTCATGGTTTTAGTAATTACAGGGATGCCAGTTTTCAATGTTTCCATTGAAATTCATGTTTTCGTTTTCAGTGAATAAAAAGTTGTTTTCCTTGAATAATATTGACAATAAAATTCTAAATTACCCAAGTCAACCAAAGGCCATGTTTCCAACACTGAACATGCCCACATATCCATGTAGAAATTGAAATCTTTCCCCTGATGCCTTTAAATCCTCCTCACCGACCCATGTGGTGCTTGTTATGGAGGTCGCCATCTTGGATTAGCAGACAGAGGAACTGCAGACATGGCAATTCTCTAAAGATGGTATATAATCACAGTTTCAGCTGAATAATGTAGGTAATTATCACACATATCTTATCACACATATCTTGTAACTAATGTATTGTTTTTATTGTTGAATCCACCATAATTTTCCACATAGAGACAGTGAGCGATAATATGGGATGTTGAAAAACGCCGCGAAATGCGTAGATACAAAAACGAAAATCGGAATGCATGAAACTTATCCCATTCTCCCTGTATTGCCTTACAAAATATTTCAATGTTTTTTTCTGACTCCAACTGGCATCCCTGAGTAAACTACATCGACCAGCCCCCCCTATACGCGGGCCATCACCTATACGCACAGCGGCATGGTTTTAGTGAACTGCCCCAACACCAGACCATGACACCAGTTCCCCTTCTAGGCCTTCTACCACTAACATGTATCCTCCAGGTGATTTCTCACTGAGAGGCTGCCTCACCACTATACATGGCCATTCTGATAACAGATAGTGCAGGTAAATGTCACCCCTAACTCCATGTATTTACCATGTGCACCATCCTCGCCTTTGATTTCACCTCGACCTTGTTTTGTGTTGTTTTAGCTGCACGCGCCGACTGATGAGATGAACCTGGTCAACACCGCGCACGCGCAGGCCTTCAGGTGAGCAGCACACAGGCAGCACACAGACAGCACACTGACAGCACACTGACAGCGAACTGACAGCACACAGACAGCACATTGACACCACACTGACAACACACTGACACCACACTGACAACACATGCAGCACACTTATAGCATAGTCAGCACACATGCAGCACACTTATAGCATAGTCAGCACACATGCAGCACACTTATAGCATAGTCAGCACACATGCAGCACACTTATAGCATAGTCAGCACACATGCAGCACACAGACAGCACAGACAGCACACTGACACCACACTGACAGCGTACTGACAGCACACAGACAGCACACTGACAACACACTGACACCACACTGACAACACAGTCAGCACACATGCAGCACACTTATAGCACAGTCAGCACACATGCAGCACACTGACAGCACAGTCAGCACACATGTAGCACACTGACAGCACAGTCAGCACACATGCAGCACACTGACAGCACAGTCAGCACACATGCAGCACACATGCAGCACACTGACAGCACAGTCAGCACACATGCAGCACACAGACAGCACACTGACACCACACAGACAGCACACAGACAACACAGACAGCACACAGACAGCATACAGACACTACACAGGCAGCCCACAGAAAGCACACAGACAGAACACTGACAACACACAGACGGCACACAGGCAACACACGGACAGCACACTGATAGCACATAGACAGCACGCACACAGTACACTGACACCACACTGACAGCAGACAGACAACACACACAGCACTCATGCAGCACACTTACAGCACACTGACACCACAGTCTGCACATTGACAGCACACAGATAACACAAACAGCACATGGATGGCACACAGACAACACACTGACACCACACACACAGCACACACACAGTAAACAGACAGCACACAGTCAGCACACACACAGCAAACAGACAGCACACAGACAACACGCAGACAGCACAGACAGAAAACAGATGACACATGGACAGCACACTGACAGCACACAGACACCACATGTACAGCACACTGACAGCACACACATAGCACACACATAGTACATACTTAGCACAAACACGCTCACTTCTGTTAGTTTCTGTGGTAACTGCACTTTGCCCAGCCACAACTGATTCATTTGTAAATAAGCCCATGACTTCGCATAGACTGTGCAGGCTATTCGATTTCCCCGAAAGCAGCCATGTCGAATACTATCAAGAAATGTCATGAAATTTCATATGATTCTTTATATGGCGTGAGTTTTCTTCACAATGATTTGACGAAGCGGAGCTGAGTGATATTTTATCCTATCCCACCACATGTTTATAAAAACAAATGTCATGCACGGCATATGAATATTTTATGGCATTACACTGGCATACAGTCACACCATGTTAAAAGGTGTGTTCCACCAGCTAGGCGAACTTGGTGTACGGGGGTTGCCAATAGCCTCGCAAATATTTATTCATCAAGGGAACCATTGTGTTCATATTTAGGAACTTGGTATTTGTTTAGGCATACATGTATAGTTACAGACAAACAAAGAGGTTTTAAAAAGAAATACATTTGTATTTGTTTTATTTAGTCTGTAAGAGCGTGGGCGGTCAGCCGGTGTGGGTGGCCTTCCAGTTTACGTGGTACTACCCTATATCTTAGACCTGTAGTACAAAGTTCATAGCAGCTATGCCACACTTAAACAATCTAAATACATGGAAAATATACAAAGTCTTGTTCTCTAGCAAACGAAAGGTATCTTTGACTGAAACTCACTTTTGGTATTCCAGACTTTATGACCACATGCCAGGTACCTCCGTTTAAAAGTTTTCAGATTGTGTTGTACACGTTCTCCAGTTTTCTCCCGCTGTTAGTTACTGTTATACACGTTACAGTTTCGTCATTTCTCCATGCTTGTAGATTCTCGCTGTGGCAAACATAAAACTGTTTTCCCTACAGAGGTTACATTTCTCCCGGCTTTTCGGGTCACACCTCGCGGGGAATATGTACAAAGTGGGCTGTCACTACGAGGGTAAATACACGATATTGACTGGGTTCAGATACAAGCGGCCGTATGCTCCGAGGAGTTGACGCGTAGTAATATCCGAGCGCATGCGACGATATTGCGTAGAGTCGACTCGGCCGTAAACCACGAAAGATGAGAGATAGCGAGCGTATTACGTCGTGAACCTCGCATGGTTTACAGAGCCCACGGTACACAAACTATCGATAGTGGTATTTCCTACCTATGGTCATTAACAATAACTTCTATTCCTAAAATTTCGATAAAAAAAAACTTGGAAGCCGTACACCATGGTTTACGACCACAAATAAACAATGAGTAGTGGTTTACTGTGGCCCCATACATTTTCAATGGGGACTTCGTAACCCATGGATAAGAGAACACATATTTATTGAATTTAGATAATGTACCACGCGGCCCTCAGAGCCGGCTACCAGCTCACCCCGTGTTGAGGCCCCTCAGAACGAGGCTCCATCTCCGGGTAGCTCCGGGCCGTTCACGCCGTGTTGTTACGGGCCTGGCGCTGGAGGGCCCCCGTTATCACGGCTACCGTCATCACGGCCGTGATCACGGCTCGCACGGCCCCCCGTATGGCGGGATTAGACGTTACACGGCGCCTCCTGTTATTGACATTGGCGCCGACTCGCCGTGTGAGCCGCCACTAAGCCAAGTCCCCCGAGTTGCCCCCGCGCTGCCCCGCGCTGCCCCGAACTCCCCCCGCGCTGCCCCGCGCTGCCCCGCGCTGCCCCGCGCTGCCCCGCGCTGCCCCGCGCCTAAAGGTTCTCACCGAGGCGGGGTGGCGGTGAATTAGACACCGTGACGTTTTAAAGGCGTTATTGCGAGGGGGGGTTGGGGGTTGGCAGCGGTGATTTCCTGAGCCGTAGAGGACGGTGCCGGGAGGGGGGGGTGGTAGTGGCGGGGGGTGGGGGGTGGTAGTGTCGGGGGTGGGGGGGGGGGGGACTGCTCGCGGTGCCAGAGGCGTCTCCGTGCTGCTGGCGCCAGGTGTGTGTTTGTGGGGGGGGGGGGGGGGACGCATTCGGGCTCGAGTGAACCTCACATGTTGTTTTATTCGCCTGATTAGGAAATCTCACGCGCCACATCACTATTTACGAGTGTGTGGCTTTAAGGAGTGATGAAATATGAACGTGTTGTTCTCTAAGTTCTTACACTCCTCAGAGAGAACTCGGCGTGTTTGTTCTACCGCCACCTGAGTAGCAGGGCCCGAGGGGAAGCACGGCTGTGTCGCCCAACTCCCTCATTCCCTCAATAACAATTTTTTTTTTTTTTTTTTTTAAATAAAAGCTAGATGAAACAAAATGAAAAGTCAACAAAACTATCTCTGAGCACCAGACCAGAAAGATTATAAGGAGATTTGAAGCAGTAGGAACGAGTACTCTGCAACTCCTTTTTTAATGGCTCTTTATCATTTTATTAAGAAGACTAGTCTAGTTCGGTTTAGAGGGAATACCTTGTCAAGTTAACAACTTTTATTTTACTCAAAAAATGTAGAAGGTTAATGTTCAAAGTTAGGTTGTCTCATTTATCAAGCATATATAGATATGCTATATATATATATAGACAATGGGAAGAGCTACTACAGAATGCAGACTAAGTCATGGTCCATTTTAGCACTCATCTATAGGGCCTATAGCTCGATGAAACATTCAGAACAGTACCAGAGTCAGTCCCTTGAGTAATGTTGTGATATATTCATGCAGTATGGTTTGTTTAGAGGATACTTCACTACTGCGGTTCACATGCTCAGACCATTCAATCTGCGTCCATACGGTGCGTGTATCGTACCTCAAGTAGAGCTATAACTGCCTGAACTACGATCGTTTGTCCCTGAAACCTTGTAATTAGATGAAGAATTGTCAAGTGATATTTCTTTTAATTGGAGAGATTAGATTCCTCTATCATCTAATAATTCTCAACCAATCGCCTGATGACAACCGTTGATTTGCCACTTTCGTTATAGCTGGGGACATAGCAAGCGAGAAACGCAGCGATTTCCAGAATCGCATACAGAGGAATGGCGTGTATGTGAGATATTATTTCATATCTCACCAGATTATTGCTTCGGAGATGCTAAATTATTGTTCGAGAGATATTACTTGCGACTGGAAAGCTTACGACTGGAGGTACCTAGGTACGCCAAGTCTGAGGCTAGTGGCACCAAATATCAAACGTGTTAGATATAAAAAAGAAAAAATGCTTGCGACTGGGCATACGAGGTACCTCCAGTCTGAGACTAGAGACTGGAGGTACCCGGTACACCCAGTCTCAGACTAGCGGTTCACACTGTGCGTTTTGCCGTGCTGCGCGCTCACAGGCACCTCCAGTCTGAGACTGTACCTCAAGACGCACAGTGCGAACTGGCCGTTAGTAACGTGGACAGTGAGCGCTTCTCGATATTGCTGGTCGTCTCCGGGGCGGATTCCGGGCCCGTTCTCGGCCGCTCGCCACTTACACCACGTGGAGTGTGTGATCAGGTGGCGGCCCCCCGCCGTGCCGCAGTCAGACGGGCAGCCGTCCAATCAGTAATTGCCTTATCCGCTCCCCGACCACGGCTTAGCAGGTGTCCTGTCCACTATGTCTCTGTCCAGTATCACAATATTAACACGGGCTACAGTGGCACTCCGCTGACAGGTTGGGCGGCTGGTCTGCCTCGGCGCTCTACACGAGGTTTGTACAGGCTGATCCTGCTGTCACAGCCGTTTTCTCACCCCTGGGATTTTTTCCCCAGAGACTTAACATTGGAAGCGCGTACTCAACGCCCATAGAGTATTTGAAAAGAAAAGATACTCAATGTCGGATAATGTGTCGAATGTCAGCCAATTAGTCAGTGATAGGGGTGAGATAAAATTTGAACCGCACTCGACCCATAGCCACTGAAAATTTGCCAATCATTTTGGTTTGCTACATAATCTAACTTGGCTTTGCCTCGTGAGATTACTCCACAACCCAAACTCATAGCATATTTCCAGTATCTATGGATCTCGATACAATTCCTTATTATTATTCTAAGCCCTTTCGAGTCACTTTATTTTTTCGTAATCGTTCCCTGGTTATGAATAGTATTGCATCTTTACCCTTCTCAGGTGGTTCCTCAATATATATTTTTTCTTCTTTCTCTTCATCCATATTCTGAATCCAACACTCTTATGCCGCACAACAGTCACACCCGGCGATGACATGTTTACCTCTTCAAGAATTTTAATAATAGTAGCTACAGGTTCAAAAGGTTTTCACTTTCAGCTGTCAGGAATTTGTCCTTTTTAAATGACCCTGTTAACCCTGGCGGTCGGCCTCAGAGGTCTGTGTCCCTCTAACGCCGTCCTACTGTATCTGGAGCCAGTTGAGGCGCTGTATTTCCTGGCTTGTCCACCGTCCCTCCACCCACACTCTCCAATCACTGCCAGGTCCACACTTGGGGGTCTTCAGTTGTTCTCCTCTGCTCTTAACGTGCGGCCTCACGTCCACCTGGACCTCTCCACAGAGAATCCTGCATAGGAAGGTCGTGTTGGGTCCAAGAATCCCACAGAGAGAAGTTGCGTCGTGGTCTGAGAATCCCGCAGAGAGAGGTTGCGTGGTGGTCGTAGATTCCCACAGAGAGAAGTCGCTTGGTGGTCATAGAATCCCGCAAAGAGAAGTCGCATGGTGGTTGTAGAATCCTGCAGAGAGAAGTTGCGTGGTGGTCGTAGAATCATGCAGAGAGAAGTTGTGTGGTGGTTGTAGATTCCCACAGAGAGAAGTCGCGTGGTGGTCATAGAATCCCGCAAAGAGAAGTCACGTGGTGGTCGGAGAATCCCGCAGAGAGAAGTCGCGTGGTGGTCATAGAATCCCGCAAAGAGAAGTCGCATGGTGGTTGTAGAATCCTGCAGAGAGAAGTTGCGTGGTGGTCATAGAATCCCGCAAAGAGAAGTCGCGTGGTGTTCGGAGAATCCCGCAAAGAAAAGTCGTGTGGCGGTCGGAGAATCCTGCAGACAGAAGCTGTGTGGTGGTCGTAGATTCCCGCTGCGAGAAGTCGCGTGGTGGTCGTAGAATCCCACAGAGAGAAGTCGCGTGGTGGTCGTAGAATCCCGCAGAGAGAAGTCGCGTGGTGGTCGGAGAATCCCGCAGAGACACTCGGGAATTAGACGTCTTCCGTTCAGGACACGACCTCACCTGGTGCGTCGCCGGATCGTGGAGAGTTGATCAAGCCGGGATTAACCGTAAGCATTTCCCAGTCACGACCGTCACCAGTCTACAGGGGGCGGGGGGGGGGGGGGGGCTTCCTGGTCGAGGTCTTGTGTACAAACACGTATGATCGTCTGATCAGGTTTTTTTTGGCTCTGATGACAATCTCAGTCATTTTTATATTGTGGTAATTTCGACATCCAGTTCGCTTTCACATTCGTGATTCGTTGTATCGTCCTCTCGAGTGGCTGATGTGTGAATCATTCAGGCTTACTGGGATTTTAAATCAGAGCTACGTGTATCTCGACATTCTCCTGAACATAGAAGCAGAATCAGGGATAGACAAGAGATCTTTATTTTACCCCTGGTATTTTTGTTACATGGGCTTAACATTGGTCTGTTGTGAGACTGCTGTATGACTGTTGTAAGCCTGTTGTGAGACTGTTGTGAGACTGTTGTAAGTCTGTTGTGAGACTGTTGTGAGACTGTTGTAAGTCTGTTGTGAGACTGTTGTGAGACTGTTGTAAGTCTGTTGTGAGACTGTTGTGAGACTGTTGTAAGTCTGTTGTGAGACTGTTGTGAGACTGTTGTAAGTCTGTTGTGAGACTGCTGTATGACTGTTGTAAGTCTGTTGTGAGACTGTTGTGAGACTGTTGTGAGACTGTTGTAAGTCTGTTGTGAGACTGCTGTATGACTGTTGTAAGTCTGTTGTGAAACTGTTGTGAGACTCTCGTAAAACTGTTGTGACAGATTTATTAAACAGGTTGGAAGAACATTCCAAGTCTCCGTCCTTCTCCCTGTCCTTTGATAGCACAGTCCATGTATATTTAACGTGGCCCCTCCTATGACAGTCCTAGGACTAACATATGACAGTCCTAGGTTCTCCAGATATTAAACGCCCCCCTGCGTAGATTCCCTGTGTACACACGTGTAGGACGTTGCTGTTCCTCTCCTAAATAGAGGAAAAGAAAAAGAAAACATACAAAACCAACAACAGCAACAAAACAACAACAACAACAAATAGCCTTGGACTATCAGAGACCCAACTCTCCAGGGCGATGTCAAGATATATGACATTCTATTTATCAGACGTCCATTGAAGATGCAGCTTTCTCAGTCTTGTCATGTGTGTATTGTATAAGACAACAATATTGAGGTTATGTCGACATCATATAATTTGATATCATATGCAATTATGTTTTAAACTGATATAGTTGCAGCTTTCTACAAGGTGGGCCACCAGTATGGTTCTATAATATGGTCACATTATGCTTCCTGATATACTGTACACATTGTTATCTTATGTTCTTGACCCGCTCTCTGTGCATTTTGTTCCTCCTAAAGAACTGAGTTCTCGTAAAGCCCAGAACTCGTTCATTTTCACAGCTTCATTTCTTGATTCTTTACATTCTTTGACAGGCCACTGTGAGTACCATAGACATGTTTGGTGGTAAAGAGCTTTTCTGGATTTCTGTAATTTGCGTTTTTATGCTAATTTCTCATGTCTCGATTAAATCTCTTATTATTCTTTCTATTTCTGAACTACCGGGCGAGTTCAATGCTTTGTCCTGAACTTCCAGGATTTGTTTCACTCTACCTATTTTCTATTTACTAAAAAAAGAGTCACACCCTCTGATTCCTTTTCTTTTTGGATGCACTGTTTCCTGTGATTGGTTTTTCATTAAAAGTAAAAGAGGTAAGCAAAGCGTGGTGAGAGGTGGTGATGGTGAGTCGTGGTGATTGGTCATTCCTTTATTATCTCACCCCCGGTATTGTTTCCCATAGATATTGGGAACTTGTACCCATCGCCCATGGAGTATTTAGAAAAAATATTCAATGGGGGATTGTGTCACAAGGGTTAGCCTATTCCCGGTAGTCAATGTGAAGGGTGAGATAAACTCAGAAACCTATTCAAGTTTACGGTCAGAGTGAATAAATGTTTTTGTTTCTTATCATCTCCTCACTTATGAAGATGTTATGCTAATCGTCTTTAGTAGATATAGTAGTGGGATGTGGAGGCTTACCTTTTAGTGAGTTGAAGTAGAGTTGAGATGGATGGAAATGGAAATAGTATTAGAAGAACGCAGAAAATCTACACAGTGTTTGTCAGCCAATGGAAACAGGCCTATATATATGGAAAGATGGTGGAAACTGAAAAAGACAGCTTCTATTTGCACTTAAAGAATAAAAGAGAGCAAGATTATTCAGTTATCTAAGCTGAGATGTCCATGATAAGTTCTGATGCACCTATGCACAAACTCAATATAAATATGTACTGCTCCTAATATAGTATAGGGTTATTAAACACTTATTGCACATAAAGTCCCTGTTTGTTTGAGCGTGTTGAGTGTCATCTGCTCATTCAGGGCGGTGGTGTTCTCATGTTCATGTTGTTCGGTACGGGAGGTTGACAAAAACTGTCAGCTGGCTTGACCTGTAGCCAGTTACAGGGAGCTGCTTCATACTCGTCAGCTTGCTGACCCGATTGGTATGTTGCAGCAACTTGTTTGACCTTGTCAGTATAATGTGACCGGTGGACTGTTGTGTCACTGGGCTGCGGCACAGCCCTTCAGTGAGGAAGCACTATAAAACGGTCTACTTGTAGCAGTGGGACCCACTGCTACAAGTAGACCAAAGTTGAGTTAGTATACCTTTCAAGAACCATTTAGGTCAACCAATGAGTCAGTCTCAGAAGGATGTAACTAGCCTACTGAGACGTAAAACTACACAAACAAACAAACAAATCACTTTCATGTTGCTGGTTACAGCGGGACCCGTGCACGCTGCACGACTCTGGGTGGGAGACGGGTGAAGACTCCATGTCTGCTGTCAGCCTCCACGACGCACAACTCTGCCGCCAGGAGCTCCTCGTCCTCCCCATCCGACGCCCACGACACGGTCAGTGCCACTCAGTTACATCTGCATCTCACAGCTGCTATTTATGTCCCATAGGCTTAACACCAGGAATACATTCTCTCGTATTATCATATAACTATGTGTGAATGGCTCACTTTTACTGACCAGGGCCCTGTTTTTTAGTCACGACTTTCGTATCTTGCGACACGCATTTGCTGTCAGTGTGCTATAGAGATACGATGGTAGAGTGGTTGCGACAGTTTGTGAAGATATGACACGTAGGGAGGTTAAAGGTGTGCTATAGTCACGACACTTGGTGGCCAATGGAGCGGAAACAGGGGCAATAAGTGTCGTATCTCTAAGACTACTCTGGACATGTCGTACCAAGCGCGGAACTTCACTTCCCGTAGGAATTAAGCATTGAAATTTGAACACGAGTAATGTATACATATAACCTATAATCGTACCAAATATGAAGAAAATCGACCGCACCGTTATGAAGTAATATGCATTTGAATTTCGTCATACCAAATGTTGCTCTGGTGGCCAGTGTACCCCTACCATCACGTGATCTAATTTATGCGGTGACCTTGACATCGACTGCGCTTACTTCACTCTCCCAGCAGAGATTCTGCGTGCTATACAGCGAAAGATCTGTTAAGAGAGTGTGTGTATGATATCCGATCAATAGCTCAATGTTTCATATTCAAACCCCGATATATTCAGAACGACACAGCCGTTCTTCTTCATATTTAGTATGATTATAGGTTATATGTATATAGGGTAAGACGTGGCGGTTTCGGTGCTACCCCTATCGCATTTACGACCACAATGTAGAGAGTGTACGGGTTAGCGGACTGGAATTCGCGCTTCTCCCAACGCAAACCTTACACGAGGTTACACGAACGGAGAAAACTTACCCATATAGGTTATATGTATCCTTTACTCGTGTTAAAATTTCATTGCTTCATTGCTCTACACGCACCGCGAAAGTAAAATGTAAGAGTTTGGTTTGGGAAAATAAAATTTTATTTTTGTGGTAAAATTTTATGATAAGACATTTTAATAATAATAGACATATTATACTATTAAAATGTATAACAATTGAGAAATGAGAAATACAAGTGTATTTGTGATAAAAAATGGTTATGAGGAATGTGTGATTTGTTGTAAAGGATGTGGGTGGGTGGGTAAAATGTGTGTCGTCCAACGGGGTTGAGCGACGACAGGGAAGTGAGAGCGGTGTGTGTTTTTGTGCGGGTTATGAGTAGCGCAGTGAATGGGAATGTGTTTCGCACTGCCGAGCTCAATGAGACGCCAGAGGCCGTACCTCTGCCGAACCCATTGCTCTACACGCACCGCGAAAGTAAAATGTAAGAGTTTGGTTTGGGAAAATAAAATTTTATTTTTGTGGTAAAATTTTATGATAAGACATTTTAATAATAATAGACATATTATACTATTAAAATGTATAACAATTGAGAAATGAGAAATACAAGTGTATTTGTGATAAAAAATGGTTATGAGGAATGTGTGATTTGTTGTAAAGGATGTGGGTGGGTGGGTAAAATGTGTGTCGTCCAACGGGGTTGAGCGACGACAGGGAAGTGAGAGCGGTGTGTGTTTTTGTGCGGGTTATGAGTAGCGCAGTGAATTGGAATGTGTTTCGCACTGCCGAGCTCAATGAGACGCCAGAGGCCGTACCTCTGCCGAACCCATTGCTCTACACGCACCGCGAAAGTAAAATGTAAGAGTTTGGTTTGGGAAAATAAAATTTTATTTTTGTGGTAAAATTTTATGATAAGACATTTTAATAATAATAGACATATTATACTATTAAAATGTATAAAAATTGAGAAATGAGAAATACAAGTGTATTTGTGATAAAAAATTGCCAAGCCCATAAAGAGTTTGGGAGTATATAAGTGTGTGTGATGTGTTGAATGAGGTGTGTTAAGATTTGTGTAGTGGTATGAAGATTGATGTGGTGAGTAGTTATGTTAAGAGTCAGTGTTTGTCAGACTGAATGCCTGAGATGAGCTGCAGGTTGACTGCCTTGTTATTGTCAGTGTGTATATACGCTCGATGAGCAGAGGACCGCCAGCCCCCATATCTTTAGACATCAAGTTCAGATGCGCCAGCCCTGTATGCTTGCGTTGCGGCCACCTGTCGTAGGCTGTGCAGTGTATATGGCATGTCCTTTAGACCCGCCCGTGTCAATGCGGTGGACCATGCTCGCTTGATGTGCGATATTGGCACGGGGCGTTGGGTGGTGGGGAACATCAAGAACGGGTCGTCTGGAGACGTGGTTGGGGTGTCGATAAGGACTCGGGTTGCCGCGTCCACTGGACACAGTGCTGTTGCGTCCGCCCTGTGCAAGTGGAGCGACTTTTTCTGGCCGGCATACTGCAGGTTTTTCCCTGCCTTGATGGTGATTGCGAGTCCCGTAGGGGACAGGACGATGTACTGGTGAGATGTCGGGCCGGGTCGAATGTCTTCAAGGAAGGTGGGGCCACCTCCGATTGGCGTAGTGCCGCATAGAATAGGAGGAGCACAGCTGCCCGGAGGATGTTGTCTAGCGGAGAGTTGTCCATAACCCCGATTATTAGGCGCAGGTGGGGCATCGTCACAGCGGCCCTTTGTCTTGGCTGATATGACTTGTCCCGTTTTGCGGCATCCAGTGCCCTGTGTACGCGTATGTGGTCGACTTGCTCCACTGTGTGACCCTCGAGGCGTATGAACGTCTTGATGTGGGAGATGTGATTTGCGAGTGACCCCGGTGCCGCACACTTGAGCCTGAGGTGCTCTATGTACGTGCATATCTGCTGGTGCGTGGGTCTGGCGGGCCGGAAGCGGAAGCGTGCTGCGGAGCGCACCCAGGAGGCCACTGCGAGACGGTGGTTCTTGTTTGTGGAGTGGGCACGCGCCTTTTGCTGCGTGGCACGGGCCCTCTGCTGCAGCCAGGCGAGTTCCTGATCTGCAAAGTACATGGTTAGATATGGTGTCAAGGACGTGTGTACATGGATCGACATACACAAGGTGAAATTCGTCAACGAGAGAGGCTGCTTCATAGTAGTCTTTACGAGATAAGTGAGCACGACTAAGGCAATCGGCAAGCACGTTACATTTGGTGCTAATATACTCATAAGTGATTGTGATATCAAATAGAGCCTGAATTAGCCAGGCTTCCCTTGCACATGCTATAAGTGTCTTGTTGTGCCCTTTGCCCGATGTGAATACGTGTACTGCCGCCTGGTTGTCGCAGTGAACACGTATGTGTGACCCTTTGTAGGCATCGGTCACAAAAGTGTTTAGGGCGATGACTACATTTATCGCTTCAAGTTCCGCTATATTCTGGACCGGGTCTGCTGTACTACAGACTTGTCCATAATATGCTTTGAAGCCGTCTGATGCCCCGATACCAGTGAGGCACGCGTCTACCACCATGTCGACATTTGGAGCAGGGAGGGGAATGAGTGACTTTCCGTTCCAGTGCTTAGCGAATGTGATGAACCACTTTAGGTCTAGCTTCATTTCAGGTGAGATGTTACAATAGCCACCCTTCATGGATCTGAGTGCGTCTAGCAGACGGGCCGTGAATAGCCTAGCTGGTCTGACACACTTAGCAATGTGGATGAGTCGACCTATTACTGACTGTAGACCCCGTTTTGTGATTGTTCGTTTTCTACTGACGTCGGTGACTAACTTGGTGGTGTCAGCTATTTTGTCGGCCGGTATGGAGAGTGACATATCATTTGAGTCAATATTTATGCCCAACCATCTTACCATAGTTGCTGGAGGCTGTGCCTTGGTGACTGCTTCAGGTAGACCAAGGTCCCTTATAAGGTCTCGTGCCGTGTTGAAAGCCTTTTCGGCCTCGTGCCTGTTGGAAGCAATAATTATTAAGTCATCGAGGTACATTTCGGAGACAATGTCATGTTTAGCAAGGATCTCGACAATTGCATTTGCAATGTGCTGCATAGATGCACTGCTAGCGCGACTGCCAAATGGAATGCTAGTGTCGAGGTACACTTTGTCCCTCCAGCTGAGTGCCATGAGGGGATAGTCGAGAGGACAGACTGGAAAATTCTTGTAGGCTTATGTCGATAGACGCCATGAATGCGCCAGTCCCGAACCGAGTGAGATGTTGTACAAATTTATCCACAGTGGGTAGTGAGTGATCACGTGTTTTGCCCATGATGGTATTTTTGAGGATAAACAAATTTATGGAACTTTCCCTAGGAAATGTCATGTCTGTAATTACTCGCCTCTCAGAGGTGTCACGTTTCTCACGGCTCATAAGTGGTGAGATATGGCACCATGCATCGAATGGAGATTGGTAGAATGGGCCGAACAGGCCTCGTAACCCAATTTCTTTGTTGACAAACTTATCGATCTCCCCGGGGTATTGTGTGGCGCTGGGGTGGTTTCCGACATCAACTGTGTCGGATACGGGACCCATGTATCCCAGAGGGAAACCAAAACACAGTAAGTCATACAGTTCATCGCCACCAGTACAGTTGGCCAGCTTTTCTTTCCATACGGGAAGATTAAGGTTTGACGGCACGGGTACACGTGCACTGCTTACGTTAGGGAGGCCGGTCTGGCGTACGGCCTGATATATTTGAACATACTGGTTGAATTTGTCATTGGGAAGCATGTTTGGCCAGTTTTCTACCCTGTGACCGGCAAAGGCAGATGGAGAGATGTCGAGATCACCAACAGGAAAATCGCTTTCACATATTTCCCTAATGTTTTCAAAGTTGGGACTCACCGCTGTGGTTACGGGGTGTAAGTGACAGGCTTGACCACTGGTAGCTGAACGTCGAAGCCGCTATCCACTAGTAGTGCGTCGTCGCCCGTGGGTTGGGCGGCTATGACTGGTGTTGTCTTGTCTTGGACCGCTGTCGTATGGACGTCTTGTGGACTGGAGGCTTGGTGTGGGGTGCCAGTGCACTGATTTTGGACGTCGACGTTTATCTCTGCACGGCTCCGATGCCCAACACACTGGGTCATGGGGCCGGGTATATTGACCGGTTGAGCACAGCTCCAACGCCCAACACACTGGGTCGTAGGGCCGGGTTCAATACGTGTATTATCACAGCTCCGATGCCCAGGGGGGTGTTTTTCAGTCGAGAGGATCTCAACTTGAGATCCGCTAAGATCAATCCAAGATCCTGAGACCAACTTTGAGATCAATGGCGGAAAGTGTTTTTCAGACGTTGTCTCAAGTCTACACAGCCGATCTTAGGGGATCTCAACTCCAAGGATTTCAAGTTGAGATCCCTAGCCCTTAGTGTAGAGCTATCTCAAGTTCTATAGTGATCTTCCTGTGGTTTAAGTAAACCAGAGCCTCTAAATTGCCTATTGTCGCCCCAAACTGTCATGTTAAGTCCCTTGCAATACCTTTTGTGAACCAATGTCAAGTTGAGACCGATCTCAAGTTTAGACCGATCTCAAAGTTGAGACCAATCTCAAGTTGAAACTGACTTTGAGCATTACAGTAGGTTCAGCACAAACTAGCCGAGTGGTGCAGTGCCTTGTTTTTATGTTGCTTATCAATTGTCTCTCATGGTCATAATAACCATAATAAAACTATGAAATTTGGAATATACGTTTGCCAGGTTATCAATACACTTTGCTCTAAATATCTTATAATTTTGATAAGTTTTAGCACTGGATAAAAAAGTTGAGACAAGTATCAACTGATCTTAAGTTGAGACCGAAGTTGAGATCCTTTCACTTGAGATCCCTGAGATCATCTCAACTGAAAAACACCCAAAGCACCCCAAACGGTCTTATCTTAGTTTTAACTCGAGATCACCTTAGATGATCTCAACTGAAAAACACTTTCGATCTCAGCAGATCTCAAGTGGACATGATCTCAACTGAAAAACAGGCCCCAGCAGACTGGGTCATGGGGCTGGGCCGTTGGTGGTTGTAGTTGTTAAGTGGGGGTGCCCCTTCATGGGGACCCGAGACACCCCTACCTAGTTTTTTGCGTGGAATCGGTCAGGCGCGTTTGATCCGTTTGCCGCGAGGGAAGCAGCGTGCCGCTGTCCCTGGGCATGGTGTGGGTCGTAGTGCTGGTAGGCTCCCTGGTTCTGCCTCCTGTGGCACACTGCCACTGAGTGGGCACATGTACGCCCCTTACTATCACAGTACGAGCATGCGTGTACCCACTTGACGTATTGGTCGTCGTGGTTGCCCTTGTGTCTACATCCGACGTCAGTGTTAAATTGTTCGCATGGCACTGACGGTTTACCTTGATTGTGTGTAGTCTGTCCTACCACTGTAGCCTGACGGACACCTTGGTCAGCCCGGTATGCACCTCCGGTCATGGCAATACGTATCCTTTCATACTGAATTTGAGTGGCGTCGGACCGGGCGAACGTATGTCTCTCAATGCCATCGAATACGTAGTCTGACCATGCTCGTACGCCTTCCCATGGCCGACAGAGAGAATCGCTAAGCACCTCGTTGAGATGTTGAAACATTGGTTGAAAGTCATGTTTGTTAACTGCTCGCGGGTCCCTCAGTAGTGAGGTAAATGCAGCACAGTACTCAATGGCACCAAGCTTGCTCCTGAGCTCAAGCTTGGCTTTCAGCGTGTTGACACCATCGCGTTCGATATACATATATGGTTTTGGGGTCAACCTTTGAGAGAAAATATCATTTGCAAATGCATTCTTACCAGCTGTGCGGTCGAATTGAATTAAGCAATTCGTAGGGGAAGCACAGAAAATACACAGTGACGTATTATAGAACCTAAGACAGTTCTATACTTGTCTTAACTTCCGATACATCTTGCCAAGATAGTTCGATTCAACTTACGACCGTGTCTATAGCACACCCGCCATCTTGTGTCTTGAAAACACGCGTAAAATCTTGATCCGATCTCAGCCGATCGTAGACTTGCGATGTCGTGACTAAAAAACAGGGCCCTGTAGTATAGATTCTGTTCGTCACTGAGTGACGAAAGAATGTTCATGCGTTTCTCTATTAGAAAATCAAAATAAGCGTTTAATCAATTATAGGTATATGATAATAAAGAGACATACTGAGTGTGCCAGAGTTCCATATGTTCCTCGATGTTTTGGTCAGAAATATATATGCACCTCGGTCTTCGAACTCGGTGAATATTTCCCGACCAAAACATCTGGGAACGTATTCCATTGAGGCACACTCACTCTGTCTCCATATAGTACTCTGCACTGTATTACTTTATCTCTGTGTTCTCAGAGCACGATGCAGACGGAGGCGGGGTCCGTGACGAGGGACTCGGGTCGGTGGAATCGCAGCGAGCAGGCGATGCGCTTTGCGTGCGAGCAGGAGAGCGTCAGTAAGAGTCGCACCCGCAAACGCACCTCCGAGGTAAAATGTCGTCTGCCGAATCACTGAGCAAACTCAGCGCCCCAACATGGCGGCACTCGTTATTCTCTGTATAGTGTACCCGCTTCGCTCTCCGGCCTGGCTTTTATATCTGTAAAACTTCTATTGTAATAAGTGTGGGTTCTTCCAGGATTTCTGATGTTGTAGTTTCATTGATTTACTGCAGTTTATCTGCTTCTCCAGACAGTGAATTCACAGCCACCCTCATCTAACCGTAGATGTAGCTAACCTCGCTGATACTAGAGAGCCATGGCTAACCTGTAGTAGCTTCATTCAGCTAATTCCCACCCCTCATGTAGACCTTTCGCTTATTAAACCTTTCAATATAACCGGCAAATTAAACTATAAATACCCGTGTAGTTAGTCTGTAGATCCATTAAAAGTTGTGTCTTTGGCCAGTTCTGCAATGGAAAACACTCTCACTCTCAGCTATACCTAAGGAATTTGTTCATGAATCTCATTGACATCTATAAGTATGTACATGGAACATGTGGCTGAGGACATAACTAGGACTGTGTACATCTGACCAGAACGATCATTGCTTTCTAGGCGAGTTCCGCCGCTGACTTCACCTGCTGTGAAGACCCGACAGAGGTACTCCTCTTCTTCTAACCTCATTCACCCAGCTGGGCTTTCACACTCTCTGCTTGTGCCAAATGTTGCCTGCAAATAGTACTCTTTATTTAGTCTGTTCTATATATTAAACTACTCTCATCAGTATCTGCCATTGGTTTTTAACTTTTTAAAACAAACGGTAATATAGTCTAATATTTTAGAAAAGTTTAATTCATTAGCTTTACCTGAAACAAGGTTTACTTTGCTGTGATTTAGTTTCACTTTAACTTGAAGATGTTTGATATTATCCAGATTTTACTGAAGTTACTGTTACTTGATGAAAGCTACCCCAGAATGGCCAGCCCCACCCTCATTACAGATAACAAAGCTGATTCTCATTTGACGAATCTAGCACTCTTGTGATTATCTAATGCTCACTTCACCCTAACACATATCTCATCACAAACGCCTAGTTGGTATACCCTTCACATGATTGGTTACTCCTCACATGACTAGTATATGCCTTCATATGACTTGCTCTCCCCTTACATGAATGGCACCCCTTTCACATGACTAGCCCCACTCACAATACTTGCATACTACTCCCAAGACTTTCCTGTCATTGGCTTGTCCTGCATATAAATGCCCACATGAGCCTGGTGAGTTGACAACTTTGCCTGGTAAGTTGCCCACATTGCCTGGTAGTCGACGACTTTGCCTGGTGAGTTGATGACTTTGTCTGGTGAGTTGACGACTTTGCCTGGTGAGTTGACGGCTTTGCCTGGTGAGTTGACGACTTTGCCTGGTGAGTTGACGGCTTTGCCTGGTAGTCGATGACTTTGCCAGGTAAGTTGCCAACATGGCCTGGTAGTCGATGACTTTGCCTGGTGAGTTGGTGAGTTTGCCTGGTGAGTTAATGACCTTGTCAGGTGAGTTGACGACTTTGCCTGGGGAGTTGATGACTTTGCCTGGTGAGTTGACGACTTTGCCTGGTGAGTTGATGACTTTGCCTGGTGAGTTGACGACTTTGCCTGGTGAGTTGATGACTTTGCCTGGTGAGTTGACAACTTTGCCTGGTGAGTTGGCGAGTTCGCCTGGTGAGTTGACGACTTTGCCTGGTGAGTTGATGACTTTGCCTGGTGAGTTGACGACTTTGCCTGGTGAGTTGATGACTTTGCCTGGTGAGTTGACAACTTTGCCTGGTGAGTTGGCGAGTTTGCCTGGTGAGTTGACGACTTTGTCAGGTGAGTTGATGACTTTGTCTGGTGAGTTGATGACTTTGTCTGGTGAGTTAATGACCTTGTCAGGTGAGTTGACGACTTTGCCTGGTGAGTTGATGACTTTGCCTGGTGAGTTGACGACTTTGCCTGGTGAGTTGATGACTTTGCCTGGTGAGTTGACGACTTTGCCTGGTGAGTTGATGACTTTGCCTGGTGAGTTGACAACTTTGCCTGGTGAGTTGGCGAGTTTGCCTGGTGAGTTGACGACTTTGCCTGGTGAGTTGATGACTTTGCCTGGTGAGTTGACGACTTTGCCTGGTGAGTTGATGACTTTGCCTGGTGAGTTGACAACTTTGCCTGGTGAGTTGGCGAGTTTGCCTGGTGAGTTGACGACTTTGTCAGGTGAGTTGATGACTTTGTCTGGTGAGTTGATGACTTTGTCTGGTGAGTTGATGACTTTGTCAGGTGAGTTGATGACTTTGTCTGGTGAGTTGATGACTTTGTCTGGTGAGTTGATGACTTTGCCTGGTGAGTTGGCGAGTTTGCCTGGTGAGTTGACGACTTTGTCAGGTGAGTTGATGACTTTGTCAGGTGAGTTGATGACTTTGTCTGGTGAGTTGATGACTTTGTCTGGTGAGTTGATGACTTTGTCAGGTGAGTTGATGACTTTGTCTGGTGAGTTGATGACTTTGTCAGGTGAGTTGATGACTTTGTCTGGTGAGTTGATGACCTTGTCAGGTGAGTTGATGACTTTGCCTGGTGACTTTATGACTTTGTCTAGTGAGCTGACAGTGCCTGTCGTTTCCTGCAGATCCAGCCTCACCGCGTGGACCGCACGTACTACATGAGTGGCAGTAACCTGCAGCTGCAGAACCGCTACCTGGTGGACGAGGCCGAGCTGAGTCAGCTGAAGGAGATGGCCACGGCGCGGCGCCAGGCCAAGCACTACGGCCGCCGCATCAGGTGACCACCTCAGTTATACGCTCACACTCACAACGCTGTACGGGTACTATACGGAAACTGGCTTACATCCCGTACACATACATCCCGCTGATGAAGGTAGAGGGATGTATTTGATAGATAATTTTACCAAGAACTTGACGTACGAAAAGAGTCAGTCTGTTTTCTAATTATTACACCTAAAAATGGCGAGATTTGACCTAGTCACGTGACGTCATACTCCGTACGTCACAGTGTGGCCATAAATACATCATGGGTAGCAGCGGGAAGTATGTGTAGATACGTCCACAGGTGTATGCAGCTTAACTGTGGGCATGAGTAGACGGTTTTATTCTATGATTACTTTAATTCCTTGAGAATAATTTGGTAAAAGTGATTTACAATGGTAAATATGACTTATTCATTCTCTGCCTTTTGTTAATTTCTGAATTATAATGCTGTATCATTATATTATTATTATGATAGTCGTAGGGTGTTTCTTTCTAATGATTGGAATTGTTTAGATCCATTATTGTACGAGCATGTGTTTGTAATTAACTGCTTGTTTGTGTCGGTAACTCACTGGAGATTTCAGCGAGTCAAAATCACTAACTAACGTTCATTATTCCGAAATCCGATTCGCTAGCATAACAAAAATTGATTTTAATTTCATTTTGGAGTGATAAAGAAATTAACTTTGTTTTAATGTGATTTAAAGTTAAACTCTCTTGAGCCATATTTGGATGGTTGAGAGTTATTTTACTGTTTACTGTGTTATTATGTTTGAATGCTATGCACGACTTTAAAGTTGTTCACAAATACTAGTCTGCACGCTCACTCTTTTGGTACACCACACCACACACTGAATTCTTCACGCTTAACTCACTTTCTCACCTTTAACCACCCTATATTCCCCAGCCACCTCCCGCCCGTCTCCCCGCCCACTGAAACATCCCCGAGTCCGCCCGTGTCCCCGACCCCCGACCACTGCCCGCCGCCACACCCGACCACCACCACTCACGGCCACGCTGTCTGCGACGCCCCGCCACCCGACGCGCCCGGGCCCGACTCGGCGACCGCCCCGCCACCCGAGTCGCCGCCCGCGTCCAGCAGGTCGGAGGAGGTCGGCGCCCACAGTGTGTCCAGCTCCCAGTCGCACGACCAGGTCTTGTCGGGCGAGGCGGGGCGGGACCAGTTGACCGTGTTCACTCTGGGCCCGCCGACCGGCGCCCCGTCCTACACGCCCGCCTTCCACCCGCGCCTCAAGCTGAAGACGCGCCTCCAGCTGCCCGCGCTCGCCCTGGCCCGCCTCTGGAGGTCGCGGTCCCCGGCGCTGACCCCGGTCCGCGGCCCGCCCCGCGCCCCGCCCGTCGTCGCCGTCCAGTACGACGGACCGCTCCACCGGCCCGGGGCCGCCGCCATCAGGAACAACCAGTTCACGCCCTACCGCTACCGACTGGCGGCCGGCGAGGTGCGCGCCCGGCACGGGGCGGCCGGCGGCCCGTGTACGTGCTGGGCGACGGGCGGGGAGGCGGCCCCGGCTCAGGCCCACACCCAGGCCCAGGCCCTGACCCAGGCCCAGGCTCAGGCCCAGGCCCAGGCCCAGGCCGACAACTGCGGGCTGTGTATGATGGACGCTATAATGAGGTTACTGGAGGCCGACAGGGCGCGGGCCTTACTCTCCAGCACCGAGGGGGGAGCCCCAGTCCCCGCACAACGCCAACTCTCTGTTTAATTAACGTATCAGCTCAAGTCGCGTGCTCATTGTTCATAAGGATCATCATTGAAGTTTAAAATACGAAGGGTTATAATCAATCTAAAACATTCAACTATTATCCAGAAAAATCCCAAGATCTGGCACTTTATCCTTTTTCAAAGACAGTGACTTCTCAGAAATTACACAATAGGACCAAAGAAACTCATCAAAGTATTTTATGGGAAATCTTCTAATAAAAGCCTAGGAAATCTTGAAAACCCAAGAACCCAAAATTGTTGTAAACTAATAAGGGGTGGTTTGGACAAGGTTTGATTTTGAAGGTTGTGGTTTGATTATTGTCACGTGTTAATGATTAACCAATCAACGTAGATGTGATAGGGTTATTCAGAGGGTGGTTGTACTAAAACTTTGCCATTAGCGAAATATAATCATAAATAAATAAGTATATTAAAGATGTTTACTTAAGTCACCCACCATTTTGTCCCCCAAAATGCATTCTAAATAAAGGCACTCATATTAATCATATTTCCGTTGTATTCTATTTTTTATTTTATTCTACGCCCCCTTTCCCTCTTACATTCCTATTCTTTACAACTTTGGGTTCTTTGCACTTTCGTCGCCCTATGATTTCCTTCTTATCTCACCTACTGTCCTATGTCACACCTAAAATACCTCTGAATGCCGCACCGCTATTACATCATCATACTTCACCAATATCCTACCATACCTTATACCATGCATTGTGATCTGGTCTTGATGCCATCATACTTCTACATGTCTCACGGCAATAATATTACCGCATGTCGCATACCACTTTAATACTACATGTCTTACCACCATCATACCACTGCATGTCCTATTATTTTAACACTGCCACATGTCATGCCACTTTTATACCGCCACACGTCACACCACTTTGATACCACCACACGTCACACCACTTTAATACCACCACACGTCACACCACTTTAATACTGCCACATGTCACGCCACTTTAATACTGCCACATGTCACGCCACTTAAATACCGCCACATGTCACACCACTTTAATACCGCCACAAATACAATACCGCTGCACGTCGTACACCACAATACAACCTGCCACCTGCCTCACAACCCTCTGACAAACCCAATCTGGCTTCATGTTTGGCTCTGTGCCCTCTCTGACCTCTGGTAGCCACGGATCGGGCGTCTCCTGCACCACGGTTCTCCACACCAGTGAGGTGAGTTCATCTTCCCTCTGTAGGATAGGCGCTTCTAAAGTAATTCTATGTTTAATAAAGGTTATTACACATTCGTTACGAAATGTTGAATGGTTCAGGTCTACATGTATATATGGGTGAAATCTTCTCCCAATGGTCACACCTGATATATTTTCTTTAATTTTCTTTAGTATTGGGTATCGTCAATTTGGATCCTCAAAAATAATTTACACACATAGCTCTGTATAATCAATACAATTTAAGTGAAACAGACATAAAATATTTTTCAATTTTACAAGTATAATAGTCTCAATTTTAGGTTTGGGGCATTTCAGTTGACCTATATATAACCAGCTGTGGGTGGGTTGCACTGGGCCCTGTTTTTCAGTCGAGACGATCTCAAGTTGAGACCGTTTGAAAGCCAAACTGTTTTTCAGTTGAGACGATCTCTGGGGATCTCAGCCTGAGACTGAGATGCGACCGTTTTGGGTGATTTCTGTGTTTTTCAGTTGTGATGATCTAAAGGGATCTCAAGTGAAATGATCTCTCAACCTGAGACCAGTCGATACTTATCATAACTTATTTTTTTAGGTGCTTAAACTTATTCAAATTAGAAAATATTTAAAGCGAAGGGTTCTGATAATCTGACATACCTATATCCCAAATTTCATAGTTTTCTTGTGGTTATTAAGACTGTGATAAACATTTGTCTGGAAATCTGAAAAATGCAGGCACTGCCCCACTCAAACAGCTTGTGTATACCTACTGTAATGCTCGATATTATTTGAGCAGGGTAGGGTCAAGGTCACTCCATATTTATAAATAACAACACTACCCATTCACAAAGAAAAACATGTCTTGAAATATTCAATAGAAAATTATGAAATCTTAGGATCCAATTAGATGGACATGGACAATTATTCTCTGCAAATATGGTCTAATTTGAATAAGTATGAGTATCTCAAATCAATAATTTCTGAGTGCAGTATCTTGTACCTGGCAGAAATGATCTCAGCTAAAACGATCACAACCTGAGATCGTCGTGAGATCCACTGTGGCGCACTGAGACCTTGACTGAAAAACACCTGCAGCCATTTATCTCCCAAACGGTCTCAGGATCGCTCATGGATCTCAGCGGATCTCAGCTTGAGATCATCTCAACTGAAAAACAGGGCCCTGGTCTACGGTGAATTCGGTCACACGTGAACTCGATACAGGTGAATTCGCTATCGCTACAAGTTCGGTACCAGTGAATTTGATACCGCTATGTACCGAGGCCTGCCGCCTATGTCGCGGTGAGGCCGGCCGGGTCTCCCGGGCCTCTCCCTGACATAGCAGGGTTAGGGTTAGGGATAGGGATAAGGTTAGGGTTAGGGATAGGGATAGGGTTAGGGATAGGGTTAGGAATAGGGTTAGGGATAAGAATAGGGTTAGGGTTAGGGTTAAAGTTGGGGATAGGGTTAGAGTTAGGGATAGGGTTAGGTTGGGGTCAGGGTAAGGGTTGTGGGTATATTACGGGTATGGCCAGCCATGTGGCCGGCCCTGACTGTGGGTAGCGGCTGGCACCCAACCCCGGCACCACAGGTGCAGACCGGCACCATGGGCGGTATCGAATTCACCCTTTTCGCGGACCGAAACTGTCGCAGTAGCAAACTCACCACCGGGCCGAACCTGTCTCGGTACGGAATTCACTGGTATTCATTGCACTTAGGTAACTAACGTCTAGCGAGCATTCAGCATTATGCTAGGTTTACTGCTAGGTGGCTGTCGATGCAAATCTTTTGCTGATTCAGAATTCCTCTCCAGTGGCCACAGTGGCCAAGGTGTGTCACTGTCTGTCATTATTCCGGATTTTTCTAACTCAAGAGGTATTGTATGAGCAAGTGTCTTCAGCTTGTCAGACCTCAGACCCACCTAGCCAGGTCTGTTACCACATGGCGGGTGAGAGGTTGATGTGATGAGAGGTTGGTGTGATGAGAGGTTGGTGTGATGAGAGGTTGGTGTGATGAGAGGTTGGTGTGATGAGAGGTTGGTGTGATGAGAGGCTGGTGTGATGAGAGGTTGGTGTGGTGAGAGGTTGGTGTGATGAGAGGTTGATGTGATGAGAGGTTGATGAGATGAGAGGTTGATGGTTGGTGTGATGAGAGGGTGATGTGATGAGAGGTTGGTGTCATGAGATGTTGATGGTTGGTGTCATGAGAGGTTGATGTGTTGAGAGGTTGGTGTGATGAGAGGGTGATGTGATGAGAGGTTGATGAGATGAGATGTTGATGGTTGGTGTGATGAGAGGTTGGTGTGATGAGAGGTTGGTGTGATGAGAGGTTGGTGTGATGAGAGGTTGGTGTGATGAGAGGGTGATGTGATGAGAGGTTGATGAGATGAGAGGTTGATGGTTGGTGTGATGAGAGGGTGATGTGATGAGAGGTTGGTGTGGTGAGAGGTTGGTGTGATGAGATGTTGATGGTTGGTGTGTTGAGAGGTTGGTGTGTTGAGAGGTTGATGTGATGAGAGGTTGATGTGATGAGAGGTTGGTGTGATGAGAGGTTGATGTGATGAGAGGTTGGTGTGATGAGAGGTTGGTGTGATGAGAGGTTGATGTGATGAGAGGTTGATGTGATGAGAGGTTGATGTGATGAGAGGTTGATGTGATGAGAGGTTGGTGTGATGAGAGGTTGGTGTGATGAGAGGTTGGTGTGATGAGAGGTTGATGTGATGAGAGGTTGATGTGATGAGAGGTTGGTGTGATGAGATGTTGATGTGATGAGAGGTTGATGGTTGGTGTGATGAAAGGTTGATGTGTTGAGAGGTTGATGTGATGAGAGGTTGATGTGGTGAGAGGTTGATGTGATGAGGGGTTGGTGTGATGAGAGGTTGATGTGATGAGAGGTTGATGTGGTGAGAGTTTGATGTGGTGAGAGGTTGATGGTTGGTGTGATGAGAGGTTGATGGTTGATGGTGTGGCGGTGCTCATTGCAGACATCTCTCTACCAGCTCTCGGGACTACTTCTCTGGTTTAAGCGGGTCAGTTCACTGTCTTAACAGGGTTTCAATTTCAGTGCATTTCCATTTTTCTTTCTCTTTTATTGCATTATTAGACGTGCCAGTTCCGTTTTATTGCATCACAATGATTCGATATGCACAAATATTGACACAGCTAGTTTTGTTATTGCACATTTGATATGAACACAGACCCAAGATTATTTTGGGTTTTTTTCTGAGAATTGGATTGGATGTGTAACTTAGAACATTGCATTCGCTAATATTTCGTTTGATTTTATCAGAATCTCTTCCTCACCATGATTTTGCACCACGAGTCAAACATTGATATCCACACCTATATTTTTTTTCAGAAAAAAAATGTCGCTTTCCTTTCCCTCAAGCACTAACCCCAATGTTGAAAAGTGTCTTAGGGGATTGATTGCATCAAACAAATTAGTATAAGCAAAATTTATATAGAACTGGATCGAGAGTCGTCACTTGGCTTCGCCTTGATGACGATAACAGCGCATCCAAACTCGTGGAGTATGTTTTATATTATGATTCAAGTGCAGTTCTGGATTTATCTCTTTTCAATGACATTAAATAGCAGCACAATATCAGTATAATTCAAATTGCTGAAGCAAATCCAGTTCAGATCAGTTTAAACCTCCATTTTGACACCTTGCCTAACTTTTCAAAACCTGGCCAGTTGTGACGTCATCTCCAATCACTCCGCCACGACCATGGCGTAGTATTGGCACTTTATGTGGGTGATCATTGCATATATATTTTAATGTAATTCCTATCGTTAAAAACTTGTACTAGGGGTGAGATAGTGCTGCATATCTAATGCAGGCCAATGAATGTAATTATCACACGTATTGGTGATGTATCGGGTTTCTGATTTCTGCCCTCGTTAGAGCTATATTTTCTTTTATTAGACAATGCGGGGTATGTTCTTCACTATTGTGGGTGTTATTGTGTTCAGACTGCACTGGTTTGACCTTTGAACAGCCCGGTGTGATTTGATGTGATGTTAATTCTCACTTCATCAGCTATGAGCCTGTAAGTAGTATGTAAAAAGTCTGATTTGAGTCTTCCCCAAATCAAATACCTTAGTGACATTTGTTCTATCGCAGTATTTTATATTTAAAGAAATATCAATTTTTATCTTTAAAGAGAAGAAAATGCAAATAAAATCGCCTCCTGCCTGAATGATGTAGCACTGCATGGCGCGTCGCCCTTTGACAACTATTTCCAAATCATTCTGTGTATGTATTATAGACGAGGCTGAAGAGGTGAAACTTTAAGGATGAATCCTTGTGACTACACGGTTAAGTATAGTTTAACTGATTGTTGATACCTCTACCGGTGCCTGTTGTCGTCATGTTGATACTTCTACCGGTGCCTGTTGCCGTCATGTTGATACCCCTGCCGGTGCCTGTTGCCGTCATGTTGATACCTCTACCGGTGCCTGTTGCCGTCATGTTGATACCTCTACCGGTGCCTGTTGCTGTCATGTTGGTACCTCTACCGGTGCCTGTTGCCGTCATGTTGATACCTCTACCGGTGCCTGTTGCCGTCATGTTGATACCTCTACCGGTGCCTGTTGCCGTCATGTTGATACCTCTACCGGTGCCTGTTGCCGTCATGTTGATACCTCTACCGGTGCCTGTTGCTGTCATGTTGGTAACTCTACCGGTGTCTGTTGCCTTCATGTTGATAAATCTACCGGTGCCTGTTGCTGTCATGTTGATGAATCTACCGGTGTCTGTTGCCGTCATGTTGATACCTCTACCGGTGTCTGTTGCCGTCATGTTGATACCTGTGCCTGTTGCCGTCATGTTGGTAACTCTACCGGTGCCTGTTGCCGTCATGTTGATACCTCTACCGGTGCCTGTTGCTGTCATGTTGATACCTCTACCGGTGCCTGTTGCCGTCATGTTGGTAACTCTATCGGTGCCTGTTGCCGTCATGTTGATACCTCTACCGGTGCCTGTTGCCATCATGTTGATAAATCTACCGGTGCCTGTTGCCGTCATGTTGATACCTCTACCGGTGCCTGTTGCCATCATGTTGATAAATCTACCGGTGCCTGTTGCCGTCAGGTGCCCCGTCAGCCCCCGCCCTCCTCCATGGGTGACGCGGAGACTGTAGCCGACGGCCTCCTGGTGGATGACACTGTCATTAACGACACTCGCACAGTGGTTACCACAGAAGACCAACAGGCGGCAGCACCAGAGGACCCAGATGAAGGCATCGGCATGGAGGCGCCGCCTGGTGAGTAATTCCCTTTGCTGTGGCTGACCTCACAAGATATTACTCTGGCCACCAGAGCACATTGACGTAAGCTCTGCTGGAGTGGAGTTTGATCTGCGCCATCTTGACTGGCACTCTCCAAGCTGATCTTCTTACTACCAGAATCAGAATTCCAGCAGATCTTTTGTCGTGGTTGTAGGTTCGCACTACAGGCTATTGTGGTTGGAGATTGCACTACTCTTGAAGCCCTTTATTCATGTTATCATTTTCTATTTAGAGTATTTTCATGAAGAGTCCAGGATGCTATCAATTGTCTAAGCTAGTAATGTCTTGTAGTGAGTATTCACAGTTAATATTTCACGATATCCAAAATTGTTCTCTCTTTGAAATATTTGCACTAAGCTCTTGTTCTAAAAAGCAATCGGATCAGACCAACTTTACAGTCAGAGACAGAGGTGGCAATCAGGGCTGACCTAGCTGTGCTTTTGCTAACTAGATTTATCATTTATAACTGAATGAGTCCTTTAAAATAGGTAATTGATGGCCGATTGTGATGACTTCATCATGTGATCTGACATGTGATACTTGGTATCATTTATCATTTTTCTTTAATATCATCTTATACCTACATTCTCTGAAGGTTTCATATATGTTGATCAGTTATTTCCCATTTTATTACAAAAAACACAGTTATTTTGTAAATATTGGAAAACGATGTCTCAAGGCCTCATCTGAGCACCAATACTGTATGGTAATGCACAAAGGCACCACCTGCTGTAAATAGGTTGATGCATTACATACAGGATGGAGAGTCGGGGAGGTTGGTTGAATTTTTCAGAAATTTTGCCTACAGTCTTTATTAATGGCCTCTAAACAAGACCTTTGTGAAAAGGTGCAGTTTTATTTCGGACTCAACCAAACAAAGCAAAACATGTGGCCTTATGTTTATTTACTGAAGAGTCATAATCTGTGATCTCCATGTAAGATTTATTCCTTTCTGATTTGAGCCAGCAGACTAGAAATGAATGTCAAATTAACCAATGTAGAAGCCATAAAATGAGGATTCCATGAGGCTTTACCCGGGCATTCCACTCCTTACAATAGCTACATTGTGAAGAAAGTGATCTGGATGAGTTAAAAGGGTTACCACATAAAAAGTTATACCTGAATACCAGTTTGAGAAAGCATACCTTTTGCCTCTTAGACAACAACCCTCTGGTTTAGATAAAAAAAAAACCACCTCTCAACTAGAAGATAAACATTCAGAATAATCAGATAAACAGTCTCCTTTTAGGCACTCTAACCTTGCCCAATTCCTTTCCATTCTCAGTTTTCTCATTCTTTTTCTTATCTGTTTACATTTTGCCTTCACTTCCCTCTGCTGTTCGAAGGATAGTTTCAGTGACATCAGGACTAACAATGGACCTTGTTGATATGTTCCTGATGTTCCCTAGCTCTGATACTCATGTTGAGGGAAGAATGACAGGATTTGAGCACTATAGTGACCAGCATGTCAGGTCATCACATTCTTTCTCTCAGTGACGTCAGAATAGGGGGGGCAGGGGGGGGCGGCCGCCCCCCCCCCCCCCCACTTTTTTGCCAACCCCAAAAAAGTCAGCACCTTCAAATTTAACTCAATCCAGCGTAAAAACTATCTTGATTTTTCAACATAAAAAAATGTCTAAATCTAACTTTTTCACTTGTAGGTATGGCTAAACCTTGACTTTTTACTCTGGAAAAGTGTCAAATTCTGACTTATTAGCATGCAATGATAGCTAAGCCCTGACCTTTCCCCGTGGTAAGATATCAAAGTCTGACTCCTTAGCGTGCAATGATGGATAAGCCCTGACTTTTCACCATTGAAAAGTGTCAAAGTCTGACCTTTTAGCTAGCAATGATGGCTAAGCCCTGACTTTTCCCCATGGTAAGATATCGAAAGCTGACCTTTTAGCGTGCAATGCTGGCTAAGCCCTGACTTTTCACCGCAGAAAAGTGTTAAAGTCTGACCTTTTAGCATGCAATGATGGCTAAGCCCTGACTTTTGCCAATGGAAAGATATCAAAGTCCGACCTTTTAGCTAGCAATGATGGCTAAGCCCTGACTTTTCCCCATGGTAAGATATCGAAAGCTGACCTTTTAGCGTGCAATGATGGCTAAGCCCTGACTTTTCATCGCAGAAAAGTGTCAAAGTCTGACATTTTAGCGTGCAGTGATGGCTAAGCCCTGACTTTTCACCATGGAAAAGTGTCAAAGTCTGACCTTTTAGCATGCAATGATGGCTAAGCCCTGACTTTTCCCAATGGTAAGATATCAAAGTCTGACCTTTTACCATGTAATGATGGCTAAGCTCTGACTTTTTCCCATGGTAAGATATTGAAAGCTGACCTTTTACCGTGCAATGATGGCTAAGCCCTGACTTTTCACTGTGGAAAAATGTCAAATTCTGACTTATTAGCATGCAATGATGGCTAAACCCTGACTTTTCCCCGTGGTAAGATATCAAAGTCTGACTCCTTAACGTGTAATGATGGCTAAGCCCTGACTTTTCACCATGGTAAAGTGTCAAAGTCTGACCTTTTAGCATGCAATGATGGCTAAGCCCTGACTTTTCCCCATGGTAAGATATCAAAAGCTGACATTTTAGCATGCAATGATGGCTAAGCCCTGACTTTTCACCGTAGAAAAGTGTCAAAGTCTGACCTTTTACCATGCAATAATGGCTAAGCCCTGACTTTCCACTGTGGAAAAAGTGTCAAAGTCGAGAAATGTCAAAGTCTGACTTATTAGCATGCAGTGATGGCTAAGCCCTGACTTTTCACCCTGGAAAAATGTCAAAGTCTGACTCTTTACAGTGCAATAATTGCTAAGCCCTGACTTTCCACTGTGGAAAAGTGTCAAAGTCTGACTTTTTCGCGGGTAATGAAGGTAACGACCTGACGTTTCTCAGACTCTTCTCAGATTTACGGTAAATTTAATGGAACAGGTCAATGTCAAAGTCTGACTTCATACCAAGAAAGAAGTCAGCAATTTCAGTTCGCCCCCCCCCCCCCCCCCCCGCCCCCCACTTTCAAAATGTTCTGACGCCCCTGTTCTCTTGTATTTGGAACAGAGTGTTGTTGGATCTTTTGCTTGTCCGGTTGTCTGTTATAATCTTTCTGGTGTGATTCTTCTCAAATTCCCCATATCGATGTGCTGGAATAGGGTCAAGACAGTCCCTTTCACCTCATCTATATGCTCATTGGATGTTGATTTGAGAAGTAAATGCTAAAATGAACCTGTCAGTTTCTTCCTTTTCAACCATTGAGTGTGTTCATTCCTCCAAACGCAGGTACACTCTGAATGACTTTTGGGCTAAGTGTCATCAAGTTGCAACTTTTCAGTTTAACATCTGTCTCAGAGCTTGCAAGGTCCTCAGGCTGCATTTTGAAGGGTGAGGTTTAGATTTGACATGACCCTTTTATTTCTGCTGGAAACATTAGTTTTGCACTGGAGTGTCCTCTGTTATTATGTATATATCAAGGTCAAGTTTCTTGATAATGTAGATAGGATATTTAAGAAATTCAAGTGTGCTGTGATGGTCAGTGCCTCCATCAAAGTGTTCGATAAGAATCCTGGGCCTTCCTGCCTTGGATTATTGAACCTGCTTGATAATGCAGCATGCCTGAAAGGTGTTGATGGATGTAATGGCAAATCATAAATAGTTAATGATCCTACAACTCAATAGAAAGACCTCATATGATTTCCAGTTTTTACAATTCTTAGCCCTCCAGTGGAAGCTGTCGTGTATAGCTCTCCCATGTTTGTTGCCACAAAAAGCAGCATATAATCTTCAGAATTGAGAACAGCATACCCACTTAAGTGTTTTGAATGTCACTGAAAGACAAACATGGAATTATAATCTCTCTAAAATAGAGTGAGAAAATTAGTTGTTCTCTTTGAAAAGGTTCATCAATTTTTCAGAGTCCATATTTTACTCTATGTTTTTCCCTTGTATAATTTTTACATATTTCTCATGAGAAATGATGCGTCGCAAAGTCTGTAGAGACAAAAAGGTATTTAGGTAGGGTAGAGATTTGCTAGGTGGGGCGCAGTCACCAGAAACACACTATTTTTCTTTTGGGGGGGGGGGGGGGAGCTAAGTATGTGCTCTCTTTTAGGAGAATCTAATGATTCTGTAATTAACGCTGATCGTCACGTTGCGCGTCTCTCACTGCGCAGGTGCCTGTGACGTAGGACTGGCTGACGTGGAGACGTCACAGTGTGACCGCGCATGCCCTGACGTAGCTCCGGAAGCCGAGGACGAGCCGGAGAGGGAGTCGGCCGGGCCGGACATGGAGGAGGTGGCGCAGGACCCGAAGGAGTCGTCGTTAGAGACGCAGCGTGACAGCGCCAGTCTGCAGGGCCTCGACTCGAGCCGCCACACGGGGGTGAGTGAGCCACAACACGTGTACTCAGATAACCTACGTACATGTTTTTATCTTTTTTATTTCATTTATTTAGACTGATCAGAGCTCAGTAAATACAACATGCTGGTTTTAATGTGAGACCAGTATCTCGGTGCATTCCTGACATTACTCCATAGATCATTAACATGTCACAGAATCCATCATACCGCGTTCATCATCATACGTGTGGTCATTACATGTTTGTCATAATGTTTAAAATATATATGCAACCATAGCGTAGAAGCGAGCTGTTGCTAAAGCGCTTCGCTCCCTCAAGTCGAGATGAGGTTATAATCTGTACATTCTGGTGAGCCATGACATGGGTTACTCAGATGAGTAATTCACAGCCGTTTCTCATATCAATGACTCACGCCAGTTACTCACGTGAGTTACTTGTATTATTATAGAACTTGTTACGTAGATATGAATCAATATCCAACTATATACTCACGAATATTCACTGCAGTGCTAAAATCCCCGAGGCGAATAAGCCAAGGGTCGAATTGGACGAATTTTAACAATTTTATATCTGTGTAACGTACATCAGTTTTTTTCATAGATAATTAGGTGATTTATAGGTAATTCATGTATGTTTGATACCCTCCATCTGACATGTATATTCCTGTGTATTTGCCTTCTATTATACAGAGACCTCAAACGTAAGAACCGATACAATCTCTCTTTAATGTGTAGTTTCTGTATGCGCTTTGTTTTAGGTGACACGGGGTGACCACAGAATCGGGTAATTCTGCAAATATCAATTACCTTTGTTAACAGGAGGGACACCCAAAGGGTTTCCCGCTAATGTATTCTAAATTAGCCAAGTGAGACAATTTGAAAAAAAAACAACACCCAACCAAGTTTCCAAATTCATACTGAACCTCTGTTCACTAGAGGCTATATTGGGTAATTTGATTGCTATTTATATTTTTTTCAAATCTATTTTACCTGAAGAAGACCTATATGATGAATTGCCAGAGAACCCTGGACAATTGACAGACTTTGAAGTTCACCTATTTGCAGCCCGGTGGTCACCCTGTGACGTTAGTCTGCAGATAGGAGGATAGGACAGGTTAGCTCCAGTAATAGATTAGTCCATACTTTTGTCGAAATGGAAGTCTCTATTTGAATTATGGTAGCCTTTAGTTCTAGGCACCAAGCAATGATTCAAGGCTGATAATTGTATTTACAAAATGTTAAGGTTGTAGGTGTATTAAGTACTTTCACTCTTACTCTTGTGGCATCGAAGCCAATCAAGCAGCTACGTAAAATCTGTCGACATTTCCTCCCAGTATAGTCCCATCAATATCTACACAGATGTATCTTTTCATCTGTCATTTGGTGGATAAAGTTCAACGTTCATTATCAATGTGAGGCGTGTTTCTTTCAGGCTAAAGACAATAATGGAAAGGTAAACGTTGTTCTCTACTGACCCGCCATCACTCTGCTTTTAGTAGCTTCTCTCTGCACAGACGTAGCACTAGCATCTGTCCTGTATGGAACCTGCGTGAAGCACATCTCCGTACAGAGGCACTCACTTTAACCCATCTCATAGGATGATGCAGCAACAAGGCTTTCGATGCACCTTCCCCATTTCATGTTTGCTATGTCATACCAGCCACATCTGTTTAAATCCTTCATTCACTTCATTCTTATGAACCTTTCGTGGACTTGATATTCACTTGGCACAACTCTCAGCAAACACGCTAAATTGATCCTTTTTTATGGAATCATATCTCCACTGATATGACAACGTGTATGTACCAAAGTATTCTGAACTGTATATCTAAAATAATGCCGGAATCATAACTGAATTTGACTGAAATACTATTTTTGACATCTTCAAATAATTACGATCGGGAGCCCTTTTTCTGAGTCTGGATTTAAACACTGTTGACGTGTGTCACATTTGATTGTTAGGATAAACTGTGTCTCATTACTCATATTAAGGATGTTGCTCCTTGCAGTCCCTGCTGACTCTGACTGGTACAGAAATCTCCACCGCTCGCAGTGATCCCTGGAAAGGAGCCCTAATTGAGAACGAGGCAGAACTTGACCCAGATCCAGCCCAATCAGAGGGTCCAGAACAAGGTCACCACGATGATAATGCTGATTCAAAAATGGACCAATCAGAGGACGCGACACAATCAGAGGATCACAATATGGACCAATCACAAGTGCCGGAACAGGTGGCGGTAGCAGACGACATTTGTGTGTCGTCTGCTAAAGAAGACGTAGGAGAATCAGCGGAACTAGCGGAACTCAGCGAGCCTGTGGACGAGAGTCAGCGCGAAGACGAACATAATCCTGACAAGGAGAACCGAGAGACGACCAAGGTCTCAGGATCAGGCGCTCAACACAGGGTGGCCAACAAAGGCGATTGCCAGACATCTAATGAAACTTGTTCCAAAAAGAAAGAAGCCACAAATGGTCAGGGTCCCGCTGGAGATGTAATGACAAGCTGTAACCCCTCAGAGGTGAAGCCCCGGCCACTCTCCCCATGCCAAGGACATTGACACAGGTCCTGAGCGTGCATGGTGGCCTACACGTCATTGACTCATGATACGTCATTCAATCATGCTATTTGGCGAATGTTGAAAAACAAAGTGCAAGAATGAGATTAATAGAATTTATGTTTTGTTTGTATGACGTTATAAAATGAGGAGAACAGTAATTTCAATTACTGCATTGTGATTTTACATATCATGTATTATGACATCTGTAATCAGCAACATGTTGTAGTATGGTCTTTGTCACGTGGATACAAGTGGCAGGAAATTACAATCTTTAAAATGTTAAAGATTAAAAATGTATTAGCTGCTAGAATTGATAAAATCATGGATTTGATCTATATATGTATATCGAGAATGCAATAAACTATTATATCAAAATGAAATTTTTTCATATGTTTATGGTTCATACAGACCAGGGGGGTGTTTTTCATTCGAGAGGATCTCAACTTGGAATCCGCTAAGATCGATCCGAGATCCTGAGACCGACTTTGAGATCAATGGCGGAAAGTGTTTTTCAGACGTTGTCTCAAGTCTACACAGCAGGGCCCTGTTTTTCAGTCCAGACGATCTCAAGCTGAGATCTGCTGAGATCCATGAGCGATCCTGAGACCGTTTGGGAGATCAATGGCTGCAGGTGTTTTTCAGACGTGGTCTCAGCTAGCCACAGTGGATCTCAGGGTGATCTCAGGTTGTGATCGTTTTAGCTGAGATCCCTAGAGATCATTTCTGCCAGAGACAACATACTGCACTCAGAAATTATTGATTTGAGACACTTATACTTATTCAAATTAAACCATATTTACAGCGAATAATTGTCAGACATGTTTTTCTCTGTGAATGGATAGTGTTATGATTTATAAATATGGAGTGACCTTGACCCTACCCTGCTCAAATTAAATCGAGCATTACAGTAGGTATACACAAGCTGGTTGAGTGGGGCAGTGCCTGCATTTTTCAGATTTCCAGACAAATGCTTATCACAGTCTTAATAACCACAAGAAAACTACGAAATTTGGGATATAGGTATATCAGATTATTAGTACCCTTCGCTCTAAATATTTTTTAATTTGAATAAGTTTTAGCACCTAAAAAATAAGTTATGACAGGTATCAACTGGTCTCAGGTTGAGACCATTTGGGGGATAATTTCACTTGAGATCCCTTGAGATCATCACAACTGAAAAACACTAAAATCACCCAAAACTGTCACATCTCAGTCTCAGGCTGAGATCCCCAGAGATCATCTCAACTGAAAAACAGTTTGCCTTTCAAACGGTCTCAACTTGAGATCGTCTCAACTGAAAAACAGGGCCCTGATCTTAGGAGATCTCAACTTCAAGGATCTCAAGTTGAGATCCCTAGCCCTCTGTGTCGAGTGATCTCAAGTTCTATAGTGATCTTCCTGCGGGTAACCAGCTTAAGTGAACCGGAGTATCTCAATCGCCTATTATCGCCCCAAACCTTTCTGTCAAGTCCCTTGCGATACCCTTTGTGAACCGATCTCAAGTTGTGACGGATCTCAAGTTGAGACCGACTTTGAGCATTACAGTAGGTTCCGCACAAACTAGCTGAGTGGTACAGTGCCTCCTTTTTATGTTGCTTATCAATTGTTTCTCATGGTCATAATAACCACAATAAAACTATGAAATTTGGAATATAGGTTTGCCAGGTTATTAATACACTTTGCCCTAAATATCTTTTAATTTTGATCAGTTTTAGCACCGGATAAAAAAGTTATGACAAGTATCAACTGGTCTCAAGTTGATACCGAAGTTGAGATCCTTTAACTTGAGATCACCTGAGATCACCTGAGATTGTCTCAACTGAAAAACACCCAGAGCACCCCCAAACGGTCTTATCTTAGTCTCAACTTGAGTTCCCCTAAGATCATATCAACTGAAAAACACTTTGGCCCTCAAATGGTCTCAACTTAAGATCGTCTCAACTGAAAAACAGGGCCCAGATTTTAATTGGGATATTTATTCAAAATGAATTGTTTCACAGACATACCCTGTGACCGACCTGCCAGAGAAATACGGTTTACTTGTGTATTTACAGTATTAACATAATTTCTATACATTAAGATCTTATAATGACCTCATACTTAATGACTTGCATAGAGAGGAAGCCGCTGATCCGTCTGGAATTGGATGGTATTCTCAGTAAAACTCGTACCACTGACACATCTTTTCGTGCAGGGATGTCAGAGTTCAGGGAAATCCCTGAAACGAGGGATCTTTTAAAAACCCAGAAATATTGTGGAAGACGAAGGGTACCCTATGGTAAATATTGTCCTCACTATTTAAAAGCCTCAATAGAACCTGTACATGTCAACCCCATATTGTTTCTAGAACCCTATATACTTGACTTCCCTATAAATGACTCCATTCTGATTTTCATCATCTTCAGGGTTTACCCTGACTAGCTGCCCGTAGATAATGCATGGATGAGAATCCCTGAAACCCTGTAACCATACGGCAGTTATCATACAAACCACTTTGAATGCATAGATAACACCAGGAACCAGCTTCCTGCTCCACTCTCACATGCACATATTTGATTTAACATCAATTTGGACATAAAAGGCATGGGTTTGCTTGGAGAGCACAGACGGTAGTACCAGTCCGACTCCCCACGAGTTCCCGGTAAAGCCTGATGCCCATCTACCGATTTAGGGTTGAACGATTAGTTCCCAAATCGTATAGGAGTCGGTCACTTTGTCGCAGGCAATTCACGTAACCCCTTGCTCGACCTGCACACTGATAAAATCAGTGTATGGTCCACTAATCGCTGGGGGAGGGCAAAAACCAGAGAAACCGAGTGTTCACTAATCGCTGGGTAGCCTTGCCTAGCTGTCCTACATCTACCGACTCCATTAGGATGGCTTGGCCGGGACAAATTACCCTCCGTCTGTCGCCGACAAACCTACATAAATGTTCCGAAATCGGTAGATGGGCATTGGGCTTAAGCTTGTGTAGTGTAGTTTGGGGAGGGAGGGGAGATAGTCGCTGCAAATCACTTCACAGGATTTCTTCAATGACTGCTGAGATCCCTGTTGGTGAGACCTGGTCAATGAACTAGAAGGTGGTTCTCATGATGGTCAGTGTCCACTTTAACAGGCAGGTGTTTGATATCCTTTACGAAGATCAATATCCTTTATTGGTGGTGAACAAACACCTAACCAAGACGCTTAGTAAGATACATTTCCGAATTTAGATACTATTGTGACCATCCATTCTCTCAAACATAAAAAGGGTGATTCAGACAACTTCCTCCAAGATACTTTCCTAGCTGTGCTCAGACATCCTTGAGTTTATACTCCCTGTTGGTGTCCTCTCCCTCACCTGGTCGCCCCCTCGCCTGGTACCTTTGGACATGTGCCGCCTATACATGGGGCTATGAACCATGGCAGGCTGTTTGGATTTGATGTATTGTGCTCTGATATTTGGGTTGATAGTTTGTGATGGTGGAACCCTGGTCTCCCTCTTTGCGAGACATGGAGTTTTGGATCTCATGAGGCAGGTATCAAATCGCCAGGCCAGCCTCTGTGACGGGCATCTGAATGCATGGTGCGAGCACTCCCGTCTATCCCCAGGACTGGGGCCAATGCTGTATCCTCCATTTCGTCATAGTTCAATTCCTCATAGACTAAACTTCTTGAGGTTGTGCCTTTATCTGAAAGCTTCCACTCCTTGTAGCTCGCTGATTTGAAGCTCCTATCAGCATAGTGTCTCTGCGTATAATCCGAACCAGAATCATCTTCTACACCATCATCCCTCTTCGTCATAAACCCGGGAGGATTAGCCCTGTGTGAGTAAGGCTCCAGGTAATCCCTATCCCGCGACCTACACGATTTAACCCCTGATTCAAGGTCAAAAGCGTCCTCCGCTCTATTGAAAGTGTTACTCGAGATGGAGCCGTTGCTGCAGAAATCTCGTAAGCGATGTAAGACATCATAGGACCTGTCCATATCGGTGAACACGCTCCTGGGGTGTTGGTAAGTCTTGCCGCTCTTGCCAGACATGTGAGATGAGGCTCTGGACGCGACAGACCCCGCGGGCTCAAAACCGTTCAGCATGGGGCCAGAGGACATCGCATTCTCTACAAATCTGGATTGTTTATTAAACTTCCTGAACCTGTCTCTCCAGTGTCTGCTCGCTGTGTTTAAGGTGGATTCTGGAGACGTGGGTGTTGTCTCCTCAGTCGAGCCCTTCACGCTCCGCCCACTGTATGGAGACGCGATGGTGACATCACCAGAGAGGTGCATGGGGGCGAGGCGTAGAGGCAAACGCCGGGATGCCACGGTGCCGAGGTCCTTGAATTGAGCCGCTAGCCGCGGAGCAGGTTCGGTGAAGTGACCTGGGGTGCTGTGGCCAGTGCTACGTCTCCTGCGCGGTTTGCTGTGCTCAGGCCCGTTTGAGTCCTAGTGTTCTGCCACCATCGTCTTCACATGTCTAGGTCTGAAAGATGATACGCAGATAGTTGATACATCTTCAATATCATGAAAGTGTTCATCAGAGCGAGCTCGACACTGCCACTTCTATCATTGACATCAAGTATGTGTACAGCATTATCTCGCCCCCGATACAGGTTTAGCCATAGGAGTAACATTCACAAATTATATGCAACGATCACCCACGTAAATTAACAAGACTACGCCATGGTCATGGCAGAGTGATGTGAGATGACGTTATAAGCGACTGGCCAATCAGCGGCCAGGATTTGAGAAGGTAGGCCAGACAACAACATGGAGATTTATACGTTCCTACCAGGATTTGTTTAAGCAATTTGAATTATTCTGATATTGTGATGCTATTCAATGTCATTGAAAGGGGTGAGATAAATTAAGAACCATCATTTCAATATTGGCCAGCACCTTAATATTGTCACCCTCAATCAACAATTGGTTAGCTACCATGTCAACCAGTCAGAATCTTCGTGCAGGTCACAACAGTCTTAGCCTTGCCGACAGGTGGCGCCCACATCCACCTCTCAACGTCCGCCGTGTCGTCTGCGGGCTGCCGGCCACCAGACGGCGCCTCCACCGGGACGGCGGCCGTGACGTCAGTGAGGGTGACGTCACAACAGGCTCGGAGACGTGACGTCATGTTGACGAGGTGGTGGCGGAGGGCTGTGAGGAGGAGCGGAGCCGGGAGGGCGCCGGACACGGCGGGAGGGTCGCTAAGGAAAACGAGCAGATGAACTTTAAAAAGCTTTAGTTAAGGAGGTGGACGTGTTCTCCCGCCTTTCATGATTCTGGTTATATGCACAAAAATAACTGGTTTTGTGTAAGATTAACGTAATCTCCGAGTAGTTATAGTAGCTATAGCGAGGATATGACGTCGCCAACTACAAGGAGATTACAGTTATTAGTATACAAACCCAGTTGTTATTGTATTTATTACCCACCTACACGATAAATAACAAGAATGGACCATGTATCGACATATAAGATTACTACACATTTGATAAGGCTACAGCTCTGTTGAGAATGGTGGTTTTTTTCAGAATTTCTTTATTGATAACATATCTGTATACTATTACATCACTTCTGTTTCAATTTCATTTGTTTCAACAAAGTGGGTTAGCCGTCAGCACGGACATCAGTGCTTGTTTCAATCGGTTCCCATATTACAGGTAATATCTACAAGGCGAGAGTTTCTAGGCTTCTGGGAGTGCTTTGTTGGATGGCTACCCACATTCTATCACGTTATGATCACATCTTTGTACATTTAGTTCATTTGTTTTTTTTTACCTTGACATCGGAAATCAGAAATGGCTGTAGACCTGCTTAATGCAATAAAGAATCAATTTTATACATTTTCATACTGTTGTTCGAGTTTTTACTTTATTTACATTACATTGGGGATGGATTCTTGCATTATGCGTTTTGTTAGGCTCTTAAATTCCTTTAACGTTGGAGTTTGCCGTACTAATGCTGGCAAACTGTTCCACATCTGTCCACAAACAAATTCAGTACTTCTAGTGTATGCCACACATTTGGCCTTGTGACTGTTAAGACTGGTGCTGCACCAAGTCGTGTCAAACGCGGTCGTATGTCGCGGTACTTTTGCTTTTCCGACCTTTTATAACTAGGAGCAAATGTTATTTCCATTCATAATGGAAGAGCGCGGTATACCAAAATCTCATCAAATAAAAGTAAGAGAATATCATAGGAAAATATTGATCAGTAAGCTATTTATATTTGAAAGTATCAAGAATGTTTCAATAAGCCCAGAGAATAGATTTAATAGTTGCTCTCAAGTATCATCAACAGGAATATGTATTATGGTATAGACATCTACATGTGCAAACAGATGGCAACTGATTACTTAATTAAAATAGGTGAATCCTAAATCTGCTGAACATCATTAAGTTTCCTTTCAAGAATATCATGTAAACTTTTTACTTTATCAATATGTTGGTATATTTCTTTTGAGGTGTTTGTCATTTTAGATTTTGACTTGTGCCTGGTCTAGCTTACCACAGATCCCATTCAACTTGTTGTGACTGAATTTTTGATTGAGGGTTTTGGTCAACTGCCCTATTTCTCTGGCTAATAGGTCAGCTATGCCACTCAGTTCGCTCTCTGATAGCCCCTTAGCGCTTGATGCACTTATGTTTGTTTGGCTTAAGGGTACTTCATTTGGAGTACTACTAGTGCCCTTGGTAGTCCTCTTACTAACATATTTGTCATCTGTTTTCCTTCTACTTCTAAGAGTTCTTTTGACATCTTCAGATGGGGTATCTTCTGGAACATCCATATATATTTGCCACTATTATCATAGTCCATTGATATGTGATTCCTGTCCATCGATATGTGATTTCTGTTAATTTGCTTCACCACACCGCACTCACATTCACATGGTGACTCAGCCATAAATGTTCTATTAAAAGGAGCCAAGTCAGTAGTGGGACAGGGATATGGGATACTGGGATACTGGACCCCTGCTCATTTAACCAGGCCTTTATAGTTGGGACATTGATAGTGAAGTGTTAGATTCTTTGCAGTAAACTGAAACCCTGTGTGAGCATTCTAAGCTCTAGATGACGTATATGAGCGCGATTTCCCGCGCTCAACAATAGTTCTTTACATGGGCCTCTCTCCTAAGTTCTAGAAGGGGGGTGCAGTTTATAAATACCATGGACAAACTCTGTACTAGATTCAGGTGGTGCTTTTGTTGTTATTCGTAGGCTTCTGTTTTGAATCACCTGCAGTCTCCTTGTTAGGTATTTGTATGTTAGAAATAATAGAAAGTATAGCAGATTCCATTAAATGTATAATGTTATTCTCAAGTTCCAATCTATCACTTAAGAGAAAGGTTGAATCAGGTAAGAGGAATATTTATCTAGGGAGGTTTTCATATCTCAACTTTCTTGAACTTATTATGAGTGTAAATTTAGTTCATCAACACCGATCTGTTGTACCGTCAGATGCTGGCTTAGGATGTCAACTTAAATTTGAAGGAGGAAAGGTATCATGAGGTGAACAATGTATTATAGCCAAGAATTGTGCATCAATCCACTGAGATAACATGTATCAAGGCTCTTTCTTGAAGTGGCAAAGGCTAAATCTGTAATGTAGCAAGGCTATGTAAGGTATAAAAACTGTTGATCTCAGATCCAGTTAAGCTAAAGCATTAAGAGCTACTCTGTATTTTAGGGGTTTTTTTCATCATAAAATAAAAAAAGGGAGCAAAACACTGATATTATGTTTCAATGGAGAAAAGTGCTGTTACGTACTGCCCTGCCAATGTCATGTACGGCCATGCCAATGTTACGTACGGCCATGCCAATGTCACGTACGGCCATGACAGCCAATATCACAGAAATTAGGAACTTAGACTGCGAAATGCAGCGGAAAACTTATGTTGAGCGAATCACTGAAGGTAGCCATAAGTGGCATGTCCATTAAGATTGAGCGGTACACTTTTATTAGAACTTCTTTCTTTCTGGGAAATACCCAGTGAAACTGGTCGCATCACAAAGTTCTTTATTTTCTTGAGCATATTGCCGAAAGTATTAATAGATATATTTCCTCTTATATATTTCCTCTTATATATTTCCTCTTATATATTTCCTCTTATATATTTCCTCTTATATATTTCCCCTTATAAACACGACTCTTAAACATGGTCAGACAGGGAAAGTATATATTATATTGAAAGAGAGAGGCGAAAGTCGCTGGTGAGAAAGATATGTGTTTTCTGGAAGTTACAGTCTCCGCGTGATTGTGCCTACTTGCACATCCGTATTGTATCCACCTCCAGTCTCAACAAGTCGTTACTCATGTCAACTTGTTTGTGAGAACCTTGCTCGCATGTCCGGCTTTCTCACGCTCCTCAGATGAACATGTACGCATGCATCTATATGTTAAAGGAAAACCGTAATCCTTCTTATGTAAGAAGTAAGGTTTTAAGTTGTGGTAAATAATTAGGGAGAAGTACCATATTTGGGAGAGCGTCTTGTCTCTGCATGTGTGACGGAAACGACGTCTCCATATTTGGGAGAGCGTCTTGTCTCTGCATGTGACCATTAGTAACCAATTGGATAAAATGTAACCATGTTTGGAACCAACTACCACGCCTGTTATTATCTGTAAAAGGAATGGTATGTGAATGTGTGACGTACTCACCCGTTGTGACGTCTAAATGTACTCCTAATATATAATAAAGCGACTGCCGGCATACGGCAGATCCGATCCTCTCCTCAGCTTCAACCACACATTGTCACTAGAGTTGTTTTGTTACGGAGCCTCACCCCATTGTGTGACCAGAGCGGTTTCAGTGGGGGAAGCAACTCAGCACGCAGGAGGTGCGGACGAGCTTACAGCGGCCCCATCTAACAAGTGCATCTCAGATATTTGAATCATTGACTCTGATAAGGAACAAATATTGGTTGAGGGAAAGTCACATGTGATTTGATGTCAAATGAATGAATAGAGTTTTTGCTAAAAAAAGATTAAAAAAAGATAGCGTTACCTATCGGAGAGGTTACAGCACACACGTTCATCATCAATGCAGTAGAGCCGGAGTTTTTCTGCAATGTCTGTTTGTAGTATGCCCCACACAGCTTAACTCTAAAACACCAAGAAAAAAACCATTGTATTCTTCTTAAATTAGTATTATATTATACATAATTATATATGTATCAGCCAAAGGGTCTTTTGATATAGCCTGCCATACACTATTAGTTATGGTAAGGCCTACCTAACCATTGGATTAGTCTATCCATCTTTTAGTAGTTTCAGTAAAACGTTAAACCAAATTGATCAAACATTACAAAGTGATGGATCAGTATGACCCAATACCCAGGCAGGGACAGATCATTTTCATGACGAACTTGGACCGTGTTTTCATTTATCTAAATTTCCATCAGGCAATTTTTTTTATCAGGATGATGCACAATTCATGACGCTAATTAAGCAATTAAACTGCCTGAAGGAGCATATACACAATATTGACTGGTTTCAGATACATGCGGTCATCTCCTCCGAGGAGTTGACACATAATAATATCCGAGCGCATGCGAAGCAATTCCGAGGAGCATACAACCGCTTTTATCTGAAACTAGTCTATGTTGTATCTATCATCCACCTTTTCCTGACAAGTGGCATACCCATATTAGTTAATTATGGTACGCACTATTTTTCCATATGCGCTGGCTTTTGCAACTCCTAGCACACAACATATCTGTATGTTTCGGGTATGTAGATACATGCTGCCTATGTGTTTTCCATGGACACTATGTATTAGTTTGATATATCTGTATGCTCCGGGCATGTCCATACACACTCCCTATGTGTTTCAATTAGGTGGATATCAAATAAGAAGACTAGAGTGGAGTAGGGTGCACAGAGCGCTAGTATGAGGTCATACAAGTTGTGAATGTTTATGTAACCTAATTAGGACAAGGTCATAAAAGGTCATACAGTTACCGATAATGCAAACTAGCGGGAGGTAGCTAGGATAAACAAGCATTGATAATAAGATATGGTAAAGGTAAGACAGTGCATGTAAGCACTGAGGCGCAAGTCTCTGAGTCCTCCAAACACCAGGGGAGTAGTGTAGTCAGAGAAGGTAGGACAGGGTGTGTGGCAGGGTTGCCGCCATCTTAGTGGGGCATTAGGGATCATCCGAAGGGTGTTTATCCAAGCCTGCACCAGGCACAGTCTGTGATCTTGACCCTGGGGAGGGGAAGAAGACGGGTCCTGGAGCGGAACTGGTCCGACTTCGACCACTTGATTGTGATGAGTAACCCAGATGCGGCTACCTTGAAGTCTCGCCTCCTCAAGTTCTTATCCGGGTCATAATCCCCTAATGTAGAGGGGAAGATGTTGGACCCCCTCAAAAGCTCATAAAACATAATCAAGGCTCCGGCCCAGACCACCGCCCATCTGGGGGCTGTAATATCCAGGCGGGAGAGTAGGACCAGGAGCATGTCAGGTGTAATTGGCTCCTTCCTGCAGACTGCATCTCCTAGGGTGCGTCATGCCCCCCGAACAACCAGGAGGAGGTGATAATTGTCCTTAATAGGGTCCAGCAGGCCTGCTTCCTTATGCATATGCGCGATGGCTCCTAAATATTGCTGCCAGAGGAGTACTTTAGCATTGTGTCCATTCTGCCGATAGACACACCTGCCCAATTCTCTGAGGAGGGATTGTATCCCGTCCTCACTAATTCTTCTTGGTGCGTCCGCAAGAGTGTTGAGCCTTCCAGGGTAATACACCACCCTCACTTTAAAGTCATATATTTCTGACAGCCAGAAAACCTGCCTAAGACTGTTCATTACACTGTGATTCTTTGCTGCCCCTTTGTCAATCAGGGCAACAGCAGTCTGATTATCTGAGTACATAGTCACTTTCTTATTCCGCCAGTCATTGCAGTAAAGCCTGGCCGCTGGTTCCAGGGTTAGAGTTTCTTGATGGGGAGGTCCTTCACCTCCAGGGAATCATTCCAGTTGATGTGAAACCACTTCTCGCCATAGACTCCTCCGGCACCGGAGAGGCAAGCATCTATCGAGACAGGGGTGTATGCACACGTTTCCAGCAGTGGAACTAGGTCATTAAAGACCGTTAAGAAATCAGACCACCATTGTAGATCCATAAACATGGATGCTGTGACCCTCGTCTTATGAGGGGGGGCTGTTAACATCACCATCCATCCATTAACCTCCTGGTAAATGTTCTGCCTCCGTAGATGACACGGGCGGCCCAGCTGAGATGTCCAACTAACAACTCCAGGCACCGCTTTGACACCAACTTGCGGTTTTTCACTCCTGCCAGGCATTCCAACAACTGGGATGCTTTGTTGTCTGGTAGCCAAAACACAAGGTGCGTAGTTTCAATTACACCACCCGGGAAGGTCAGGGAGGTGGTGGGCATCACCACCTTGTCGTAATTGATGCTGAAGCCCAGGACCCTGAGCACCCTCATTAATGTGATTAGCGCCTACCTACAGTCTTCCTTGGTGCAGCCCCTGACAAGAAAATCATCCAAATAAGCACATACATGGGGAAAACCCAGGGTGGCCATAATTTGTCTGACACACTGGGTAGATTGGTTAAGAATTGATTTGCTAAGCCTCGCTCCAAACATAAGGCAAGTGTCTATCATATAGGTCTGAATGCCTTGGGTAAACTCCCATTTTAGCCCTGCAAGGAGAAAATCGTCAGGGTGCACCTTCACACTCCTATAGGCATTAGATAGGTCAACCTTTGCTATCTAGTCCCCCTTTTCAATGAGGTGGTGTCCTCTAGGCTCTGGTACCTGAATGAGTCATCGACCGCATAAGAGTTCATAGATGCCCCTCCAGGTCTACTCCCGTCATGTATCTGGGGGCTTGGGAATGGCTGCGAGCACTGATATGATACTCTGCTTTTCTGCTGTGATCAGATACCTGCCATTCTTTAACTCCTCCTGGATTTGCTTCTGAACCAAAATCCTATTGTCTATGGAAAGGGAAGACCTATGGTTGTCCTGCTCTACCCTTACCGCAGTGGTATCTGTGTTGGCTATCCTGAAGCCGTCGGTAACGCCCTCCATAATGAAGTCCCTATCCAGAGACCTGTTTCAGTAGTTTCGTGACATGTCTAGATGGCATCTGTGACACCATACGGACAGATCACAAGATTGCAGTTGATGACACACAGAGTTTCACTCACTTCTCGTAGGAATTAAGCAATGACACTTTAACATGAGTAGGGGATACATATAATCTATAATTGTTCCAAATATGAAGAAGATTGGCCACTTCGATCTTCTGATATTTGCTAGTCTTTTTCCGCTGTTGCTTGCACTGTTGGTGCCGCTGTTGATGTCTGTCTAGGCCTAATGTCGCGAGACTACTGAAACAGGTCCCTGGTCATCTTCGGGGATCAAACTCTCCAAGGCCCCAGGGCGGAGAGCCCTATCCCTGGGGGGTAGAATCCTTTACCAATTTATGGCGGAACTTGCACTTGTCACCATAGGGGCATTCTCTAGTGTTGGCGAAGATACGGTACAGATCCTCTGGGTCATGCATCTTGCCCTGTCTTGCCCCTTTTGTCTACGGTTTCTTAGTGCTCCTACCTCCCTTACCCTCCTGGGATCCCTGCTGAGTGTTTTGTTGTGTGGGGTTTGTCCTCTTAGGTAGTAGCGAGAGAGCCTTGATGGCTGAAACCCTGTCTCCCCACCTGAATCTGTTCTGTGCCTGTAACTCCCTGTACCAGGTGTCCAGTCCCAGAACAGACTCCCAGTCACATTTGGCAGCCAGCTCAAAGAAATAGATGGTATATGCCATGTAGTCCTCGATGTTGATCCTCGCTAGGGCCCCTGTCCATAGGAGGTGATACATGACCCTCATGTTGGCTGCCCCCCATTCCGCCTGTGATATGTACAGAGGGGCCTGTTCATCAGTGGATAGCACCATTGAGCCTTCTTGCATCTGGGACCTGTTTCAGTAGCTTCGTGACATGCCTAGATGGCATCTGTGACACCATACGGACAGATCACAAGATTGCAATCGATGACACGTGGAGTTTCACTCATTTCCCGTAGGAATTAAGAAATGACAATTTAACATGAGTAGGAGATATATATAACCTATAATCGTTCCAAATATGGAGAAGATTGGGCACTCCGATTTTCTGATATTTGCTAGTCTTTTTCAGCAGTTGCTTGCACTGTTGGTGCTGCTGTTGATGTCTGTCTAGGCCTAATGTCACGAGCCTACTGAAACAGGTCCCAGGTTAGCCAGAGCTTGACAGGTTCTGGTAAAAAGTCTGTAACTGTTAGTGCCTTCTGGTTACTCGCCCTGATAGTGAGGGTCATAGCCTCTGTCATCCAGAGGGGGAGGGGGTGCAGGCTGCCTTATGGTGTGAGCGGTCCTTCTTAGCGGTCTCCCCCTCGTTAGCTTGGAGCTGCTCTATGACCTTCTCCCAGCCTGCTGCCGCATCTAAGAGTGCTGTCTTGTTGCTTCCTCCCTTCTTTGGTTTGGCTGTGTCGCTCCTTTTTTCGTCATCCTCGTTTTCCTAGGCCATACTCTCTTCCTCTATGAACTCTGCAAACCTGCGATTCCCTAGTGTAACTAGTGGCTGTTGCAGTCTCCTAGCCTGTCATGATCCTGCTTTGTCATGATCATTAGGACATCAAAGTCCGCATAGTCTTCTTAGACAAGAACTTCCATTGTCTTTCGTTTGAGGCCTGACGCCTTGGCCCACACTGCGAAGTCAGACTCTATCCTGTCCACCATGGTGATGCTTAGAGAGTAAAGCAGAGCATGTGCTGACTGTGCATGCACCAGAGGGCGAGTGACCGGACTCTTGTGCTTACCATGGTGTAGTTGTGGTGGTTGGTGTGGTTGTGGTGGTTGGTGTAGTTGTGGTGGCTGGTGTAGTTGTGGTGGTTGGTGTGGTTGTGATGGTTGGTGTGGATGTGGTAGTTGGTATAGTTGTGCTTGGCATTGTTGGTGTAGTTAATGTGGTTGTGGTGGTTGGTGTAGTTGTGGTGGTTGGTATTGTTGGTGTGGATGTGGTAGTTGGTATGGATGTGGTAGCTGGTGTAGTTGTGGTGTTTGGTGTGGTTGTGGTTGTTGTTATAGTTGTAGTATGTGTGGTTCTAGTTGTGGTGGAAGTGGTTGGTGTGGTTGTGGTAGTCGGCATTGTTGATATGGTTGGTGTGGTTGTTGTGTTGATGATTGTTGTATTTGTTGGTGTGGTTGTGGGTCTCATTGGTCTACTGGATGTTATATTTAGTGCAGCTGAAGTTGCCATAGTTTATTCATGTGCATGAAATAAAGATACTGTAGAAGTAGATACATTTCCATTACAATTCGTGTTCATACTCAGAAGAAATGCTCAAACCTAGGATATAAGGACGTTTATGTTTTAATCAAAAGCTTGCGTTTTGTTCATTTTTCTAATTGATTTGTGTTTTTTAAATATTTCCTTGAAATCAGTTTTGAGTCACTGTTACAAATCCCAAAATTGTTTTTATACGAAATATATTCATTAGGATAAACCTGGGTATATGGTCTGAGAAATTGGCTTTTTCAAAAACTTATTATGATTTTATAGCAATATTAGTACAGCTTTATTCTCAGTACTATATTGAATAGTCTAATATTCCTTTACCTTCATTATACTAAAGACCTGAAGGTATTTGCGTCTGCTGTGTAATAGTTACTATGTTTGGAGAGTGTTGTAACAAGAATGCTGGGAGAGTGACTTGACCACTGGACTGAGTGCTCTTCACCTTGCACCTTGATTGGGTTAGATCACCGGACAACTTGTTGATTGCTTTGGAGCAATTATGTTGCAGACAGACCGGCACCAACCACCCACCACAGGGGTATAAAAGACCAGCCAGAACCAGACTTCAGAGGAGATCCTCTCTCCCTGTAGAAGGTGTGGGACCGGGCTACCTCTACAGGAACCTCCCTCAGCTGGAGGCCCTGCTCCAGTGAATCCTGCTCCAGTGCTGCCACCTTCACCACCCTTCTACAGAGGGGCTACACTGTACCAGACATATCACCTGCCTGCTGAAAGCTGTGATAGGTATACACTTTGCCTGATTTTCTTATGTATATATGTGGGGAGTTAAGGGGTGTTGTTCAGATAGCCTTTCTAGTCTTCCTTTGATATATTACTGAGATACATTTAATGATTTTCTATGATAGAGTAAAAATTTGTTTCACCATTGCACTGACCTATGCCTCTTTTATTTCATAGCTCTACTTTGCTGATAGAAGACCTGTTCTGTCCAGTTACCCAGTCCAGAGGGCCAGACTATACCTAATCAACATATATATATATGTATATATATATATATATATATATATATATTATAGTATACATTTGAACAATTAAAATTCCTCAACCATCATCATTGTTTGTCTGTTGTCACTCTTTATACTAGTAAAAAACTTGAATTCAGAACAGTCACATTTCTATCTATGATAGTTCCCTTTACAAACATCCCTTGTGCAACCCCAGGAGTGGACCCGCAATAGTCACACGGCTTTCTACTCCTTTACTCCACAATCACCCAGTGAGTCTCAGAGAGATTCTACTCATAAAACAAACCGTGATCAGGGATTAGTGACACTCACAGGTTGTGTCCTCACAGCACATAGCACGGCTCGGCTCGATACCATCTCCACTTCTCGATGCGTCTACATCTGTACCACAATGCAGAAACACAGTCACCTCTTGTACATGAAGCCAGCCCTCTACTGGACTTGCTCTATTTCACAATCAAAGGCATGACTTATTCGCCTGCTCAGTTGTTATAGCAGAAGACTCTGATCCAAGATCCCAGTGCATGATAGCAAACTACAGCCAAAGATTCCAACAGATGCTCGTGTGCAGCTGTTGAAGCGACAGAAAGAGATGACTGAAGCCTACAACAAATATGCTAGAAATCTACCAGCAATCGGTCCGTGTCTGTGAAGATGGTCGTTGAAAAGTGGCTGAAGTGATTAGACAGCATGACACACCTCGGTCGTTCCTGCTCAAGAATAATAAAGGGAACATTATCAGGCGCAACCGCCGTGACATAAAAAAGGTCACACAGCAGCCTGCACCAAATACTCCAAGACAACCAACTCAGCCAACAGACACTGGTGCATTGCTAGTGATGCACCACATACTCCAACACCTCCAGCATCACCTTCAGCACCACCTACTTCATGGGTGTTGCTATCCACGCCATGCCCAACAGCTACCGTCACAATACCCACACCACCTGTTGGTACAGCCACCACTAACTCTATGGACACTGGTCCAAAGCGAACAAGGTTAGGTCGTATTTTGAAACCACTGATAAAGCTCAACCTCTAGTCAGTGCATAAAACTGAATAAACTCAAATGACTTGCATAAAAAAAGACTTGCATATAAAAAGACTTAAAAGTTCTTATACTCAAAGTTCATGTGTTACAAGTTTCAAAAACTCAGAAAGGGAGATGTCATAGTAGATGTATGTGTCGCCGCCTAGAGGCGAATTCGGGAACCAGATCGGCACTTCCGTAGTTGGCGTTCGAAAAGGTTAGAGTTTTGTTGATGTGACTCAGCTGCATTAAAACCTTAGTTCTAACACTGTGTTTGACTCAATACAACAAAAATCATTCAGATTTTATCTTAGCCTGCAAATATTTATCAGTTTATCACCCACCCATTAAGTATGGGTTACCGTTCTCGCAAGGCTGTTGAGTAAGAGTTCCTGGTGTTAATGTAAAGCCTATGGATGTTATAACAATCTAAGATAAATAAACAATAATCCATGATTTTTTGGAAAGGCCGCCGCAAGCCATGAGGCGTGGATGCCTAGTAATACGCAACCAATAGCGTATTACGTCGTCAACCTCGAGTGATTTACAGAGCCGACCATCCCAAAACCATCGATTGTTATATTTCTTACCCATTTATACTAATTCCTAATCCTAGCAATAAAGCACTAATAAACAATGGGTAATAATTTAGTGTGTCCCCATACTTTTTCTATGGGGACTTCGTAACCCATGTGTAAGAAATAACAATAATCTACAGTTCCATAAGAGACAAACTGGACTAACGTTCACAGAGGAGCAGCGTGTTACACACGGGTTTGTGTGTCGGGCAGTCACTGCAGGCAACGCCGCTGAGATACACCTCCGCCTGGTCCCTCGCCTGGTCCCTCGCCTGGTCCTCCGCTTGGTTCTCCGCCTGCACGTTAAACCTGCAAACAAGCAACATGCTGACACTGGCACTGGGAGTTGGTAAATTCTTGTACAGGGAGCCTTTGGTCATAAACTGTGTAGAGTGGCAGTGTGATTAACGGCTAATTACGGTAGAATTCGAATATTTACGGACAGTTTAAGGTATATGATAATAGGGGCACTGTATCCCAATGGGCGCTACAGTCGTATATTTGAACCAAGGTATAACACCAGGGGGCACTGTTATCGCCTTCCTACCTCACTTCTGCCTTCAACGCCATAGACCGTATTAGTGTGACGTCATTTGATCTGCCGAGAGTGGGGTTTCCCTTACCTTCTGGTGCCAAACATTGGGATATCCCTTCATAAGTGCAGCAGTCGGCGATCCTAGACATCTAAATTTTTTTAATTCTACATTATATTTAACTCTACTGTGCCACGATGCTACGTCTATGCAGTGCTTCTCTGAGTTTGGATTTGTTTGGCACCAAACTGACGTAAGGACTAATGCGGTCTATTGTCTCAAACACCCTGCCCACCACACGGCTGACCACACAGCCGACGTCGGTGGGTATTATGTTTATGCAATGGCAGCTGCATCAGTTATACTGCTTTGCTCTAATTCATTGAATTTAGCCCGAGGGGGCATCCATAAAGTATGTGTGCAAAATTTCTGAAAATCTTGACCCTGCCCCCCCCCCCTCCTCCATGCTCCTCTCAGTTTTGTACAGAAGAGATCAAAGAAGGAGGAAAGTGTCCGAGATTTTCACCTCCACCACGACCTACCCTCAGTACGTACTCTTGGATGGCCTCCACGAAATTTAAGTGTCTCAGTCTAGATGAATTTGGTCTGCAGGTCACTCTCTATGCCCCATACTTATTCTTCTTTCGTCTTTTATCTAAGCATGTCTGTACATGATAAAGTAAATAAATAATATCTAAAAGGCTGGGGATTATTCAGTCTATGGCTCATATTTAACCCATTTGCACCCAGTCAACTTGCCCTTTCTACAACTGCCTTTCCAGGATCCAAATGCATCAAGCGCCAGTGGGTCAATGAGGTATTTTGGTCTCTATTGGTTGGTCATGGTCAATTGGGCACACCTCTAAGACACTGAGACACTGGGCCTCTGCACCTTCCCCTATGTCATAGAGTTGGCACGCACGCCCAATAAATATAACATTCAGTAATGATCGCCATTCAGAACTAAGTAAGAGCAACTCCGCATAGCTCAGCCAGGATAAAGGAGCTCTTAACATGACTGGTGCTGTCATCTTTAACAAATACAATATATATCTAGTTAACATTCAAAGTTCAAAACCAACCTGCTACCAAAGTCACACACGATGATATACATTTACCTGCTACCAAAGTCACACACGATGATATACAATTACCTGCTACCAAAGTCACACACGATGATATACAATTACCTACTACCAAAGTCACACACGATGATATACAATTACCTGCTACCAAAGTCACACACGATGATATACAATTACCTGCTACCAAAGTCACACACGATGATATACAATTACCTACTACCAAAGTCACACACGATGATAATCAATTACCTACTACCAAAGTCACACACGATGATATACAATTACCTGCTACCAAAGTCACACACGATGATATACAATTACCTACTACCAAAGTCACACACGATGATATACAATTACCTGCTACCAAAGTCACACACGATGATATACATTTACCTGATATCAAAGTCACACACGATGATATACAATTACCTACTACCAAAGTCACACACGATGATATACATTTACCTATTACCAAAGTCACACACGATGATATACATTTACCTGATATCAAAGTCACACACGATGATATACAATTACCTACTACCAAAGTCACACACGATGATATACATTTACCTGATATCAAAGTCACACACGATGATATACAATTACCTACTACCAAAGTCACACACGATGATATACAATTACCTGCTACCAAAGTCACACACGATGATATACATTTACCTGATATCAAAGTCACACACGATGATATACAATTACCTACTACCAAAGTCACACACGATGATATACATTTACCTATTACCAAAGTCACACACGATGATATACAATTACCTGCTACCAAAGTCACACACGATGATATACAATTACCTGCTACCAAAGTCACACACGATGATATACAATTACCTACTACCAAAGTCACACACGATGATATACAATTACCTGCTACCAAAGTCACACACGATGATATACAATTACCTGCTACCAAAGTCACACACGATGATATACAATTACCTGCTACCAAAGTCACACACGATGATAATCAATTACCTACTACCAAAGTCACACACGATGATATACAATTACCTGCTACCAAAGTCACATACGATGATATACAATTACCTACTACCAAAGTCACACACGATGATATACAATTACCTGCTACCAAAGTCACACACGATGATATACATTTACCTGATATCAAAGTCACACACGATGATATACAATTACCTACTACCAAAGTCACACACGATGATATACATTTACCTATTACCAAAGTCACACACGATGATATACATTTACCTGATATCAAAGTCACACACGATGATATACAATTACCTACTACCAAAGTCACACACGATGATATACATTTACCTGATATCAAAGTCACACACGATGATATACAATTACCTACTACCAAAGTCACACACGATGATATACAATTACCTGCTACCAAAGTCACACACGATGATATACATTTACCTGATATCAAAGTCACACACGATGATATACAATTACCTACTACCAAAGTCACACACGATGATATACATTTACCTATTACCAAAGTCACACACGATGATATACATTTACCTGATATCAAAGTCACACACGATGATATACAATTACCTACTACCAAAGTCACACACGATGATATACATTTACCTGATATCAAAGTCACACACGATGATATACAATTACCTACTACCAAAGTCACACACGATGATATACATTTACCTGCTACCAAAGTCACACACGATGATATACATTTACCTACTACCAAAGTCACACACGAGGATATACATTTACCTGATATCAAAGTCACACACGATGATATACACTTACCTGCTACCAAAGTCACACACGATGATATACAATTACCTGCTACCAAAGTCACACACGATGATATACATTTACCTGCTACCAAAGTCACACACGATGATATACATTTACCTGATATCAAAGTCACACACGATGATATACATTTACCTACTACCAAAGTCACACACGAGGATATACATTTACCTGATATCAAAGTCACACACGATGATATACACTTACCTGCTACCAAAGTCACACACGATGATATACATTTACCTACTACCAAAGTCACACACGAGGATATACATTTACCTGATATCAAAGTCACACACGATGATATACACTTACCTGCTACCAAAGTCACACACGATGATATACAATTACCTGCTACCAAAGTCACACACGATGATATACAATTACCTGCTACCAAAGTCACACACGATGATATACATTTACCTGCTACCAAAGTCATACACGATGATGTACATTTACTCGATCACCTGTTTGTCGTGTGGTTGTAGTGCAGGTGGCCGTCCTACCACCAGTCGTGGACCACCGGGGGTCGGTCCGGGGGTCGGGCCGCCCCCGCGCAGTACCCCGCCGCCACCCGCCACGAGCCCTCCTCCAGGGACAGAGACCAGTTCTGTACCAGCCACAGAGAAATCCCGTTTACGATATGGTTTAAAAGATATTTACAAAGAAAACAACATTGAACATGACACCCCCTCAATTATTCCCTGATAGATTCAATGACCCCGATAATATCAGTACATCGTTTAGAGATTCACACGGAGGGATTCGTGTACCTCACAGGGTATTTGTCTGGGACAAATCCTGCGGAGATTCTGTAATGAAATACAATCTCCTCGTCTAAATTGTAGGGTCCCATTTCCCTGAGACATGTTTTTTCCCCTACAATTGTTGACGATATTTTCCCCTAAAAAGGAACAGAAATTTATGAGATTTTGAACCCTGTGAGGCACATGAATCCCACCGTGTGAATTCCACTTAAAACAGGACAGCCCCTCAATTATTTACGAATAGATCTAAAAAAATATCAGTACATCGTTTAGTACGGGGTGTTTGAGACAAATCCTGCTGAGATTCGTACTGAAACACAATTTCTTCGTCTAAATTGTAGGGTCCAATTTCCCTCAGACATGCTTTTCCCCTGACAATTGTTGGCGACATATACTCCTAACAAGGATTTTGAACCCTATGAGGAACATGAATCCCACCGTGTGAATTCCATTTCATAGTAAAATGGAGGGATTCATTGCGCTGCTCAGTTGGTCCATTGCTAAAGGCATTGATACACTTTATCCCACCCCTAATATAAAATCCCATAGGCTTAACATTGACTTTCCGTATGCCCCCGTATGTCGCATACGGATAAAAAATCGCTCCTAGGAGCGTACAAAAAATGGACCAATCAGAGATCAGCAACTGAAAGTAGTTCCAAGCGCCTTCAGAGCAGCAAGGAGAGCTATATGGAGGACTTCAGAGAGTTTTTATCGTGTTTTTTTGTTATTATTCTCACATAAAAATATCGTTCACAGGGGGTAGGATAAAATCAAAACCTTATTCGTTTTAATCTGGGCTCCCGTATGCGACGACTGGAGTTTTGGCTCCGGATATCACTCGGCTCTGCCTCGTGATATCACTACGCCAAACTCCAGTCGTCGCATACGGGAGCCCAGATTAGAACTCATCCGGTTTTACGATAGTACACATTTCCAATCTAAATAAGGACATAACAAATCACAACGTGGTGGGCGTTTTTTTTTACCTAAAACAAGGACAGGCAATAGACATACAGCTATATCCCATGACCACCGATTATTCTCTGTATATTACAAGACGAATGGGACACAAATTAAACATGGACAGTGAAGATGCATACTTAAAGATGTATTTCAACGAGAGCGGGACAATGAAAATAACCAGTTCCTGCAGCGAGGAGGAAGCGGTGTGAATGAAGCATTGAGTGATGTTGACCATGTTGTGACTTGCTCTTGGTACAAGAGGCCTCACTGTGCAGCATATTAAGTATGATATGTCGTGGGTTCATCAGTGTGTGGGATCTGCTAGTAAGATTCAATCATGTATAACAGTATGTCACTCAAACACTCACGAGACAACAGAACTTTGGTGTATCTAAACCGGCGATTACTCAACCGAACAACAGAGATTTCTTGTAGTCATGTACCACAAGACCCATCCTCCTACCAGCAGAGGTTATTGCCCGTCCACTCTCAAACACCCGATACAAGACCACTGAAGGAGTCTTCTTCTCTGTAAGAACACTACTAGGTTGGCAGAATGTTGCTGAATGTTCTCCAGGAGTAGGGAATGTTACCTTCTCTTAGAAGTAACTGTATTAAACTTACGTCAAAGAAGATATTCCTAATTGCACCTTCAAAACCTAGGTCTAGAATAAGTCATTATTGTTCTTACAGAATATTCATTCCATGTTCATATTGTTATGAGTGCAATTGATAGTTATGAATATAGTCTAAAATGTAGCATGGCTTTACTTGGCCACCAGAAATATACAGCGGAATACATGTAAAACTACTTCTCATTATGATGAGTGTACAGTTAAATGTGCCAAGGTAACTATCTCTGTGCCAAACATACCATCTGGATATCTGTATCATCAATTAGAAAGAAAAGAAACCAACAGTAATAGAAATAAGAAGGTGTGATGGTTGTGGCTCTAACGAAGCACCTGTCCGTGCCATCATGCAGCTCTATAGAATAAAGACTCTGACCCAATGCGTGGTCTCTCCGCGCGGTGTCTCTGTGGTGGGCGCTGGTTCCTGCACTTATTGTACAAGGAACAAACACACACCGGGGACATGGCTCTCCAGCAGCTCAATGTGACTGCAGACCAGTGGAATATGTTCAAGGCCAAAAGAAATATAGGTGTGTTTCTGGATGTTGCACTGAAAAGGTGCAACTTGATGAGGGTTATCTCAAAGCTCATTCAAAGTGTAGCTGAACTCATAGAGGAATGATCACACTCAATGGTTGACAGGGAAGAAACTGAAAAGTTCATTTAAGCATTTCCTTCTTGAATCAACATCCAATGAGGTGAAAGGGACTGTCTTGACTCAATCTCAGAGAACCGACATAGGGAATTTGAGAGGAGTGATACCAGGAGATTTTAACAGATGGCTGGCAAGCAAAATATCCAACATCGGTACCTGTTCCAAATACAAAAATATGATGACCTGACATGCAGGTCACTATAGTGCTCAAATCCTGTCATTCTTCCCTCAACATGAGTATCAGAACTAGGGAACATCAGGAACATATCAACAAGGTCCATTGTTAGTCCTGATGTCACTTAAACTACCCTTGAAACTGCAGAGGGAAGTGAAGGCAAAATATAATCAAATGATAAAAAAAAAGAATGAGAAAACTAACAAGTGAAGGGAAGTGGGCAAGATGAGTGAGAAAAAAGTGATATTCATAAAAGTTTGTATCCTAGTTGAGTGTTTTTATGCTGAACCAGAGGGTTGTTGTCAAAGAGGCCAACAGAATGCGTTCTCAAACCGATATTAAGGTAAAACTTTTCATGTGACAGACTTGTGACAAAGCCTCTTGGAAATATAACATTTTTGATAAGATATAATTGAGAAGAGTAAGCTGTTATTTCAACAGGATAAACATGGTAGTAAAGTAAATTCATGTAAGTTTAGTTGAACAAATTGGACATGAAGCTTTCACAGAATGTAAGTATTACATGATATTTAGAATAGAAAAAAGATAGATGATATCAAGTATAACATCACTACTATAGAGGTTCTTCAGCCCCACCCTACAGCTGTTACCAGATGACGTAACCACTTGAGATGATGTAAGCCACTTGAGGGGGGTACTTGAGAGACAATGGATCTATTGAAGTTCATTCAGGAGGGTACTCGAGTAGGTACTTGAGAGGGTGTATGACAATGGATCTATTGAAGTTCATTCAGGAGGGTACTTGAGTGGTGTATTGTTGGTAAACATTGGACAATGGGGAGTATTTGATGACAATGGATTTAATAAAGATCATTCATCATCATGTATTGTTAGTAAGCAGTGAACAATAATTGAAGGGGTACTCTGAAATGAATAAAGATCATTCATCATGGAGTGGTGTATTGTTGGTAAACAGTGGACAATATTTGAAGGGGTACTCTGAATGACAGCAGATTTAATTAAGCAGTGGGGCTGTATCTCCACCCCCTTTGTGTTCACTTTCACGACCTATTGTGTTGAGTCAACCCCCACCCCTCTTGTGATCAATACTTACTATTGTCTCACTTGAGAACTGCCCCCTATATCAAGTTTCCATTGATGTGGGGGGAGTGCTAGTCATATAAAGAGGGAGTGATTTTCAGTCTATTCAGTACAAGGCAGCCATGGCAGAATCAACACACCAAGTATCACTGAGTAACAGGCTACACATGGAGACGAGTCCAAAGGTGTTGAAATTTATTCGGACAAATGGAATTTATAAGCGGACAGTATACATTCCAAGGCATGTTGTCAACTCTAGTTTCATTCACTCAAATCTATTGGGAGATTTGAATAAGAACAAGCCAGACGAAATTGTGCTATGCACATGTGATAACTGGATAGTGTCCGTGTCCTGCTTCAAAGGAAGGGGATACATGTGCTTCACAAAATTGAATCACTTTGGAATTACAGTGAGGTAAGCTATTTCACTTTTATTTATTGCAATTTCAGTTTCTGTATGTACTATATATGTACTATATATATATTTGTTTGCAGGTGCAAGTCGCTTAATCTGGAAGAAGCTGAATATAATCAGATGAGAAAGTCTTTGACTGCTTACGAACCTGGGGAAGATGTGGACACTGTAGATTCGCCAATATCGGAGGACTGTATAGATTATTGAGACCACTGTCAACATATATATATTCCAACTCGAGTAAACCTGTCTATATATGAATAAAGAAAAAAAAAATTTCCTTCTTGTGTCTTTTGTGCTGCCACCTGTCTTTTGTGCTGCCACCTGGGTATATCAACATGAATACAATACATTTCACACTCATTCATGGACGAGATGTCGTTGCAAATACAACCTGTGCAATCTTCTACGGAATGGAGCAAAAGTAACCTCAACAGTATACCCTGGTGGGAGAATAACAGTTTATTACCGTTTAAGCCATGTAGTAGCATATGTGTAAGTGGTACTACGGGGTGCGGTAAAACGCAGTGGGTGTATAAGCTGTTGAAAAAAGTAAAAGGCATGTTTGCACAGGATCTACCCGAGACTATATTATACTGTTATGGGACTTGGCAAGATCTTTTTGACGACATGGAAGAAAAAATACCAAACATTACGTTTCACGATGGTCTACCAGATGCTGCCTTAATGAACGATGTTGCTGCGAATGGGAAACACAATCTAATAGTTTTAGATGACCTTGGTTTCGAATTAGTGAGAAGTGCAGGGATCGAATCGTTGTTTACCCAGGGTTGTCATCACAAAAAGTTTTCCGTCATATACCTTCTACAAAACTTGTATCAGAAAGGCCCACAAAGTAGAACCATTCTACTAAATACATGGTATAACGTCTTGTTTAGAAACCTTAGGGATGCATCACAAGTCAGTACTTTAGGTCGGCAAATGTTTCCCGGACGTTTGGACATTCTGCAAGAGGTATACCAACATGCAACTGCAAAACCCTATGGCTACTTGGTCATTGACAATTCTCCTCATTGTGATCCCAAATACAGATTACGCACTAGAATATTTCCCAACGAAGATTCGTTAGTCTATGTGCCCAGAGTATAAAACCAATGTTGCAAGCTGACACAGAGTCATTACTTAAATTGTCTACGATGAGTAAACGTCTAAAGAACAACTTTAGCCTCATTAACCTGTTGTTAGATAACATTACGCTAGTCCAGTTAAAATCTATACTAAGGACTTTGTCTAAAGATCAAGTAGATACCATTAGTGAATTGGCAGCCAACATCTTGTACGGAAACATACCGATATCCAACAAGTATAAAAAATTACTCAAAAGATACAAATCAAAGATAGAATACATTGGTAATGCTAAAAAGAGCATTAATCATAGAAAGAAACTAATTACCAAAGAACATAGTTTGATAACCCGTCTTTTACATGCTGCAAAGCCAGTACTTAAAGCCTTATTACAATGAACGTTCAAAGAATGGTACTAGTTCCTGCAGAAAAATATGAACGCATAAAGTCTGGTCAAGCACCCTCTCAAAAAACCCCAGGAGTACAAATAACGGTGGAAGAAGAAGAAAAAGTCAAGGATTCCTCTGAACCCTCCTCCACATTGGATAAAGAGATTATACTACAGGCCATACCTAAAATGTACAAATCTAAAGGTCTCGCACTTTTGAATTGTATCGAAAAGGGAAATGTGTTATCATGGAATGATAAAGGAGAACTCGTCTTTAGAGAGAGGACCATACGAAACAGTCATATTGCAGATTTGATAAAAGGTGCAATGAGAGAGTACAAGAATTTTGACGCTGTAGGAAAGTCTGAATTTTACGAAGGTCTTGCCGAGGCAAATGTCCCTCTCTTACTAATCGACAATAGAGAAAATCGTGATTTGGTCATGAGAGGAAAAGTCATAGCCAAAGAAGAGGGCAAAAAGAAAAAGAAAAAAAAACAACATCAGGTTCATCCTTGGATTCACATATAAATTACCATACTTTTTACCATCCATCCTCATTCGTACATGGAAGCCCTAATAGAGAGGAGGTACCAAACCCCGTCCATTCCGGGAAGTTTTCAAGGACCCGACAAGGTATATAAGAGTGCAAAACGTGACGGCATTGTGACTACGAAAAAAACAGTAGAAGATATATTAGGAGGTCAAGAGTCTTACACTCTCAACAGAGCGGTAGTACGCAAGTTTCCGAGAAACAGAGTTGTGGTAGAAGGCATAGATTCACAATGGGACAGCGACCTAGCGGACCTCGCTCTCTTGAGCACGAAGAACGATGGCTACAAGTATCTATTAGTGATGATAGACATATTCAGTCGGTACGCCTGGGTTCGCCCTCTCAAAACAAAAACGGGCAAAGAAGTCGTCAAAGCTATGGCGTCAATCTTCAAAGAGGGTCGCAAACCAGCCGTCCTGAGGATGGACGGAGGGAGAGAGTACCTGAACAATATAGTCAAGACGTACCTAGTGAGCAAAGGAATTCATCATTTCCGAACATTTAACGAGACAAAGGCCAACTACAGCGAACGCTTGATTCGTACTATCAAGAGTAAACTGTATCAATACATGGTTGCTAACAATACCCTTCGATACATCAATGTCGTGCAAGACGTGGTCGCGAGTTACAACAACACGATACATTCGAGTTTGGGTAGACCACCCTCTACCGTATATAAAGGGAACGAGGCAGAAGTCCGCTATGATCAGTACCTACGACGTCCCAAGCGTGAGGTCAAACTGCAAAAATTCAAATTTAAACGCGGTGACAACGTGCGTCTGTCATTGATCAAGGAAAAGTTTGATAGAGAGTATGGTCAAAGGTGGTCTGGAGAGGTCTTTGTAGTAGAAACCCGTCGTAAAAGAGAAGGCATCCCCGTATACACTGTAAAGGACTGGAACGGACGACCCGTAGATGGAACGTTTTATCAGCAACAACTTCAAAAAGTGAATGTGGACGAAAACAGTTTGTTCAAAATTGAGAAAATACTAAAACGAAGAAGGCAGAACGGCAGGAACCAAATTTTAGTAAAGTGGTTACATTGGGGAAAAGACTTTAATTCGTGGATAGATGCAGATACCCTGGAAAGATGAACCAGTTTTATCTGTTTCTATCCAGTACGGATTCTTCTGAATATTATACGGGCAATTGTCCGTCCAATTTCAAAGTACTCTTACCAGAACCACTACGTTTAAAGGGCATGTGGACCTGTTCGCTGAGAGACATGAAATGTGTCACGACATCGGATACAGATCTATACGTCTATGCCGATATCCTTGAGGATTCCCACGTCAACAACAAGAAATTACCCTTGTTACAGTATGTACCAGGGGAACAGGGCAAGATTGTGCGCCACTTTGACGGATCCATGTGTCCCAGGCTTGCAAGGCAAGACATTACTGTCATACACTTGTATATAAAAGACTTTCAAATGAAGAAGGCACCATTAACCGGAGAACGTACGACCTGTACACTACAATTTGAAAAAAAAATATGAGTACCGAGAGGTGGACAGCACATTTTAAACGTATGCAAGACGGGTTAACACACCCGCAATACAATGGTACGTGGAGACTAGAATGCAGAGGGTTACCAACACCCATGGCAGCAGCAGCAAAGAAGACAAACCGTAGTGGTAGAGTTACTAAAAAACGGAAGGTGGCCCCTACGAAACATACAAGTCCAAAGAGGAAGCGTATAAAGATGTCCGTCAAACAGAAACCTAAGCAGACAGTTGGAAAACCTCAAAAGAGCAAGACCTCCAGGAAAAAAAGACCCATCAAAAGAAAAACAGCATTCTAATGGCGGGACACAATGGAAATTTGGCCTTGTTTTATAAACCTGTTATGGATCAATGTAAACGCCAAGTGGAATGGATAGAATACAGACCCTCGGGACAACTCAACTCGGAGGGAGCCATTGAGTTCCATGTGCCTGGTAACTCTTCTAGGTACATTGACCTCAAAAACACCAAGCTCAAGATCAAGGCAAAAATCTTACAAGGCGATGGAAAGGATGTTCCAAGTTCAAGTCCTGTTGAGGGCAAGGGTGTTCCAGCTGCCTCGAAAGTAGGTCCGGTTAACCTTTTTCTCCAATCTTTATGGAGACAAGTCGACGTTAGGTTGCAACAACAGATTGTCTCTCCAGAGGTTGCCACTCGTTACCCTTACAAAGCCTACATCGAAACGGTGCTTGGAACCGGTGATGATCCAAAAGAATCCCAGCTGGCCTCACAACTGTACTACAAAGACCAAGGTGACCCCAGTAATGCAGATCCGATAGGAGGTACAAACTCTGGACTTCTCTTGCGATCCGTGCTTACCGAAAAGAGTAAAACCGTGGACATGGAGGGCCCTTTGTTTAACGACATGTGTCAACAGGATCGTTATTTACAGGACAATGTAGCCCTCAGTGTCAAACTCTGGCCTAGCAGCAACGAATTCAGACTCATGAGTTCTAATCCATCAGCTGACTATAAAGTCGAAATCAAGGAGGCTGTTCTCAAAGTGTGTATGGTCGAAGTGAGCCCTGAAGTGAAAGCCGCCCATGCCAATACCATCAAGAGGGGACCTGCTTTGTACTACTATAACAGGACAGATGTCAAGGCCTATGCCATTGCCAAGGGCCAATTCGGCACCACCATCGGGGACATGTACCAAGGAGATGTCCCTTCTAGACTCGTCATAGGAATAACCGAATCTGCTGGGTATAACGGAGACTATAAAAAGAACTGTTTCAACTTTACCAACCACAAATGCAACTTTGTAGGATTTTACGTCGATGGCAAATCAGTCCCTGCTGCACCGCTCACACCAAACTACACCAATGCTAACTACATGTCATCATACATGACTCTGTTTCCTAATGATTACAAGGCTGGTAATACCATTACTCGTAGTGAATATCCCAATGGATATTGCCTATACGTGTTTGACATTAACCAGACCCGTTGTGAAAAGTATGGTGGGCAAGTGCAAAAAGGCCACACACGTTTAGAGATTAAACTTTCCGAGGCATTGGCAGAACCGGCTACAGTTGTAGTCTATGCATTATTTCCAGGAGTCATAGAAATTGATGAAAACCGTAACATATAGATTCATTAATGAATTTGTGTTTGAATAAAATGAATGAAAAGATATATATAGCTTGTTCTCGTTATTTATGACTCGATATAATAAATAAAACATTTGAATATATTACAAGACACTATATACAGATACAACTTTTTATTTACAATATTTACAATTGACTATTTACAGATACAACTTTTTATTTACAATCAGATGTAACTTTTATTTACAATTATACAAGACACTATATACAGATGTAACTTTTATTTACAATCAAATGTACTTTTATTTACAATAATTACAATAAGCACAACATTATCACATGTGAGAACCCCTATGGATTGGTGAGAGAGAGAGAGCCTAGAAACCGTATGGCAAGGTATCAAAATTTGGTTGGATTACTCGCTTTGTATATACCATCTTGTACTTTTTGGATTCTAGGGCATTGTACAACCTGTGTTGTGTTTTGTCTCTTAATATTTTCTGGTTTCTAATTCCTAAATGATTATCGTGGTTAAAGTTTTGAATAATCTCTTTTACAGATTCGAAATTGATAACCCTAGAATTTGTATAATTTAGTGTGAATCCCCTTACCTTACATGTTTCTTTACCCAAACTCGTACGGTAGGCATAGTTTTTGGGGCCCCCCGATACAAACTCGACTATGTGTTCTCCACTCAACTCGTCTGTCAGATCCCCTAAAAAGTCACCCAGAACCACTTCAGACTCGTTGGGCTTCGTAGTGTATATGACAGAGTCTGTATCATAATACAAGACTCTTTGTTGCAAAGTATCCAACAGGTCATATAGTTTTAATCGAGCCCAACAGGTCGTGAAGGTTGCCAGATATACGTTTGTCTTGTTATCAGCCTGAGTAAACTCCCACTTGTTCCGCCAAGTGAGATGCATTATGTCTTTGGCGAGAATGTTGAAATCAATGACTTCCTTTGAAACGTCGGTAATGATATCAAAGAAACGTTTCGGTTCCGACGCATTGACAAATGTACTCTGACGATAATCAAGACGTTGAGCCCACTTACCCCAAAAACTGTTTAGGGCAAGCTTACTCAGGGAACGCAAGCCAGGGTTCCTTTCTATCTTGTCGTAATCCAAAAGAATCCCCTCCCTTTCGAAATAATCACTAATGTATTTCTGACGGTCCTGCTCCGTCTCACACCAACTGGGCCACCCACTAGCCTGCTGCTTTAGTTTCAGAAATGCATTAATGTAATTGGAAAACAGGCCTGATTTCCCATCCTCCTCATTGTTATTCACTGTGTCCCAATGATAAACTTCGTATATCTTTAGAAGCTGGTATCCCTTCTCTAGAGCTTTTGTTACCTCGGGTGTGCACCACGTCCCCTCGAGAGCTCTCTTATCAGCGGTACAGGTGCAAGGAGTGGTTTGCTCCCTATCCGCACACTCACAACAGAGTGGAAATTTCAACTTCCCATTTGACCTATAAGGGAGTACAGGGTGATACAAACCCCTGGGAGGGAGAATGCTGACTTTAGCCAAGCCAAAGTACTGATCCAAGTCTTTAAAGTCACCCAGTATTATTTCGGGGTGACCTACTGGGTACTTGCCGTACTTGTTCACGTAGGGGTAAAGTGAGGTGAAATCCACATAGGAGATTTTCTCCCCTTCAGCTGTTTTACTATACAGCTTGGCTGCATTGGTTCTCCCTCCAAAGAAAGAGTCTCGAGGATTCAGTCTCTCAGGAATCTCTAAGCCCTGGACGAAATCCTTCACACCGTTTAGGTTGGCCTTCAATTCCGCTCTGAATTTACATTCCCAAATCCACTGGTAATTAAAACCCCTACGTCTAATCTCTTGCTCTCTCTTTAAGGTGAGCTCGTGGAGCTCTGCCATTGTCTGTTTGGTGTACGGGTGGACCACTGGCTTACATTTACTGGCTTCGGGATGATGTGAGTTGAAACATTCCTGACATCCGTGATGGATGCACCCCAACATTTCAAAGACTGTTTTCGAAGCGTGACAGTATCCATCAGCACTGTACCTACCAATTCTAAATTCCCCTGTCTCAGTATTTAACGCGTGTTGAATGGGTTGACCCCTGTTGTGGATGAGCCATTCCAACCACTGAATAGCTATTTTTGAATAGTTCCTCCCAGACGCATAACCCGTGGTTGGAACTTTGCCTATGGGAGAGGAAACAAATTTCAGAGACTGCATTTCCCAGGATTTGTTGTTTAATTCCCCTTCAGAAACCCATTCCCCATCTAAATCGAAAGATGTAGTCCCATCTACCCGAGTAGCAGCAATTGTCTTGGTTAAGCCAGAAGAATGCACTATGTGTGCAGTATGTTGTTCCTCCAAGTATTTGGTCTTGAAGATTTGCATACACATGGAGGCGATAGTGCAGCATTTAAAGGGGTCAACACCATTAAGCTTTGTTTTCACTCCCTGTTCCCTGTCTTCTTCTTCTTCTTCTACTTCCTCCTGCTCTTCCTCAACTGAATCTACAATTTCGTTTTCAGGTTTCATTGTGACCTCTAGTGCAATCTTTCTAAAGGATAAACATGCCTCTCTCAAAATGGTAACGTCTGACTTACAGTAATCTCCCATTTCCCTACGAAAATCAAATTGAACCCCTAAAGTAATTTGCTCCTCGTACCATTTCAAAAACTCTACCCTCCCTTTGATGGACATGGAATCTACCCAGTAATATCGCATGTCCGGTAGTGGTCCCACATAATTTTGATTCTCCTCTGAATTAAAGAAATGAGGAAAATAACCCTTCTTCAGCTCTCTGAGACCAAAAGCTTTTGGTAGTGCCGCCAATGCCATGGGTAGAAAGTTTAAAGAATCCAACACAGTGATGTTCAGACCTTTGGCCACTCTCATAGACATGATCTTTGCTCCGTTGTATATGATGTTTTGCGGAGTCACACCCTGTTTAATCAAGTAGGCCATGAGGAAACACCCATCGAACGATCTCATATTATGTGCAAAGACGGTCACATTCTTGTGATATACACTAAACAACCACTGACAAAAGTCGTTGTTGGTGTTTATGCCTTCAAATACTTTCTGCCGTTTACCACAACCATGACAGGGCTTCTGAATGTAGCGGCCAGATTTCTTGTCCTTCTTACCACAGTCAGAACAACGAGTGCCACACCCCTCACAGTCTTCGACAATAGGTAACTCGTGGCATTGATCACAAGCGGTTTGAGCTACTGCAAAGTTAGCCCTGTGCTCCTTGGAACCACAAGAATTTCTATTGCAGTTAAGACACTTGCGACACGTGATACACGGATCGTCCATACCCAAACACTTTCTACACCTTTCGTTATGTGGTGTATAACCTTGATCACAAGTGTAAGTTTCACATTGTGTCGTCTCGTAATCAAAGAACACATAGGAAAACCTACCAGTATTTGTGTGAGGCTTTGATCTTTGATAACAAAGGTGGTTCTGGTCAAGGACATATGTCCTACAGGTATTGCAATACCACTCACCACAACGATGTTTCTCTGGCTCTCTTTTCGACTGTTCTAGGACTCGTGAACATTCCCGACATTTCCACCACAATTGACACTCTGACCTCATGACATTAGCCAAGTTTTTCCTAGGGGTCTGTACCAAGTGTCGCTGGAAACACTGTTCGTTTCTACATGTCATGTGACAATTAGTACAAAACTTTTCTCTACCCATCAGACATCCGTCTGTTTTGCAAATGTTGCAGTAATAGGCACACATATGTTTGCTTTTAGAACTGTATGCCTTTTTACAAGTGTGACAAAAGTAAGCGACGCAAAGAAAACCAGTTATACTTCCTATAGTGTGAAAGTGTCCAATGTTTTCCATATGTTCTGATTCTATCAGATACAGATACAAGTGAGGCCAATTTATGTTTTTACCTACCCTTATGAATCTGTTCTGATGTCTGGAACCGATAACTGATATGTTTACTTTCAAGACCTCTTCGAAAGCTGGAATATCCAACAAACTGCCTGGGCGATATGTGGGGACACCCGCTAACTTGCAAATGGCAACTGCCAATGACTTTTGGTGGTTCCTAGAACGATCTCGCATCTTGTTATAATATGATTCTGACACCTTTCCTACAGCCAATAATCTGTCTTCACGCTCTCGGGGTATGTGGGGTAGAGATTCTTCTAATGTATTGTATCTATCCGTTTCTACCACATTTACTTTTGCCCATCCCATAGATATTGCTCTGGCTAAACACAAAACATCGTCGTTTACAATTTGGATGATCGCTATTGTTGTCCCCACAGAGGACGTTCAAGTAGGCCCTACTCCCTCCACGAGGAACCTGAATCACACCAATGTCTATTCTAAAAGTGTCATCTATCCCTAAATTTTCATTGCTATTTAATGTAGTTTCTATTTTCTCCATAATTCTTTGGGGTGTCAAGTCTCGTAATTTGACAAGAGATATGATGATTGCATGATGAAGGCTACGATGGTGTATAACAACAAGTCCCAGATCATCAGGCTGCATTCCAGCTGTCATATTTTCCAAAAGATCTTCAAACATTTCAAAAAATGCCCTATACAAATCACCAACCCTTCTCCCTTGCCATTGTTCATTGAAATTCACCTCGTAAGTGGTGTCAACCGCCCTGGTTCTAAACTCTCTCACACTCCGTATATGAAATCTATAGGGGTTCTCACCTTGTTGTTGTTGTTGTTGTTGCACTGGACCCGGCTGCTGCTGACCGGCTTGGGCTGGACCGGGCTGGGTTGGCTCCTCATCAGCACCATTGAGAAAATAGTCCACCACATCCTCCGCATCCTACAATGATTAGACAATTAAGCATTTAATTAATTATAATTAAAATCAAATAATTATAAAAATGTTGCTATATAGTTTTTGTTATAATAAAAAACCAAAATACTCACATCAGAATGGTACGTCTTTTGTCGCTTAACAGCAACTTCGTCCAGGGAACTGCTTCTTTTCATAGACTGTAAAGAGAAAAGGTTGTGCTGTAATTGTATGTACAAATTCAAATATTAGACATTAGACTCACAATTTTTTGTAAATAACTCAAATACTTACAGGGCTCTTACTGGAGGTTGCTTGTTGTAGCCCACTGGGTCCTGGCTGAGCGGTTTGCTGGGCAGGCCATTCTGTAGCATCTAGAATGTTTTGCACCTCGTCAGGACTCACCATAGGCAACTAAATACATGAAAACACTGTGTTAGTGGCATCACCATCTATAGTCTATTTATAAATTAGACACCTAATCCCCAACCTTAGAATTTGGATAGTTTAACCTTAGTTTATAAACCTTACTTACTTCACCATTTTCAATGTCCTGCAACAACTGTCTCAAGGCGTCATCATCCATATAGGCCATCTAGGAAAAGAATATAAATAAATAAAGGCTGACTGAGCATACATGTATGGAAATAACAGCAATGACATTTTTTTTTTTTTTTTTTTCTGACCTATAAAATACATAGACTCCTTACCTTATTCACAGCCTCAATATCCTCAATCTATCCACACACACACACGCACTTTCAGTGGTGAGTATTCAGTCCAGTCTGCCAACAGTGTGCTCTGTATGCCATCCTGGTCTGAACTGATGACTGTCCTCTGACCTGTACCCCTTTTTGTACTCTCCCAAACCAATAATGTTGTGACATGTGTGTCCTTTCATCTTCCCCCCTACAGTATTGATTATGACAACACAGTACACTTGTCAGTGTGTAGCAAATCCGTTTTTTAATTAGACAACCTACAGAATCCATAGAGTACTTGGGTACAGAAATGCCATATTGTCTGTCTGAAATTCCGTTTTTTTTTTTAAAATTAATATCAGATAAACTACAGAGTACCTGAGTACAGAGTACTAGAGTACAGAAACGCCATACTGTCTGTCTACACTCATACACAGGGAGTGAGAGGGGGATTAAATACAGGTGTTGCCGTTCAGCGCCGCCTAACGGCCCACTGTCTAGATACGCGGCCGCTCGGACAAACACCATGAGTGCCGCGGCATGCATATAGAGACATATATATATATATATATATATATATATATATATATATATATGGGTGTGATTACAGGAGTGTTGTTTTTTGATAGATTAAATTGCTGGAACAAACTAGAATATTGTATCAACGAGTCTGGACTGTCTAAACTTTATAATTGATATACATCTTGGTTTTAACTTGGAAAAAAATAAGCATACTATAGCTAGGTCTGCCAATGTATTAGTATGTATGTAGTTTCGGTGTCCCTGTGTTATGCATGTATGTTACACCAAATTTGAGCTGGGATACCATAGAATACGATGCAATCAGTGTTGTTTCTCTAAAAATGAGTTGGTGTTTCTTCAATATTTTTTTGTTTGACTGGTTTAAATTTAGAACACTGATATTATTTCTTACTTATATTATATTAATTTGATATAAGGGATTAAAAAAAAAGTGACACTGACACTAATCCCCTACCCCCTATATATGCCTAAAGAGGCGCCTCTCTCTTTCCCTGCTTCATTTCCATCTCCAGCACCAGCAACTTCATTTCCATCTCCAGCACCAGAAACTTCATCTCCACTATCAACATGGCATGTATATTTCATGACGATCTTAATGCCCCTTCCACCACATTGGCACTTGAAGAATGGGTTCGCCCTTTCTGTCAATGGATAACTGAACTTGGGATGTTCACTGAGGAACATGAGCACAATAAGTGGGAAGTTTTGCGTCTTAAAATCAGATTCTTCCTGAAATATGCACCAGATATCGATATATTTGGCTTTTGGTTCAATGAAGTGGATCTGCATATCGAGCAGCTTAATACATTCTGTTATTCCATGAAAACCATGTTAAGGTATTATGACACTTTAGAAAGAGATTATAACATTGGTTTTGTTGCTAAACACTGGGAGAAGAAAGCTGCAAGAAAGATCATCAAAAAGCATCACATGCGTGCCTTCCATCTGGATCTATCTAGGATGTGCAAGAAAGTGATATGCACACAACTAGAAAATGTCGCATGCAAGAAGGTTCAGGAAAGTTCAGGTTGTTTCATCATGACATCCCAAGCCAGGTTAAATGTGAACCAGTTAGAGATCCCACATGCACTGAAGGAATACCTGAAACGTCCTTCATATGAGTACTTACTACCAGTAACACGACCGTTATACCTGGTAATGGAATGGTTTGCAAGAGAAAATGAACAACAGGAACCCTGGGAGGACTTCATGACAAGCAAGAACCTCTAACGTAAGTACATTTTAACACTATGAAATAATAATAATCACCCAATACTATTATAGCAATAGTATTACCAATACTATTTATACTGGATTGTTCCATGTATCTTGCTCATAATCATTATTATTATAAAGGTCAACATTTAGAGATACCTGTTTACATACCCACTACTTCCCAAACTGGTGTGTGTGTGTGTGTGTGTGTGTGTGTGTGTGTGTGTGTGTGTGTGTGTGTGTGTGTGCGCCGACATAGCACATGTGTTCACCATGCATGGGGGGTGGAGGGGTAGGTGGACATTGGTGCGGCGTGCAAAGGGGGGTAGGGGGGTGGGGTGTAGGTGAGTGGAGGGGAGCTGTCACTAAAGACACAATCTCCACTGAAGCATCATGTGGTTTTGTCTCTTCATCCTTTTACCCTGTGTGTTCCTGACCTGTGATGGATACAAGTGTGGAGGAAACTGTGAGTGTATCAGGGAGAGGCACCTTATTACTTGTGCCTATAGGAATTTACGGACATTTCCCCACTTCCCTGAAGACCCTGTGTTCACAAGGCTGGATTTGTCCTATAATCGGATTACACAGTACCCTGGTGTGGAACAGCTTAGACAATTTGCCTACATTGATCTCCGTGCTAATCCCTTAAGCTGTACAAACATAACCGCCCATATTAAGAGGGTTGTCATACAGGACTCTTGTGCTTTAGATGATGACATAGGCTTTAATACTACTGGAGTAACAAACCCTGGTAGTGCAAACAGGAAACGTGGAAAAGAATCTGTATTACCTATACTTTATTCACCATCAGCGCCATCAGTAGATTCTACACCCATAATCACTGTAGCTATATCCAGTGTATCTGGTCTTGTTGGACTTGCTGTGTTTGCCTCTATTTGCATTGGTATATATGTAAAGAAGAGGGCACGTTATGAAGACAGGGATAGTATTACCAGTTCCAATGTTTCTTTACCAGCACCACCCCCGACATCGTCACCGGAAGACAACAAAGTGGCCCCATCCATCTACACCACCACCATCACGGCCACGGCCACGGCCACCGCCACCGCCACCGCCGCCGCCACCGCCACAGGACACGGGAGAGGTGGTAGATATGGACATTGACGGTGGTCAAAGGGATTACTTCACACATGGTGCCTCTATAGTACGTGCTGCCGTTTATGACACCTCCTGCCACCCCCTGCCGCCACCAAGTGTCCAAGCTCCACCTACAGGCTGTAGTGATGACGCGATTACACCCACCGCCACATGTTCTCAGCGACCTCTGACACCACCACCGCTGCCACCAACACCACAGGTGTCAACAAGAGACAACCGCGACCATGGCTACCGAGTAGGGGGGCTTAAGAGACTTCACAAAAGGGGTCCGTATGAGCTCCCTAAAAGGTTGCGCCCCTCTACAGCTACCCATGGTCATCCGGAAAGGAAGAGGAAGATGAGGACAAAGACTGTTAAAGCAAAGAAGAAGAGAAGTAATTAATAACTTTTGTACTGGTCAGAACGTGTAGACATTCCGTGTTTAGCCCTATCATGTGAATTTTATCTAGAGTTGAGTTAAGATGTATACTCACTAGTATAGGAACCAGATTCCCACCACCTGCTACACAGTATTGGTTTATTGTTATATATTGGTTTATTGTTATATACCTATATATATATATATATATATATATATATATATATAAACTCGCACAAACTCCACCCAGCCTAGGGACATGCACCTTGTACAATTTACTTGTATGTGACGTCATTATCAGGGTTTCCCTATGCTGGGAAATCCCAGTGATGATGTCATTATCAGGGTTTCCCTATGCTGGGAAATCCCAGTGATGATGTCATATGTGCGTCACTCTCCCAATCATAGTCTCTGTACTAAACAACTATGCTAGGAGAGTGAATCTGACTTCACTAACACACGTGCCAGTGTGAGAGTGACAGAGCTACAGAGCCACGTTTAGGTGAGGTTTTTTTTTGTTTTTTTTTTTAGTTTAATCTGCATAGTGTCTTCTATAGCCATAGCATGGGATACAGATTCATAGCCATGTGAACTACATAGCATCATGTATACTTACTTACAGCTGTATACTCGCTAGCATGGGATACAGATTCATAGCCATGTAAACTACATAGAGTCATGTATTGTACTTGGACCTGTATGCTACAGCTGTATACTCACTACCATAGCCGTGAGATGTTAACCACATAGAGTTGTAAACTACATAGAGTCATGTGAGATGTATACACAGAGGTGTATACTACATAGATATACTACATATATTGTTTGATAGAAATGTATAGTGTATTGTAGACTTTCTAGTGTGTTGTAGAACATAGAGTTGTAGAACATAGAGTTGTAGAAAATTGTACTTACTGTATTCCGCCCTTAGAGAACCATGCAAAGAACCATGCTCTTATTTAACCTTCACAATCTGTGTACCAAGGGACGGCTTGGTTTAAGACTGATTCAGTAACGTGGTTCTTCTGATGTCATGTCTCTAGATGGTTCTACAAGTAATCTAGAATGCATGAGCATCATCCCTCACATGAGCAGGAACTGGCATTGGTTCAAAAAAATTGAAAATTTTTTCCCTTTGTTCAGGGGCCTATCAGCTATGTGATAGACCCGACCACATACGTAGTAAACACACCTCTTCTTTCTTGACAATATGAAGCATATTTTCTCATAACTTTATGAAATACATAATACACTATAAAGTGGTGTTTACATGATATTTTAGAAAATAATACTCTCTTATATTCCAGACAAATAAGATATAACTACATGAACTTTTTACAATGATCTATCAAGGTTTTATAATTTTTCAAATGTTTTTAATTGATGTTTTTCACAGATTTGTCTCACCTTTCATCAAAGTTTGTTTAAAATCAGATTGTGATGTCCTCTGTCGGCAGAAGTTGGAACTAATAAATCTCTTTATCATTGTCAATGCTATGTCTATATGTTTCTATTAATACTTGTTATTAATACTTAAACGAGTGCGTTACCGACGCTGTGGTATCGTTGCGATACCGACGATGCGGTATCGTCACTGGGGGGTATAGGCATTTTTTACACTTTGGGCTATATCTCGGTTAATAATGGTCCGATCTGCACCAGATTTTAAACATATACTAATGAAGACGTGCTCTTCATGATAGAATGGTGCGAAACCAGCTAGGAACCAGACTAAAAAAGGGGTATTTACATTTTGGGTTATATCTCGGTTAATAATGGTCCGATCTGCACCAGATTTTAAACATATACTAATGAAGACATGCTCTTCATGATAGAATGGTGCGAAACCAGCTAGGAACGAGACTAAAAGGGGGTATTTACACTTTTGGCTATATCTCGGTTAATAATGGTCCGATCTGCACCAGATTTTAAACATATACTAATGAAGATGTGCTCTTCATGATAGAATGGTGCGAAACCAGCTAGGAACCAGACTAAAAAAGGGGTATTTACATTTTGGGTTATATCTCGGTTAATAATGGTCCGATCTGCACCAGATTTTAAACATATACTAATGAAGACATGCTCTTCATGATAGAATGGTGCGAAACCAGCTAGGAACGAGACTAAAAGGGGGTATTTACACTTTTGGCTATATCTCGGTTAATAATGGTCCGATCTGCACCAGATTTTAAACATATACTAATGAAGATGTGCTCTTCATGATAGAATGGTGCGAAACCAGCTAGGAACCAGACTAAAAAAGGGGTATTTACATTTTGGGTTATATCTCGGTTAATAATGGTCCGATCTGCACCAGATTTTAAACATATACTAGCGACTTCGTCGAGTCGTATTTGACTACCCCCCCCCCTAGATTGGCAACCAACCCCTGTCTGCGCTCAGCTCTGGTGGCCAGTGTACCCCCCCCCCCTAACGTTTACTGCCGTTCTGCCCCCTTGCGGGTGGACGGGAAACCATTGTAAATTCGTGGTAATCATTTCGTATGACACAGGTGCTTGAGCTGATCATCAGCGATCAGAACTGTATGGATTGACACCAGCGAAAGTTGGGATCTCATTAGTTTCTCATGAGAAAAGTAGATAAGAAAACTACAATACTAAACTTTGATTTCGGCATGGCTTGAAATGAATCATAAGAGAAAAAGTTTGTCTGAGTATAGAAATACATAAAAGAGTAGCAGGTTACAGTTTAGTACTGCACGAGAATCCCACTCTCGTGGCCCCTCACTCTCCATGCGTAGGTCTGCTTCACTCTGTCTCTATGTGCGGGAGGCTCTCCAAGTGGTTATTCCCGGAATTTACACGTTTTAAATAAGGTAGGTAACTAATGAAGACGTGCTAGGAACCAGACTATAAGGGGGGTATTTACACTTTGGGCTATATCTATGTTAATGTGAGACATAAGATTCGCTACACAGTAATTGTATCCATTTTTTATGATGATTGATAATTCAAAAGACAAGAGTTTATCATTTTCCATGTTTTATTAGCAATAAATGTTTGTCTTTTTGTCTGACTATATATCACAATCCATTTATCTTGTTATATTCATATACCAATGGTTTGTCCATGTACAGCACATCTACATAACTAACTTCCTTCAAAAAGTCAGCAATGGACTCTGCTGATTGATCATTGGCAACTTTAAACTCTAAACACATGGTGTGGAGTGCATGCTTAAACTGTGCAACTCTCAATACCTTATGGCAGCTGCTTCCATACATTTCTATCAACACATCTTTTTCATCTAAACAACCAAACTCCATGTGATCCCTTTGACTGTCCTTGTCATTCACACAGCCAAAGCAGTTAGCCTTCACCATAGTATCGTAACTTGCATGCAACAAGTGATAGTAAATGTCTGCTAGTATGTCTGACGTCTTTGGGATCGGAATTGAGAGTGATTTGATTATCACCCTTTGGATTCTGTCCTTGTCTTGATTAGTGAAAGTGTTCAATTCACAAACTCCACGGTCCAAGTACTTCTGGGAGAACACTCTCTGCTTTCCTGTTGAGACATCTTCCAAAACACCATAATATATACTCATTAAGTGTACGCCAACATCCATCATCATCATACTGTCATCCTCCTCCTCGGCCCAGTCACTGGGATTAAACCCAACAAACTGATTGACCATTTCAAGATAAATATCTTTTTCAACAAACGTCTCGACCCAACTGGAATAAATGAAGAAAAAAACTATTACACATGAATATACAACCTTTTCTGAATTTTTTTGTCCCCGACCCCCTACAATTGGACTTATTCAATTAATTATAAATTACTGATATCCTTAAGCTATGCATGCGAAAAAATAATGAAAATAATACTTACTGGACATTGTTTTGGTGAGCCTCCACCTTGTTGTAGCAGAAACATGGTTTCCCCTTTATGGTGGTCAAAGACAGGAGCCAGTCATGCTTGCGAGAAAGAAGAACTTCCTCTCCTTCGGTTCCAGTCAGCCTGGAAAATGCAGAGCTGTGTTGTACTCAGCTCTACAATAGATCTTGGGAAAACAGTTACCATGAATGTTTTATCCCTTCTCCTTCTGATCAATTGAAGTGAACTATCAGAGATAGTCATATCAACTTTGACACTTAGTCTCATCTTGTCCATTCTGGAGACCTGCTCTGCTGATGCTATCCTGCTTGTTGCCATGGTTGTGTAGGACTGACAGCTTTCCCTCCATGTGCAGCTTTATACTCACAGTGAAAATTTAATTAAATCTGTTGTCATCTTATCAAGTACCATTTTGCCACCATATGGTCCACTATTTACTAACAATGAAGCACTCTAGTATCATATTGAATGAAATTAATTAAATTTGTTGCCATTCATATCATCATGTATCCCATTCAAATATAGTCCACTGTTTACTAATAATGAACTACTCCATGTTGAATGAATTGAATCTGTTGTCATTCAGAGTACCCCTTCAAATATTGTCCACTGTTTACCAACAATACACCACTCCATGATGAATGATCTTTATTCATTTCAGAGTACCCCTTCAATTATTGTTCACTGCTTACTAACAATACATGATGATGAATGATCTTTATTAAATCCATTGTCATCAAATACTCCCCATTGTCCAATGTTTACCAACAATACACCACTCAAGTACCCTCCTGAATGAACTTCAATAGATCCATTGTCATACACCCTCTCAAGTACCTACTCGAGTACCCTCCTGAATGAAATACCACTATGTGATGCCACCTGTGGATTAGAAATTCTTGTTCATCGCCCGGTCAGCGCGATCCGCCCGGTCAGCGCGATCCGCCCGGTCAGTGCGATCCGCCCGGTCAGCGCCATCCGCCCGGTCAGCGCCATCCGCCCGGTCAGCGCCATCCGCCCGGTCAGCGCCATCCGCCCGGTCAGCGCCATCCGCCCGGTCAGCGCCATCCGTCCGGTCAGCGCGCCTCTCGCCGGCGTGTATCCCGGGCGTGTATCCCGGCGTGTATCCCGCACGTGTATCCCGCACGTACCCGCCGTGCCCCGTCACGCTGGTCGGGACAGCCCCGTGCCGTCTCATGGCTCGTGGCCAGGTTAAACGGATGAGTGAACCGCGTTCTCTGGACCTCATACTCCGTCTCATCGCCATCCTACATCTTTCATCTCCCCCGTCTCTCCTCCCCAATTCCATCATGTGTGGTACGCCTACCTTCCATCATGTATTACACCACCTCTCACTATGTTCACCTGAACGCTATATAATGTATAACCTCCCTGTTCCTCCCCTCCTGAGGATAATTCATCATAAAACATCCTCGTCTTCCTCCCTTTCACGCTCATATATTATACACAGCCTCCATATCTCTCCTCCTATTCACCAGAATGTAATGTATATCACCATATTTTATTGTATATCACCATATTTTATTATCCATCGTATACAAAGACCCATTGAAAATGTATGGGGACTCAGTAAACCACGACCCATTATATAAAACCTGTCAGATACCATAACTGTGGTATACGAATTCTAATCTGTGGCATATGGCCTCGAAGCCATGGTATACGGGGAAATAATCCCTTTGTGCTATAGAACAAATATACAATAATCGATGGTTTTGTGGACAGGCAGCCGTAAACCACGAGAGGTTGACGTGACATCAACCTCGAGTGGTTTACGGAGCTGCCCGTCCACAAAACCATCTTTTGTTGCATCTATATCCATCTTTTCGAATAAATCAAACCCACTATAATTGCCATATGAAAGGGTATCACAATAGGGACTATTTCTTTTCTATATGTAGTCCATGAGAGAAAACATGACAAAGACATCAATTTGCACCTTTAATCAGAACATATAAAACTGTTTATTCTATAAACCCAGGATTATCACAGCCTGTGAAGGTGGGATTTTATCACATACAACCCGGCTACAATTGTAATCAATATGGTCGTGCTTCTCACACGCCCCGGCGCCAGAGTTTGTCACTCGGGGTATTGCTTAATTTCCATGCTGAAAAGCAAATGCAGCAGGCACACACGAGAGCACGAGACGGATTCTGCTGATGTCCCAAAGTCTCATTACGGTATCATGAGAGCTTAAACTACAACAAAACAACCTGCCATGGCTTAGTACCTCTCTGGACGATCACGTTTCGGTGAGACCTATTCTGACTGGGCCGTCGTGACATACGGCGTGCCCCAAGGCTCCGTCTTGGTGCCGCAGTTTTTTTTTATCTATTTACGAAATAGCTGAGGTATGAGCACACACGATCTGAAGTATAAGATCTATGCTGATGATCCTGTAGTGTATGCTGGCTCGGCTACTGAAATCTTGCAGAACGGCTTGGATGATTTATGGACGAGGGACAATTTAAGAGTATGAAGAGCACAGTAATAATTCAAATACGTTCCACCCGTCACACTGGCCATCTCATTCCCATCATCATGCCTACATATTACATTACATGATAATCTTCATGCGCTGTATCAAGTGTACTTACTACTTATTCATTTCTAAATCAATGTTAGTGATTGAGAATGAGTTTTACATGATTACTATACTAGAATCATCACTGATTTGTACATCATATAGTGACACAAATAGACATGATCTGTATCCGAACTTTTGTTCAATAATAAAAAGAGCTGATACCAACATTTCTAATGTCTTAGGCTCGTCCACACTCAGGAAAAGAGAGTCCTCTGAACGCTTAGTAGTATGGAAGGCTTCTGAATTTCTGAAGAGTAGTTTGAGGAACTATTGGTTCCAGGTTACTCCCAGAATATTGGAACGTGCAATGTGTGTCATTTCTGTTGTCAAAGGGGCTTTCTATCCTGAGGTGCACTTCAGTATATTAGTAAATGACTTAGTACACGTATTGCTTTATAACAGTTTAGTATATTATTAAATGACATGGTCCACATGTTACATGTATTGAGGTCTAAAGCGACTCCCAATGAACTCGGCCAGCGGCGCAATGGATATTATCAAAATCATATTCATGGTATTGTTTATAAGCCTTTAACTCTAGATTTGTGTTGTTCAATATAAAACTATACATGTCACTATTCTTTAAAACACCTTAAATGCTTATAGGTAGCAGCATGGCTGATGTAGCATGGTCATTTATATGCATAAAATTCAGTTATATTTGTCGAAGATAAAATTCATGTTTTTCATGAGATATTGAAGGACCCTGCTAGTCGATGCTGCCGTACAGAAGCGTATGTTCAGTGGGCGCCGAGGGCTGGGCGATAAAGCGGGAGTGGTAGGCGTGGAAACACTGGTCCGGGGACAGCTCCGACAGACTCTGACGTTTAACGGCAGTCCGCGAGGTGGCGCCTCTGTCAGCGGCCCGCGCAGCGCCATCTACCAGGGGACGGCGGTACTCAGGCACGACAACGTTCTCTCTGACCGGAGCATCTCCAAGGTCAACCCTAGGGCAGCAGACCTCCCTCATTAGAGTCTTTGTCATGAAATAGGTCAGGAAACACAGAATGCTACAACCAAGTAGCACTAAGGGGAACATAATGGGTCCATAGTTCTCAAGTAGAGTGGTCGTCAAAGGCGGGAGTAACATTGACCCGAGGCCGAAACTGATGGTCAAGATACTGGTCACCATTCCCGTGATCCTATACTGGGTTTCAAGCCAGGATGCTAGGGTAGCATACGAGTTTGACATTCCAATGGCAAGCAGCACAAATGTCGTCCACAAGAGACCATCGCTGACTTTGAAATGGATGGACACGGCCATGAGTGAAGTGGACACCAGCATGAAGAGAAAGTCAATGAATAACAGACAGGATGGGTGGATGTACCGGACGGTGAGCACCACAACTACACACGCAATCACCTTGACCCCCTGATAAACAGAACTCGCCAACACTCCCATGTCCGTGCCACGATGAAGGTACTCCGTGAGGAAAGTCATCAGGAGACCGGCGTCCACGGTCTCCATTCCACACTGCAGGAGTATCATCAGGAAAAAGCAGAGCAGGATGGCGGCCCTGCGAGCCTTACTCGTCACAGGGCTCATGTGGGCAGCGTCCGCCGCCTCCGCCTCCTTGGTCTTCTCCGGGGGTGATGCCCACAAGTGGCAGCCATGTTTGAGTGCGACCAGCATGTAGAGAGCACTCATCAGCAGGCTGAACCCCGCCACGATGGCGTACCCGAAACCAACGTGGGTCGGGTCGGTCTGGACGGCGTGCGACGAGTCCGAGTGGCGACGCGTAAACCACGACGGAGGCAGTCTTTGCCTGGCAGACTTTCTGCTGACGGGTTCCGGAGCCAGGAAAGGCGCCAGGATGAAGGGGACGATGGCCTTGCCCAGGTTGAAGAGGAGGAAGACGGACTGCGTCATGACACGCGCCCGGGCCCGCTCCAGACGGAAACACAGAAAGGCGGTGCCTGCAAAAAGTAGTATACCCATTGGTGAACAATGTTTAGTTACACAGTGCTGCTAGGAGTTATGTACCAAGGCTGATATTTTCGTCCCAGGTTGACATTTTCTTTCCAATTCGAAGCGACTATGACATGGCCGTAACATTGTCGCATAGCAACTCTCATAGTTGTTAGGAAACCAACAGTAAACCGGCGCGATGGAAACATAATGGTTGGAGTTACTCAATAAGGGTGGGCATGGCTTCTTGGACTATCGCAGGTAAAGAAATCTCCGTTTTTATTGATATTTGACTGTATATAGGAATAGGGAAACCAAATTCCGGAGAAACTATGTCGAAGTTACTCAGTAAGTATAAAAAAAATTACTGCCTCAGCCAAGGTCTCGGGTAATTTTTCCGATCCTTTCCTCGTAACTTTGACATACTTTCATCGGAACATAGTTTCCCTCTATTCCACATCAGGTAACTGCCATTTTTGATCTATTTCATTTTGTTACTGATTTTCGGAGATTAGCATGTTACTCGATTACGGTGGGCATGGCTTTTTGGACTATCGCAGGTTAAGAAATCTCCGTTTTTATTTATATTTGAGGGTTCATTGGAATAGGGAAACCAAATTCCGGAGAAAATATGTCGAAGTTACTCAGTAAGTGTCGAAAAAGATTACTGCCTCAGACAAGGTCTCGGGCAATTTTTCCGATCCTTTCCTCGTAACATAGTTTCCCTCTATTCCACCTCCATTAGTATCTTGGTAAAGACATAACAGGAAACATAGATTTCTCTCCAAAGAGAAGTACTTATTTAACTTGATTAACAAGGTGTAGATGTTATAATTTACCCGCTATGATCACCGTCGAGAAGAAATACGAGAGTGATATGAAGGTGGTGAGGAGGAGCAGGTTCGGGCACCAGGCGGCGATGGCGGTGGTCGCTGCTTGGAGGATCAAGGTCACGCTGATCAACAGGTAACCTTCAAACCTGCAATGAGGGTTCATTAAGAACTGCATCGAGAATCATACTTTGCAAATCCAGTTAGCAAAGTTTAAATCTCTATGTTGATGTCTTGTTTTCTCTCTGAAATACTGTTCGCTGATTGGTCAATCGCATATGACGCCATCTCGCCATGGCCATGGTGTAGTATAGTCACTTTACCGGGATGATCAATTGGTTGTGTGATCTATGTATTAAGAATAACACAGGGTGCTTCCTAACAGGTCCTCGCTCCAGAAAGTGGTTAAGGCCCAACCGTTTGGACTGCCATCCTCCAACGTTTGAACTGTCCCCTGTCTTTGTTCTTTGTTTGCATTGACCCCCCCCCCCCCCCCCCCCCTGATAGGGTATATAAGGAGCAGACGTCCACTCAGAACTCACTTGGAACTAAGACACCGAGGCGTCAACATCTCCAGGCTGCTGAGCATTACCACCACTACAGTGAGGAGGCTGGAATGCCATAGGACTCTAGGCTACAGAGGCCTTTACTGAGGATTGGGCTTCTCCACAAGCAGCTATCAGCCCAGCACTGGAGGAGCAGAGATTGATGACTGCTACCACCATATTCTACTGCTTTGGGTCATCTATATCCACAAGCCAAGGAGACATTGGACACTTACTGAAAGTGATAGACTGTGAGTATTGCTATAACCAAGAGGACTTGTATCATATGAACTCTAGAGAAGTGAATGTGATTTTGTATGTTGATGAGAATTGTTATGTAACTATATACTTATAATATATGTTATACAATGTAAATACATATTTGTCTATGGTTATCTGTCTTCTTCATTATGTACAGAAGATATTCAAAATTCTTTTTTCTTGTGACTGTGTTAGCTAATCTATGAGAATATGCCGTAGCTACTGTACGTGACAGTTGGATTTTTTCAATGTTATTCCTATTGTTAAACTTGTACCAGGGGTGAGATAAAGACCTTTGGATACTAATATAATCATAGATCTCATAAACATGTATCATGATTTGAAACATGTATGCATTATTTTAGTTCCAATTAGCTCCAATTTAAAACGGTTCCATTTACTAAATTTGCCAGGAAGAACAATGGAACTCCATTGATAGCAAATAAACAAATAATCCAAAAAATAAATTATGTAATCGCTTGGTGATATGTGGATGTTTATAATGTCATAAAATGAACTTGAATTAATAAATGATATAAAGCTTGTCAGCAATGAGGGAACACAACAGGATGCCCTGAACATGAGACTGCAGAGGTGTTATCTAAAGGTGAGGGAGGTTGGTTGTTGCTTGGTCGTTTGGGTAGTTTAACGTCCGATATTTTCCATTAAACTTACTTAGGGTATATTGGTGATCAAATCTATGTAGAAATCAGATCCCTACACATTTACCAAGGTGAGAGTTCTTGTAGTTCCCACACTAAATAGACAAGTTAGAGAGGCTCTGCCTGTCTATTGGTGCGGACAGTCAGAGTGCAGTCCCATAGAGCCCCAGGCTAACTAGTCGGACAGATTGCTACAGCTCAGCTCAGTAGCCGTTTCCCATGTCAATAGACGTTGAATCTTCTCAATTTTGTAGTGTACAGTTTTCTGAGAAAAAAATGCAGTAAAATGACAGTGATTTCCTACCTTTGCATTAGTTCTAAATAATAGAACAGCCAGTGTTAGTAACAATCCATGTCAGTGCATTCTACAGGTGGGAGAATCCCTAAAATGGCGGCTTCAAATGCACAGTGCATCCCACACAGGGGATGCCAGGCATCAGTGTATCCAATATTGCCAACATGAGTTAGAAGTGGTGAAATGTGGGGAAATGAGTGACACAAAAGAACAAAACAGGAGCTTTTATCATCAAAAAGAATTTATTATGCATCTCTGAAGGTAAGGGCATATGAACATGCACTGATATTGACAGGATTACATAGAACCAAGGAAGTGATTTTCTGTATTATTTGAATTAGCAAATGTGCTCTCTGACTGTCTGCCAGGCAGTCAAAATTTCTCGACACTAAATATAGATATGGTATGAGAAGGATTGGCCTTCAATATAGCAGTAAATCTACCACTGCTAGGGGTGAAGGAGAAGGCTTTAGTGTGACTCGAACCTGCAAAGTCCTATAACCTTGCGATTACATTCCAGTGCCTTAACCACTGAGCTACCTCCCAGAAGCCAACTTACCTGCCAAGTAAGAGTCCGCACAGGAGTGAGCCCACCATGTAGGCAACCGAGGAGAACACGAAGACGACGCTCATCTCGGGGATCGTCGAGCCCGTCTGTTTAGCCAGGTCCGGCAGCGCTGGGCCCAGAAGACCGACATTTAGACCCTGTAACAACCAAGTAAACATAACCATAAACAACTCGCCAGCCACTGCAGCATCAGGCTTTAGTTGGGATGTCCAAATTACAGAATTAACACTTCTTTTTAAAAGCTTGTCAGTTATGAGGGAACACGACAGGATGCCCTGAATATAAGTGTGGAGCTCACTTTTAACCAATTATAACCCTTTCCTTCCCAGATGTGGTCACAGGTGCACATCTTTAAATGCAGCATGCCTGACACTAGATCACCTCTGTAGTGCAAGCTTATGTTATAATCGATGAGAATATTGAGTCTTTTCCACCATATTTAAAGTGGTCTGTCGATGTTTCCATGGTCATAACTATATAGTTATTTATCTACTATCACTATAAAGGCATTTTACATAATCTCTAACAAAATTGTGAAGTTATGCTGAATCGGAGTGGGATATATGACATTTTCACCAAAGTTGCAAAATGATGGCTTGAGGCATCATTTGCACTAGCCATGGCAGTGCTTTGAGGAATAATTGGTAACGAAAGGGTTACTCTCTTACTCCCTCACCATAGGAAAGGCTGTTACAGGAGAAACTTAATATAGATCAAGGTTATTCGTGTTTCTAAATATTACATCACCGTTAAATCATGTCCAGTGTTATACTACTTGTATAAACAGGGAGAAATCCCGATAGAAAGATGTAAACGATGTTGTAGAGGTAACTATGTCACTCTAATAATGAAGTACAAAGACATGTATTTCGTGCTTGTGGTGAACTCACAATGTTGATACCGTTGGAGAGAAGTGCCACGTTGACCAGCATCTCCTTACAGCCGTCTCTCGGGGCAGGTGCTGGGGCGGTCTCCCCTCTCCCGGTCTCCCCTCTCCCGGTCTCCCCTCTCCCGGTCTCCCCCTCAGACCCGCCCATATCTGAAAAACACATTCACAAAGTCAGATGGCCGCCAATGGTACTGCGTCCATTGTACGTTAAACCTATCAGTATTTTAAACCATCTCTTGTATCTTTTATGGTCACATGCTCAACCTTTACCGTTAAAACAACTAGCTATGGTATTTAAGATCCAACTAATACAGAACTTCCATTGTAAGGCCCGGCGTCCACCTACTACGATAGGAATTTAGACCTACCGATATGGCTCCGATACAAATAGCAAATATCGGAGACATATCGGGAAGGTGCAAAATCGTAGACATATGTCTACACATGCAAATCCACCACGCATTGTATGGGGTTTTTATAGGTGTCTAATCGCAGAAACGTGGTCAACTGCCCCAATATTAGGTGACCTTCCGACGCGATTTTGATATTTTATTGGGAGGTGCATCGTAGACCATATCGGAGCCATATCGTAGTAGGTGGACGCCGGGCTTTAACCTAAAGGACACTGTTTGGACGTACCTGGCGCATACAAATATATTGCATGCTCCTGGGACCTGTTTCAGTAGTCTCGTGACATTAGGCCTAGACAGACATCAACAGCGGCACCAACAGTGCAAGCAACAGCAGAAAAAGACTAGCCAATATCTGAAGATAGAAGTGGCCAATCTTCTTCATATTTGGAACGATTATAGATTATATGTATCCCCTACTCATGTTAAAGTGTCATTGCTTAATTCCTACGAGAAGTGAGTGAAACTCCGTGTGTCATCGACTGCAACCTTGTGATCTGTCCGTATGGTGTCACAGACGCTACCTAGACATGTCACGAAACTACTGAAACAGGTCCCTGGTCCTCTAAAAAAGGCGCATACGGAAAAAGTGTGTATGGAAATATAGTGCATAATTAAAATGAACTTAAATCTAGACTTCAGAATTCGGCCAGAATTTCGCCTGAAGAGACAAGTAATGTCGAAACTGTTGAGTAAGGAAGAGAAAGATCCCAGGATCCGACTCTGGAAAATACAGAGCAAGATGGCATACAACAAAAGACCACTAGATGCCCTCAGAAGCACTACCAAGAGGTAGTACTCACAATACACCATAGATGGCACCACCACCTCCCCACCACCATGGGGAGGGAGGCACCACTAGTAGGGACAACCCACTCTGGATAGTATGCTGCCTTTCATTGGACTACAAGATTTCCCGCCTCTCTTTGTCTGGTCTACTGACCAATCAAAAATGCAGGAACAGATCACATGATCATAAAGAACCAATGACAGTCATCCTCTGTATAGGAAAATTAACATAATCTAGGCACCCGCCCCAACACGGGTGATAGATCAGTCACTTACTCGATGGTCGCGAGGCCGCCACGTTCAGCATTGATATACACTCAAGCTACCCAGCCTGTAGGAAACTACAGGAAAGGCAGGCCGCGCTCCGCGAGTGAGACCACCTACACAACCCCAACGACTTCAACGCATACCTAGCACTGCCTGTGTCAGCATGGTGGACGCCCCAACGCTCAAACGCCGCAAGGTGGGAGGAGAGCCCTCCACAGCAGCAGAGGAAAACCGTTCCTACACGGTTTTCCAAGTGGAAAAAACCACTGCCGACATTTTGATAACCGTGTATTTCTCTCACATGACATCCATAAAAATGTTACTAGTGATACGGATTTACAGGGACTTAGTCCTAAGGTTGTAGACAGTGCAGTCAAACAGGCCGCCGGCAGTACTCCTCGGAGAATGCTGAAAGCCAAACTGAGAGTTACACGGTCATTAGACAGTAACACTCAGAACCCGAAGTCTATGTTCAAAAGAACACAGATAACGGACTTTTTCAAACCTAAGGACGGGCCAAAAGCATCCTTTACCTTGAAAAAGAACCGGGAGCACGAAGTGCACTGGACCCCACAAACCGCTACACCCACACGGGTGGAGCGTATGGTGGAGACCAACGCCAGTGGCGAGGGTCGAGACCACCCTACACCGGGACAGCGGACGGACTCAGTCAACCGTGACTCCCTCTCTGACCGTGATGTAATGAACCTACTAGTAGAGCTAGACTGCAACACTGAGAGTTTAGAACAATACAATGTACACACCACACATTGCAAAACATCCTCTGACAACAGTTCCAACTCTACATTTCAGGTCATTGACGACATGCTGCCGAAAAATCTCCACAGAGCGTGGAGAGATATGAGGGATGCATCTGGCCGCCAGATGAAATCAGAAGCACGAGCGGCGTTTTACTTCAAGTGTGTTGAACTAAAACACCTAGAACCCTGGACCTGCGGTCTGGCACCCATGCCGGGCTACCTTGAACAAGATATCAAGGACGTTATCCTGGGTATGAAGAAAGAGATGGCCCTCAATATAACTAAAACAGTAGCAGAATACCTCCAAAAGCAAGAGGTAATCGAGTCCCAAGTAAGGGAACAGTGTCAAAATGATGGTAGGTGCACTCACTGAGGCTAAATATACAGACGAAGACAGTGCACCTACCATGGAAGTGGTTAAACTTCACGCTGACTTGACTGCCAAAAGGGATTATATGCGAGAAGTCTCAACCCTAGAGGAGAGAATTCAGAAACGCAGAACCCGAGCACCTGCTAACGAGGCAATTTTGGACCCAAAAATGGGCCCAAAATCGGCCCCGTGTACCACCGTCCCCACCACCCAGGGTTTTCCCGAGGCTCCCCCAAGGAAGGACCAGGGCAAACCAAGGGCAAAGGGCAAAGGGGGAAGAGGCCAGAGAGGGGGGAAAAAGGGCCCAGTGTGACAGGCACAAACCCAGAACACTCGTCTGTGACCACAGCATCAATGTGCATGATTGACCATACCAAGAAAAACAGAGACACTCTTGTAGGGAATAATAAATGTTGAAAATATGTCCACCGATCATTCTGTAGAAAATAAACAAACTGAACCTTGTTTGACTGAAAATGTTTCTCTTTCCACAGAAAGCTCCGAATGCAACAATGCAAACAGTGCCACACCCGAGGGTAACATCACTAGAACTAAGCAAACTAAAACAGGCATAGTAGTGAATTTATCTGATAGAATTCTAACAGATTCAGAAATCTCTCTTCTCAATAAAGGTCTAAATTTCTGTCCTACCACCTCCACACTAGAGGAGGGTGAATTGAAACTCGAACTAGATAGATTCCATAGGAATTTAAGGCTAAAACAGTTCTTCAATAAAGACAACCAGACTCCATCTACAACCAATAGAAGGAAGCCTGAAATAGACCAACGGGACAAACCAGATAGGGAGTGCAAAGGCCACCCCGCAGGAGGTACAACCACCATATCAAACAATAATTCTGATAAACCCTTGGTGACATCTAATTATTAAAAGAACTAAAAGATCAGAAAACTTTCTCGGCTCCACAGGGTTCTTCCAACCTGGAAGGGTTCATAGCGGTTAATGAAATAAATCTTTCCACTAGAAACACCCATAAGGAAAAGTTCAAACAAAATCTCAATAAAACAGAGAAACAATCCTTAAAAGACCTCTCTAAAGACAGAGAGATAACCATTAAACCAGCCGACAAAGGGGGAGCTACGGTTATACTCAATACAGTTGACTATATAACGGAAGCTCACCGACAACTCGATGATACCAAGGTATACAAACCGCTCGATTCTGATCCCACTTCGAAATTGACTGAAACAATCGATAGTGTAATAACGGATATGGTAGATAAGGGCGAGATCACCCCGGAACTGGGCAAGGCGCTCAGTACCACAAAACCGAGGGCCCCTCAAGTGTATTTTCTGCCGAAAATACACAAAGGGACTCTCCCTCCGCCAGGAAGACCAGTAGTATCAGCAAATAATTGCGCTACAGAGAAAATATCCAAATTTGTAGATCATTTTCTCAAACCTGAAGTCCCAAAGATCAAATCCTATATAAAGGATATGAACCATTTCCTACAAAAAATCAACAAAGTAGGAGCAATAGAGAAGGGAGATATTCTAGGCACACTAGACGTAGGAGCACTATATACCAACATTCCCAACAATGAAGGTATTACAGCAGTGGAGAAAAAACTCCATGCAGGGGGACAAATTGGAAGCAAAACCCCAAAGAGCATCACCAAACTATTGGAATTAGTGTTAACCAACAATAATATCCAATTCAATGGCCAAAACTATATCCAAATAAGTGGCACAGCCATGGGGACACGACTAGCCCCATCGTACGCCAACCTATTCATGGAATCTCTTGAAGAGAAACGCCTAGAAGGATATAGACTAAAGCCAGAGGTCTGGTGGCGCTATATCGATGACATATTCTTCATCTGGAAATATGGCAAAAAGGAATTAGACAAATGGCTCCAATACCTAAATCATGCACATAGGACGATAAAGTTCACAATGGAGACTTCGGAAACCACAGTGAACTTTCTAGACACCACGGTCAAAGTCAAAGATGGGGGTAGACTGTATACCGATCTATACACAAAACCCACAGACGAAAACACATATCTTAGATATGATTCAGCCCACCCGCCTTCACAAAAGAAGAGTATACCGTACTCACAACTACTGAGAGTAAAAAGGATATGCTCTTCAGAATCGGACTACCAGGCGCATGCATCCAAAAAACTAAACGAGTTTAGGGAACGAGGCTACCCAAAAAAACTGTTGATGGAATGCAAAAGCAAGGTAGACGATGTAAGGCGAGAAGACACTCTCAGGCCAAAAACAAAGGAAAAAACTGAAAATGAAACAGAAAAAATCTTTCTGATCAGTACATTCCGACAGGGGAAGAAGACCCTACCCAACATTGTTGAGAAAAACTGGGAAATCCTGGGAAAATCAACAACAACAAAAAGCCTGTACAGGAGCAAACTGATAAAAGGCTTTAAAAGACCCAAAAACTTGAAAGATCATCTAGTCAGAGCAAGGACTGTATATGATCCGAACAAAAAGCATGTCAACAAAAGTGTGAGCAACAAATGCAACAAAATTGGTTGCAAATATTGCACCAAACTGGTAAAAAAGAGATCAATGGTCTCCAACACCAAAGGAACCACCCACCAATGCAAAGACAATATAACTTGCAACAGTTCCAATGTAATATATTGCCTGGAATGCAAACGGTGTGGGATCCAATATGTGGGACAAACAAAAAGAAAAATCAAAATGAGACTGTCAGAACACCTCAGAACGATCCAACAAAAAGGTAACCAGAGCGATGTCCCGAGGCACTTTAACGAGTGCGGACACTCGGGAGAGGACGATGTACGAGTCTACATACTAGACTTCATACACAGACACCCAGAAAGTACCCAAGCCAAAATACTTCGAGACAAAATCGAGTATAATTGGATACATCGCCTGAAAACTCAGGCATCAATGGGGTTGAATACAATGGATAGCAGATATGGATAAACTCCAACCAACGCCACGTCAAAATTTTTTTTCACTCCACAACTGATTCGGTATCAATAAATCCCCATGGAAAGTGAGATACATGAACCACAGAGAGAAAACGATACACTAATAATATCACCAGGAGCCAATCCATAGCGACACAAAGTGACTGGTTAGGAGCCTAAAAGTTTTCCTAAGATTAGAGACCACCCACACCAGGGAGATCTCAATAACCCCTCATTTTTCACATGAAAAATAGGACAATGACTAAAAAATTCGGCCAGAATTTCGCCTGAAGAGACAAGTAATGTCGAAACTGTTGAGTAAGGAAGAGAAAGATCCCAGGATCCGACTCTGGAAAATACAGAGCAAGATGGCATACAACAAAAGACCACTAGATGGCCTCAGAAGCACTACCAAGAGGTAGTACTCACAATACACCATAGATGGCACCACCACCTCCCCACCACCATGGGGAGGGAGGCGCCACTAGTAGGGACAACCCACTCTGGATAGTATGCTGCCTTTCATTGGACTACAAGATTTCCCGCCTCTCTTTGTCTGGTCTACTGACCAATCAAAAATGCAGGAACAGATCACATGATCATAAAGAACCAATGACAGTCATCCTCTGTATAGGAAAATTAACATAACCTAGGCACCCGCCCCAACACGGGTGATAGATCAGTCACTTACTCGATGGTCGCGAGGCCGCCACGTTCAGCATTAAAATCTAGACTTCTTTCAGATAATAAGAAACCGTTGCATGCTTCTCAAGGTAAACCCTACGCAATATCGTCGCATGCGCTCGGATATTACTACGCGTCGACTCCTCAGAGCATACGGCGGCTTGTATGTGAAAGCAGTCAGTATTGTGTATATATGCGCCCGGTATCCAATGCCTCCGATACGCACAGTCTATTGTCCAATGCCTGCCTGTCCTAACAGGAACTTTAGACTGACCGTGGTGTCATTCTACGTGATTCCAACTAGTCCGGGAAGGACAGGTGTCAGTCTCTGTGTTACATTTGAAGGATGTGAGCTATAAAATGAAATAATCCGCGGCTGGACATCACATGTGGTTCTTGTGTGGCTGATATCAGGGATCGATATCTACTTCATATTTTTTATCATATCACTGAGCATTGGACCTGCCTAAAGGTTGGAGTGGTCACTAAGACTTTGAGCTGGCTTAAAAAAACTAACCTTTCGCAATCTGCGTGTTAACATTGTAATATTGTGAAGTATCAGAGCGCCAGTGTCTCAGGGTCTTAGCGGTGTGCCCAGCTGACCATGACCAATCACCAGAGACGGAAATACCTGATTGACCCACAGTCGCTTGATATGTTTGGATCCTAGTTGCAGAAATTGCAAGTTGACTGGGTGCAAACTAGTTACAGAAAATGACCCATAGACTGAATACAACCCGAACCTTGTGATTGTTATTTATTCATAATTCCTTGGCTCATTCATCAATGAAGATGCCATTTGCTCCTCGTCCATCATGACCCGGGGGCTGTTCTTAAGGTTCTTTCATTTCTGATGCTGGTGCTGGACGACACGATAACTAACGATAAGCGACATCCTGGACGATTTGTTTCCATTCACTGTTGTAGGACAGAACAGTTCGATATTTTCTAAAGGAACGTATTTGTATGCAACACCTTGTAAGAGCTTTAGGTTACTCTTATTGTCAGAACATCTTATGCGCTTACAACACATTATGTTATACAACACTATGCCCCTAAAGACAATTCTAAGATACTTTTTTGTCGTTCGTAGTGTATTCAACGGCTGCCAGGGTTGGTGTTCTGGAGGGTGGCGTGGCACGTGAAGTTCACCCCGAACACTCCCCTCGTCCTGTTCCGCCACACGTCAAAGGCTGACCTGAAAACACCTCCAACGCCGACCAACAATTCACGCACCCCAAACGTGTAGGAGAGCCCCCGATCACAATGCCGGTGAAATGCTTTAAATGTGACCTGAGATAACTGACTTTGGTAGATGACAATATATATACGCAGAGAGAGGCATGCGCGAACACACACCTCCACACCTCCACACACACACATGTGTCAGTGCACATATGTGTATTTATTATCCAAGGTATTCAATGTACCCATTCAGGGTGTTAAGTAAACAAAGACCCATTGTTTATTATAGCGCACACACACGCCCTACATACATCTCCTAGAGGTTACATATAGACTTCCAGCGTACTGCCTGAAAACTATCCCTTCACTATCTGCATGCTATTCACTGTGATAGTGAGAACAGCCAGTGCCTCAGGGTCTTAGAGGCATTGCCAGCTGACCATGACCAATCATTAAGACAGAAATACCTCAAGACCCACTGGTGCTTGATGTATTTGGATCCGAGAAAGGCAATTGCAGAAATAGCAAGTTGAATTGGTGCAAGTGGGTCACAGAAAACTATCCATAGACCTTTAGTTGTTATTTATTCATAATTGCACACTCATATCCATCAATCATGAACATACAATTTGTACCTAGTTATCCATGGTATAAAGAGTACCCATTGAGAATTTATGGGGGCTCAGTAAAGCATTACCCAGTGTTTATTATCCATCGTAAACAAAGTTCCCATTGAGAATGTATGGGGACTCAGTGAACCACTATCCATTGTTTATTATGCATGGTATACAAAGTACCCATTGAGAATGTATGGGCCTAAAAATCCAATGTATCCAGTCCCTTTGTGTTATAGAGCAAAAAATAGTTCCTATTGATGAACCCATCAATATGGCGATTCCTATTTTACATTCATTGGAGAAGATGGATAATAGATGCAACAAACGATGGTTTTGTTGACAGGCGGCTCTTTCAACGACTCCAGGTTGACCTCGTAATATGCTCGCTATCGCTCTCGTATTAAAACGCTTCAACCCTTGTGGTTCACGATCGCCTGTCCACAAAACCATCGAATATTGTCTACATATACCACCCTCGCTTACTCTACAGGAGGAGCTTTGGCTTCGACTGTTTGGACAATAGAGTTATTTATAGTTCAGCTTATAGAACAGCACACATAACACAACACGTCTACCTCTCCTACATACAATGCTCAGGTTCAAGCAAGCACTGTTTTAAAACAAGCGACCCCGAATATAAGTGTTTGAATCAAACGGCGAGAACTGCTGACGACGGGCGCCCTACATTACTGACAGGTCAAAGAAAAGAGAACCTCCAAGTTCTTAGTTGGGGACAGACATCTGCACGGTGGACAGTTCACAGCAGGGCGTTTTGTTTGTCGGGTATATATAGTTCGGGCCAGCGACCCACACGTCTTCCAGACCTCCGCAGACTCTTCAGGTAAAGCTGGGTTATATTACAAACGGCTATTATGTATGGTGCTTGTGATAAATAAATAGGTTATGGTGTAATCTCTCATGTGTGGTGAGGCCTGATAAGAGTAGCGCAAGAATAGTTCTGCGCCACTGAGTGAGATACTGTTACCTTTTGTCATAACAGTAACGGGAACCACAAATGTATCTGTCATACACACACACACTAAAACACACACACACACACACCTACACACACACACACACACACACACACATACACATATATATATACACATATATGTATATATATATAGTTGTAAGGGCATGTATACATACAGGACTCTGGGTTACAACAGGATATGACTTTCAAAGCATCACCCACCCACATACACACACATAGAGTGATCCACGACACAGTCCCATACAGTACTCAAGTAGCGCACTCAGAGTCTGTTGACACCCCACACGGGCTTCACGACGTACCTGGGGCCGTGCTCCCGGCCGTGTCTAGTCGTCGGTGTGTTCGTTGGAGGGCGCTGCTCGGTGAAGGTGGCCGGTCAGAGCCGGGCGTGGTTCACAGAGCTCTCCTCCACGGTCCCCTCCATGTCTCCTCCCGTGTAGGAGCTGGCCGGGCGTCTCGGTGACCGGGCGTCTCTCAGGGATCATTCCCTCTATCTGAGGACGCCACGCGCCTTGTGACCTCATCAGAAATCCCGAAAGGGGGCGCCTCACGTGCCGAGCGACCTGCCGACACGTTCTAGGATTAGTTAAGTATTTTATGAGAATGTGGTAAATCTCTTTGTACAAACGTGACAAATTCTTAGGATATCGTTCTGTGGTCTACTATAGCCTCTTTTTTTTTCTTTTTTTTTCCCCATAAATTTCTTTATTGATGCGTTCAGTTGGATACAGGATAGATGTACATTTTGTAAATTTAACAGCATCAAATAAAAGAGGCCGTTAGCATCAGCCTTCAGTTTGGCTGGTTTTCATCGCTTGGGCCAACCCAGGTGGGGTGATATCAATCTCATTTTCCACCATGCCAAGAATATATGAATAAATAAACTTCAAGTCTCAATGCCTGTATATATAAGCGATAAAATACAGATGGTTAGTGATTCACTCTTAGGTCAGTATAGCTGTGAGGGATAGCCAATGAGTTTCATTTTAACAGTTTTTCGTAAGTCGTACCGGTGCCCCATTTGTCAATCTATATTAAATCATCTTCTATCAGGAAGAAAACGTCAAAGTTAAGAGTATCGTTTCACATGTGCGAGGCTTGTCAGACGTTACCAAGTCGTCGATGTGTACGTATTGACTCTTATACAGGAATGCCATGATGGTTGTAAAATGATGATATGTCAGATATCTCAGATAGCGGAGTGTATCATGCGCTGTATACTCATCCATAGTTTATCGTAACAAGAAGCAGATTTTCCGTCGTAGACGGAGATGCGCAGCACAGAATAAACAGTAGTGTGATAGATAGGTAAGTGGGGTGGGTAGGTTCGTAGTGGTAAGTAAGGTAGGAATGGGTAGGGCAAGGTAGGGTGGGTGGCAGGTTGGGTAAGGAGGTAGGTTGGTAGTTTAAGTAGGTAGCAAGGTGGCTAATAGGGTAGGGTAGGTAGGGTGGTAGGAAGAGTAGGGTATAGGCGCCAAGTAGGTTGGTGGGTAGGGCAGGTTGATGGGGTGGTAGTTCGGGCAGGGGTAGGATGGTAGGCAGAGTGGGTTGGGTAGGTTGTTTCGGATGGTAGGTAGGGTCAGGAATAGTAGAGCAAGGTAGGTAGGGTAGAGGGATGCACCGTTTTTTCCAACCACGGAGTCTAGAAATAGACCCTAGCGGAACGAAAAAATAAAACAAAAAGTGTGATAGGTAGGTATGTATTTAGGTAGGAAGGTAGGTAGATGGGTAGGTAGGTAGGTAGGTAGGTAGTAGGGTGGTAAGTAGGGTAGGGTGGTAAGTAGGGTAGGCTGGTATGTTGAGCAAGGGGGCAGGGTGGTAGGTAGGTAGGTATTTAGGTAGGTAGGTATTAGGGTAAGTAGTAGGGTAGGGTAGGTAGGGTGGCAGGTTGAGTAAGGAAACAAGGTGGTAGGTAGGTAGGTAGGTAGGTAGGTAGGTAGGTAGGTAGGTAGGTAGGTAGGTAGGGAGGTAGGGAGGTAGGGAGGTAGGTAGGTAGGTAGGTAGGGAGGTAGGGAGGTAGGGAGGTAGGTAGGGGAGGGGTGGGGGTAGACTGGCTTCAGTCCTTGTATCCCCACCACCTACCCCACCCGGGAACATTTTACAATTAAATCCTGATTTAGTCTCATTATTTCTTTAATGTTCGTAATCAAAGACATGAGCAAGTCTAGGGTGAGGGGGTGAAGGGGCCCTGGCCTAACCTCGTGCGGCGCGTGCCTCACTGCAGGCAACGAGTATAGAGAATACTCGTTGCTGCAGCGGAAGATTAAAAAAACATGAGACGAACTGCCGCCTTTTACAGAATTCCCAGTTTACTCTCCATATTCCCCTATAGCTGAGCCCGACTTCTCGCCGCTGGCGTCATGCGCCGTCTGTATATCTCAATGGAGTCGCTGTACGAGGGTTCATATAGGAACAAGACGACGCTGATTCAGTGCGACCATGGCTGACAGGTGTCGCTGTCTTGTAGGAGTAACAGATCCTCTACAGCCGTAAATCACCGCATGTTGCCGACACACAGTCAATGCAGTCAATGTTCATGTAGATTGTAGATTAATTTAGCTGACAATGCCGTGTCTGTAGACGTGATCAATAACTATGACTCGTGCCTAAGTAAATCTTTCCCAATGATAACAACAAAAAACATGCAATCAGTGATGTCATTACTGTCTTGAAAGTAAGAATAATAAATCATTTTTACTTAATTTTCTTTATTCATTTTTATTTTAAAATAGGCTCAAAATACTCTAAATTAGGAAGGACGTTGGCGCCGCCACGAGAAGGATAGAAGGCTCGGTGAGGCCCCGGCTGGGGAGCCTTACTCACACCGCAACTGTCGGTCTGGTCAGATATGCAATCTTTTCTTCTAGGCGGGTGTATTATCGTGTAATAAATCCACTATTACGCCAAACGTATTTAGTCATCTGTGTTGTTAGTCACTAGTATTATTATCATCAATGATATCATTATATAACATATTATGTATATGTGAAATATAAAGGCGCCAGAATTTATATACAATATAATGCCAGGGCGGTTCAACTGACTCACGCCAGATGATGCGGCGCTCAGGAGTAGTGGCGCCCCCACCGTTGGGAGCTAGAGACAGACCTAGCCTCAAGGGAGGCAGTAACTTATGCTTTAGTCGCTGCTCTAACCACCAGGAAAAATTCTTTCGCTTTGAATTACACTATCATGGCTTCAGACTTTCAATAAAGCTTCAAAAGTGTGCCTGTTGTGGGAGGGAATATGACGCCCGTTCACCTCGCGCGGGGTGTCCGTTCTGCCAGATAGGCAACTTAGAAGGCGAACTCACTGACGTGAAACGGAACTTGTCCCAACTAAAGGCAAGACAAGATGGCAGCCACAGTGCCCCTGCCGGTACACCCTCGTGTTACACCTCTGTGTTATCAGAGAACGAGGAAATGAGAAGAGAAAGTGTGAATCGTCAGAGGGAAATGAGATCTTTGACTTCAATGGTTCAATCTCTTTCTATTCAATCGCCTACAAGTCATCCTAGACACGTGCACTCTGACAAGGTAGAGGACCAGCAGGCCGTGGGTCAGCGGCACGGGATGTGAGAGCTGGGCATCGGTCAGGGATTCTTCTAGAGCCTCTCACCACGAGAGGGCTCGATCTCAGGAGAGAAATTTGGCCCAGCTTACCCGCCGACCAGGACTAAAGAAGAAACCAACAAGTTTTGGTCAAAGACGTCGTTCTCCACGAGTTTGATGCGGAGTGATATGAACGAGGCGACAGCTGAGTGAATATCACATAACATTCAAACCAGTTGGAGACTGACTTCTTTGACCAAAACGAGTTGCGTTCTGTATTCATCTCACCCCTGTATACACTGGGATGTCAGGTGACATGGTCAAAAGTTGTTTATCCCTCAAAAAAGGTAACCTATTTGGGGATTGAGCTTGACAGTAGCTCCATGGACATTCGCCTACCTGTGGAAAAATTGGAAAATGTTGCGGAGGTAATTAATCAATTTTCTGACAAAGATACAGCTTCATTCTACGAGATGGCAAGTACAGTCTTGAGGGGGGGGGGACTTTCACCAGGAGATTGATAAATTTTCTGAACTATATGTGTGGTTGCCTACATCATTGTAGGATACCGGCTTGGTTGACAGAAGATTTAAGTTGGTGGAGGTCATTTTTGTACATATTTAGTCAAGAATTCTTCAGCCTAAAGAGGCGGGAGCTCATGTGGTGGACACCGATTTATCATTGATGGGGTTTGGTTCTTCCTACAGTTCTGACTGGGTGATGGGACTATGGTCAGAGATTTAACATCGAGTTCCTTAATTCGATAAAGATTCCCATTACTGGGTGAGACCTCCGAGCGAAGAGCACCAGAAAATAAATTAATGTATTGGAATTGTGACCCATAGTGTGAGTGGTTTATAGGTGGCCGGATGAGTGGAGAGATGCTCATGTTTTGTTATTGTCCGACAACACATGAGTAGTTCAAGTGATCAATACAGGACGAAGTAGGAACGTTGATACCATGAAATGGATTCAGGAACTTCTGTGGTGTACATGATAATGTGTTTCCCGATTACTTGTCCCGATTGTATTACCCTAAATTCAAGGCTTAGATTCCCCCTTGGATAACGGTGGGTTATTGTTGTTTGTAGTTGACGAACGGATGAGGGGCTTCCAAGATTCCTGGATGTCTTCAAATATGTCTACCGCTCAACACTGCCAGTGGAGGCACTACAATCGTTTTTGTGAACGATTTGGATTTATTCCCTTACCTGCTGATGTTTGTACTGTGTTTATGGCGAAGGAGTTTAAACATAATTCTATCATCAATTATTTATCCACATTATGGGTTTTTCATAGACTGAACAGTTTTGATCATGTAGACATTGATAATTTTCAAATTAAACAAACACTTATTGAGGTATTGAGGGGTCGATAGGGAGAGGGCAGACTGAGACGAGACCTATATCAAAGTCTGAATTATTACACATTTTCTATTCTTTGGATTTATATAATTCAGAAGATTTGGCTTTTTGGTGTGCCTGTCTGCTCGGGTTCAGGGGATTATTCAGAAAATCCAAAATTGTTGAAGAGGGGTATGGGGTGGAGATTAGTCAATTGGAATCTTTGGGTGATTATTTAATTGTCTTGGTCATCAGATCGAAGACAATTCAATGTATGGGAAGGTCCTCAGATTACCTTTCAGGAGGATTCCCTTTTCTCCTTTTTTTGTATTTATTTTTATGTTTCCATGTTATCATCTATGTTTAAAACCAATTCCATACATGATCATGTTGTGTCTTATTTAAAAAATGGTCAAAAGGTCAATGGTACTTACAAACGGTTCATTGGTAGGTTAAAACAGAAAATGGCAGAAATTGGTTTGATGACTTGTATTTGGCATTCACTGTGCCGTCAAGCTGGTGGATCCATCCCCGATATCAAGGAGTTGGGCGATTGGTTGTCATGGTCTGTGTTACTATACTTACAACGCTCTATGGAGAGGAAGAAGGACTTGGACGACCGGATCACACATTCTCTTTTTGATTGACTCAGGTTGGCAGGTGGTGGATATATATTTTCGCCAATCATGTTTATGATGAAACAAAACGATTGACTCGTAAATTGGCGCAATTAATATTTGTTTTTGGCAAAATATAATATGTGCTAATAAACAAGAAAAAAATTGTTGACCGCTCTAGCCAAAGGTCTGAGGGTTTGTGACCAATAAGGAAGTGATGTCAATTGATGACGACAATGTTGATAAAGCGCCAGTACATGGAATTTCATGGAGATGAGTATAAACGGCCGAGGGCGACCAATTACCGAGATTTGATATCAGAGATATTTTTTACAAAGGTCGCTCCTCCACGTCTCAGTGGGTGGCAAGAAACTCGGCCATCACCAAAACCACAGAATTTGGAAGGAGATTTAATCTATGATTAACCGCTGGTAATTTAAAGGTGGGAAGCCCAAACCCGTAATCGCAACAAATAACCATTTGGTTTAGGATTCAGTCTTTTCAACAAAACATTCATGTAATCTCCCAGTAAAAAAATGATTTAGAGATTCTATCAAATCTTGATATTTTCGGTTTTAACTAGTCTACCTTAGATTTAACAATTAAAACCTCTAAATGATCCGTTAATACCTTGATATCTCTCATTTTGAGAATGTGATTTGAGAGTGTGTAGTGGGATTTCCTAAAAAACTTTTCTTTATTTCTTTTTTAAAAGCTTTTATTAATACGAAAAGGAGTTCACATCTACATATTTCGCGAAGGTACGTACATGGTTCATACATATCAGTTACAGTCCACAGGGCAATACTTCGACTTCTGGTCTTACAACCGTTTTAGCTGGACATAATAATAGTCATCGCTTAGAGTAAGGTGTAGAAAATTGCCTTATGAACTGTCCACCTTGGTAGGTGAAAATAGCATATAGACAATAACGACACAGTACAGTACATTCTTAAATGTTCTGTCCAGACAAGTGTTTCCGGCCTCTCAGCCAATCAGAATAAGTTATTTTTTCAAAGCATGCCGTATAGTAAGCTCAAAGCACGCAATCTGTATATCCCGGCGTTTACCCTAGACAACTAAACGTGACGACTGTAGATCCTCTCGCCAATAGTCGTCAGGTGGTGCTCGATTACGTTATGTAGTGAAAACCACAGATTCCCTTGTCTTAGAGGGTATTGACCATTTTCCCTGGTACACCTTTGTACCTGGACTGAGACAATTGATCAGCTTAAGATTTTTTCAGAGGATTTAATGCAAGAAGCTCTAAGGCTTAGATTACGGATAAAGCACACCCAGAAAAGCTCTCTAAGGCATTGTTTGTTTCTGCTACGGTCCATATTAACTATGGCTAGCACCTATAATAATGTTGATCGAGCAATTTCTATAGCAGCCTGCCAGCGTTTTACTGCCACCAGTACAGCCCTCAAAAAGGTAAATATTTACCTCAATAACTTCGGGTTCAGACGATTTTTCAAAATGGAAATCGTCAATAAGGGAACATTTACTGTCGTCCCAGGAACCGTAAAAATATTCGATGCCCCAAAAACTAACATTGAAGCATCAGAAACAAAAGGACAATAACCCGTTCCACGTGTCTAAATCGTTAAGACAAGTACCTTTAAGCCACTGATATTATATGTGTGTTGAGGATACAGTCTAATCTTTAAGGGAAGGGTCAAACAAAGACAAGACGGGCAAAACCAACATGCGCAACGTATGCAACAGAAAAGACTGCCAATACTGCGCAAAATTGGACAGGGGTGGCAGTATCCGCTCCAAAACAACAAACCAATGGTATGACATCAAATGGAATGTCACCTGCAATAGTTCCAACGTAATATACTGCATTGAATGCAAAAAATGCGGCATACATTACGTAGGACAAACAAAAAGGAAGATCAGAGAAAGAATGTCCGAACACCTGAGAAATATCAAAAAGGCCAACAATCAGAATGAAGTGCCAGTACACTACAATGATTGCAACCACGAAGGTACAGAGGATGTGAAGTTTCACATTCTTGACTTTATCTTCTGCCACCCCAAAAGTGACAGAGCGATGACCCTACGGAAAAAAGTTGAGTTCAATTGGATTCATCGACTGAGGAGTCAATCCCCTTGGGGATTAAACACCATGGACAACCGGTATGGCTAAGGGACTGCCACAATGCCACGGCGAAATTTTTTTACAAATGCGGAAATAGAGGTCTTCACGCACTAATCCGTAGTAAAGAACTTTCAAAACATAAATTTCACATAGCAGTCCTGAAAGCCCGACCTAAAAAAGACTCCTAACATTGTACTCGCCACAAAGAAGCCCACCAGCAGGTGGACATAAAACCCTAGATGACACAGGCTTTGCCAGCAGGCGAGCCGCAAAAATAACTTTATATTTAACATATAAAGATGACCAATTGTTTGGTAAAACCTCACCACTAAACGTGCAGTCAATGGCGGTGATAATTTCAGGGAGAATACCCCCCCCCCCCCAAACGTGCCACACCTGATGAGAAGTAGTAAGCTTCGAAACCACAAGTCTCTCGTCCCCGTATTCAGGGAGTACGGCCGTAAAAACTAACGTAAAAGAATTTTTTGTTGCCCCCCCCTCACATAGAATGACCCCACCCCACTGAGCACCAAATGACATGTCCTGACTTGTAACAGTCAGGTCGCGCTCAGCGTGAGACCGTTGCTACAGCGACAGAAAGTTGTGTACTGCACTGTCCAATCAGAATCCTCCTTGCGGCAGAACCGTGTCAAGTTCGGCCAATGGGAACGGGGATACCATCTAGCGCACCGCGTCACAACGCCGTGCAGGCGAGTACAACCAACGTTAGGAGAACACTTGTGGTCGTGTTACGCACTGACGCAGACGTCTGACAATCCCTAATCTTTAATTGATGCTACATAGCTCTCATAAATGATGTTTTTAGAACATACATATGAACAGCAGAAACATGCCGTTTCGTAGACTAACATGTTTTCTGAAATATGCTTATGTAACGTAAAGATGTAAAATTCCCTCAAAATCTTTCATTTCTATATATATCATCATATGATGCAACCTAGGTACTTTCAAGGATAAAGGTTATTCTCCTCCTGTAGTCATAATCTATTAGGAAAAATATCAATTTACAAAAAAAAGTCGAATATAAATAGGAGGGATAAGTTCAAGACGACCCCGGAAGTGATCCAGGTAAATACGGCACCGCGCATGCTCTGGGCCACTTCCGCTTCGATCATGTCGTTACATGACATGCTTCACCAAACAGACGTTCTTGGAAGTGCGTTATCTTCCCCAAGGGAGATTTTAGTCAAATTAAGTAGTTCGTCCGGGTCCCAGTCAGTATCTAACGGAGGTGCCTCCTTGATGTGCGTGTTGATGATGCTGTTCGGGTCCCAGTCAGTATCTAACGGAGGTGCCTCCTTGATGTGCGTGTTGATGATGCTGTCCGGGTCCCAGTCAGTATCTAACGGAGGTGCCTCCTTGATGTGCGTGTTGATGATGCTGTCCGGGTCCCAGTCAGTATCTAACGGAGGTGCCTCCTTGATGTGCGTGTTGATGATGCTGTCCGGGTCCCAGTCAGTATCTAACGGAGGTGCATCCTTGATGTGCATGTTGATGATGCTGTCCGGGTCCCAGTCAGTATCTAACGGAGGTGCCTCCTTGATGTGCGTGTTGATGATGCTGTCCGGGTCCCAGTCAGTATCTAACGGAGGTGCCTCCTTGATGTGCGTGTTGATGATGCTGTTCGGGTCCCAGCCTGTATCTACCGGAGTTGTCTCAATGATCCGCGTGTCGCTGGTGCCTGGCAGCGTCCCCGCCCGCTGTGCTGGAGACCCCGCAGCCTCGTTCTGAGAGCGTGGCTCTGATTGGCGGAGGCTCCCAGTGGTAGACGTCGGCGCTCCTGACTGGTGACTCCCCAGAGGAGCTGCTTCGTGAGCCTGCAAAGATGTATGAGCGTTTATAATTGAAGAAGACTGCGCTGCCAATAAAAGTATTTATTCTAAAACACATATCACAGTAGTATCAGACAAAGGAATAAATACTTTAACCCACTCACGGCGGGTGATGCCATATGGCATCATCTGTGCTGGGGCGGGTGATGCAAAAAGGCATCATTTTCTTAAATTTGCAAAATTTCGTTTTTGTGGAATAAAATTGGAAATATTGGATATACAATCATGAAATTGTCACAGAATATAGATGCAACATCCAGGTAATGATTCTGGGGGAAATGAACAATAAGGTTAATGATTGCATATTTTATCATGTCCTAAACTATTGAACTATCACAATACTAGAGGAGCAGATCTGAAAATTTAGGATTTTTCTTGCCGGCTCGCCACAATGGTTATCGGAGTTGATTTTGATTCTAGAGACTCTACTTTTTAGTGTGGGTGCTCTGGCGTTGCAGACCTTTCAGCATCACTATTCTATCTGAGGTCAAAGGTCAAGGTCACTAAAATTACAGAGATCTCAATTTTTAAGACATAAGTGCTCCCTACTCTGACCCTTTATGAGCTAGGCATCAATATGTCAGGCAATTATTGTGGATCAGTTCCTGAATATGTACAAAATACCATTGGAAATATTAAAGAATAAACAAGATATAACAAATAAAAGCTCATATATATATATATATATATATATATATATATATATACATATATATATATATATATACATATATATATATATATACATATATATATACATATATATATATATATATATGTGAAGGATATACACAGGTATATCCGTATATAAAGGCTCACAGGTGCACCAAGCGTCTTATGGGGTAACTAACTTCCCCACACCTTACGCCTACAAGCGTCATAGGCGCCAGTCGCCTTCATAATTTTTGCAGTACAGACGTCCCGTATTCCCGATGTTCAAATCATGGTGATTTGTGTGGAATGCGGACTCACTTACGATGGCAGGAAAAGGCCTAAAGGCTGTCCGAATTGCGATGCAGGTGAGCTCGAGGAGTTGAATCGCAGCTTACAAGAACTGGCACGAAAACCTGAGTTAAAAAAGGTTAGCGATACCATGGCGGATGATAGTCAACTAGGAGCAGTAGGTGGTAGAGACGATACCCGGAAAAAATCACCAGAGCCGGATATATTATCTCGTTTGGTGAAGGATAATGCTACTGTTCGCTCAGAAGTAAATGGACTAAGGTCTGAGATCGCGTCCTTGACAGCCTTGATGACAGAAATGAAGATGACGCTTCTAAGGGCCCCCCAAGATGGCGTCTCCTCGCACCAGACGGCTACCGGCGGCAGCGACTTTCAAGTCCCGGGACAATTGAACCAATTGCCTAAGGCGGGATCACAAAGAAATCCGGAATCGCCGTATCTCCAAGTTCTTCAAGGAAAGGAATCGCAACAAAGGTCTGGAATTGGCCTTTCTCAACCCCCGTCAGCGTTTTCCAAGATGGCGCCTGCGGCACCGCCGGTGGTACAGGTGGCACCTCCAGTATCGACCGAGACAACTCAAGCTCCATGTATGCCGGTTTACAGCTCCAGCGTTCCAGCATGGTCAGGTGTTCAAGGGATCCCAGTGGAGCAAATACATAGTTGCTTTGGGAAACACACAAAAACACGTAAGTGTGTAACTTTCAGTTTGGATGCACATTTACCATGTGACGTGTCTAAACCCACCATAGACCACGTGTTATCAGCTAGTCTGTCAATGCTTCGGTCTATGGTGGCCCAAGGATCGAATGTTACAGGTTATGCAGACCACTTAGCGTTCCTGACCGACCGCAGGCCTTTCTTATTAGGACAGGCCCTTGTCGATTACGACCAGGCCTGTCGAGAAAAGGCCGACATGTTGGGACCTTTAAGCTTCGGATACGGTGATCCTTATTTGGTTTCTAAGTACTTAAATGTCGAAAAAACGCAGGCATTTGCTCGACTATCAGAGAAACCGGAGAAAAAACCTGGGAAATCCCAACGAAAGTTCAGGGAAGGCAAGCCGTATGGAGTGTGCTGGCGTTTCAACGACCAAGAAGGATGTGCGACTACAAACTGCAAGTATAAACATCAGTGCACAGAGTGTGAAGGATCACATTCGGTGGTCAAATGTCAAAAAAAGTCAAAGTCAGAAGGGAAATGACTGAAATCGACAGACTATTCCGGTGATAATCCCAAAGAACATTGCATTAATGCTGAGTCGATCACTGTGGACATTCAAGGTGTTACAAATGATATTGAATCTGTATACGCTGGTAGCAATCATCTGTCAAATGACTTGTTGGCCCAAAACTGCCTCCTATCATTATTGTTATTACTATCATTATTATTATTATTACTATTATTGTACAATTGTATAACACTATGTATATCTATTCAAATAGAGCCTCAAGCATTTATATACATATATATATATACATATATATATATATATATATATATATATATATACTTACATCTCTATATATGTATATAGAGACAGATCGAATATTTGTATATATATTAAATTGGCTAGGGACGCTCCCGGGGCAATTGCTATTGTGCGTACCGAAAACCAACGGGAGGGGGGGTGGTTCATAGGCTAGAATGCTTCCGACACACTCCATGTTCGATTTTGTCGGAAGGCCTACGACAGGCCATTTCTATCGTAGCACTATCAGAGTGTGTCGTAGTACTCATCGTAAGAGAAAACCCACTTCCGCGATAGAACCTTTTTCTTTCGACAAAAATTTGATTTTTTTCATCGGAACGCTTGTCGTAAGGCTATCGTAGTGTGTCGGAGGCGCAAATCGTGATAGTGGGAGACCCCCTTAAGCCTTATTCCATTCCTAATCGTAGTGTATCGGGTGGTCAATCGTGGTGTATCGGCGTTGGTGGGTGTAGGGGCTAAGGATAAAAGATAAAGGCTTCTGAAAGTCTCATTTATCTCTGAGTAATGACAGAAGGCCATCAGTGGAGCAATAACATCAGGTTGGTGATGGGTATACGCTGAAAAGAGCGTCATCAATATTCTCTGATCCACAGAATGTGTAGGGTCGGGGAAGATCACCCGTCAGCTTTCTTAGGTGAGGAATAGCAAACCGAACCCAAAAATAAAGATAAAATATTCTGAAAGGAATTAGAGGTTGTGTACCAGTACATGGTATTGAATCATACTTCTATAACCTTCTGTAACACTTCACCATAATGTTAGCTAAAGTTCGCTATTCGCTAAAATGTAGAGCCCCAAATTTCCTAACAACATGATAATTGGTAAAATGAAATTTTAAAAAATTGGTGAATACCAAAATAAGCAGCTGATACTTCCGAAATTCCTACCTCAAACAAATATTGTGCCACCAATATATCGAATACAATTCATATTTGATGGTGAAGAACACCTGACCTGATTCTTCCTGGGGGTCTATAAACTAATTGACTCACGACAGCTGAGCGCCACCCACTCATCAGGCTCTTGGGAGGTTCAGGGAGCACCTCTCCAATCACCAATTGTGATCCAGGTTCCGTCTGGCAAAGATATCCTAGACCACTTCTCTTCATGGCTTCGTCCAGCAAGTCGGGGTCGCGGATCGTCTCGTCCTTCACGAGAACTCGCCGTCGGCGGGAATTCCCGGGCGTCCAAGACTCCTGCGGGGCCTGGCGTGGTTCAGGTCCCGGCCGCGTGGGGTCGGGCATCGCCGGCTTCAATTCCTAAACAAAATAAAACCATCAGTTCAGTTTCAACAGATTATGACTCCAACAAATCCTGTTGGTTGACTATCTCTCATTTCAATCTTGCCATTTAGCAGAGGAGAGGAGATTCTAAAGCTGATTAAGTCTATCGCTTCCCATCGTATTCCAGCTTTTAACACCAGTGGAACGACAATACTTGTAGGATGTCTCGGCCTTCTGATGACCTCAGGCTACAGGCAAGGAGCTTGATGTCACTTGCCATTGGTGGCTCACGATCTTCAGGGTTTAGTACAGCATACCATCAATGTATTGTATTCAGATAAAATGTATATACCTTACTGGAACGTACTTGCGTACCGCCTTTCTTCCACAAGCTCGCAGAGCAAGTGGAATATTTTTGATGAAAGAAACCACGTACGCAAGTGCATACCAGTTAGGTAATACATTTCTATTTTGTTATATACCTTCAAATATAAGTATTTGATGAATTACAAATGTGACAACGTCCGAGCTGAATTCAAAGTGTTCTGGTATATATGTGGCATCTTACCGCAAGTTGAGCGCGGAATACTCTCCAAGCACATTTTTACTTCTTTTTTCTTTAACTCTCGTGAACCTACGTGGACGGTTCGTCAGCACGGTACGTCTTAAGTGGGTCAGTGCGATTCTTTTCAGCCAATCAGAACATGTATTCAAATTAGGGTGGTATATCATTTTATACCACCATACTATGCTGGTATATATTCAATACCAATACCCTTGCACAGATATATTACTGTATACGATAAGCTGTCCCAATTAGGTTAACAAGTTTCACTTGTACTATACACCTATGAATATCCGTAATCTGGAAATAAACCGCTGATGTCTATTGTTACGCGGCCGTATTCATCCATTACGAGTAGCGGACAAACTCCTTCTTTGTTGATAACCAGCTTTACTGCAATGTTCATAGCCGCGATTTCGTAATAGAATTCAAACTCTTAGAAAATTCTTTTCTTTCAGAATATTAGTCTCGAAATATTATTGATCAATTTTCTGTGTGATGTTCTTTTGTCTGGATATTTATTATTTATGATTAATTTACGTATTTCCGTTATTACACGTACTCGCGTTGCTATGTATCACTTGGCACTTAATATACTTGCTGTCACATTGCTGTACATCGCTCTGCTAGTCTTATTCCATCATTATTGTCCATATTTTCATGTATAGCCACAAATATCATATTGTAGTACAGAATACGATCATACCGGTGTACAGTTACAAAGGTTTATTCAAGGAAACAGGCAAGCCTCAAGCGGCACAAGGTAAGTGTTTCTTCTATAGGCCCGGAGGCTACGCATACTTTTAAGGTAAGTAAGAGTTCGTTCATTCAATCTCTAGAGTTCAGTCGCCGACCCTCTCCTGGGCTCGCGTCCCGGCTCCGGCGGTCTCTGCAGCTGGCCTCGCAGGTACATGGGTTCCTCCATCAGCTCTCCAGTCCACTGGAGGTCACGCAGGTAGGTCGCAGCTTCCCGGAGGTGTCCTTCACCGAGTCCAAGTCAAGACTGACTCCCGGAGGGTCAGTGGCCACCTTTATAGGAGGCTCGCTCCTTGGGGGGGGCTTTCCCCCTCGTCGCCCGAACTACCCGGAGGGCTACCCGCCCGCTCCGGCTGTGACCGAGGTCCCGTCTTCCTGCTCCTGTGACTCCCCAAGACGTGCTCCTCCTGTCCCTCCTCGCCGAGGGGCTGACGGCCCACCCTCCGACCCCTGCTGGCTCGCCGCCACCTAGGACCAAAACACAACCATGTTACTCCGGCATCAATTTCTCCCTTGTGGTCCCTCCCGCCCACGTCCTGAAATCTGAAGCCTCCGCCCTCCCTGCAACAGCGACTCCACCCCCAAAGTGACATAAATCGAATAATCATGAAGAAATTCAGGCTGTACTCACCGGAGCAGGTCGCTCTCGTCGGTAAACGGTGACCGTGGTGGTTACTACTCGGTAGAGATCCTCGTCGAGTATCTCCACGCGGGAGTCTCGGTGCCCCCCCACAGTGCTGTATCCTCTCCCCAGCTCCGGCGCCTGCATGTACACTGCCCATCTTCCCAGTTTGTCCAGCGCGGGTCCCGGAGCCCACGGCGCCCAGAAGGGGCCCTCCGGGTAATGGTCGCTGGGGCAGTGGTGACGAGTAGTTCCGCCGGCCGGTGCAGTCGCCTCCTTCCCCTACCTGGAGGCCTCTGGCGGCACGATCCCCTCTCTCATCTCCTCTCCTGGTGGTGGTGGAAGCCCTCCTCCGGGGAGCTGCGGCTCCACCCGGCTCCGGTCCTGAGGTATTCCCGAACCTCGCGGTCTCTCTTCCCGGGGTGCTTTGGCTGTCGGTCGGGGTGCCTCCTCAGGGACTCCCGGTCCCACCCGCACCCGGGTCACCGGAGTCGACTTGGAGGCCCTCGGTGGCAGTACTGGGGAAGGCTGCAGCAACAAGTCGCCTCCTCCGGCTAGTGTCCCCACCAGAGCCACTGGGGTCCCTATTGGCATGACCAGTCCTTCTTCTATGGAGAGCGACGTTACCGCTTGAGCCTCACCCGGAGTTGCTCCTGACTGGCCCAGGAGGGGGTCCTCCTCCGTGGCGGGGAGGGGCCTGGGGCGTACCACCTGGTCCAGGCTCCCCGGGTGCCTCTCCTTCCTCCTCCTCTTGCCTTGTGCCTCCTCTGCGCCGGCTGCTGGCGGGGGGTTCCGACCCCTCTGGCCCTCTTGTCTGACCTTGGTAGGCTCCTTGCCGACGGCTGCCACCCTCGGGGACCTCCACCTCACCACGGCGGGCGACTCCACCAGGCCTTGTAGAACGCGCGCCGCCTCCTCGGTCTCCTGGTCCTCGTCGTCCTGCTCCTCCCCCACACTCACCCTGCGAGTCAACAAGGGGGAGAACTCGGCAGCAGCCGGAGCCCCATCGTCCTTGCCCTCCAACACAATATGTTGTGCCTCCGGGACCTCCACGGGGTGCGTGCACCAGCGGTGTGTAGGGTGTTTTGTCCGCATGTGGACCATCAGGTCGTACCTCCGGACCTTCGGGTAAGACCGACCGCAGCCTCCCACCGGGCAGAACCAGCCGAGCCCGGTCCGTGTGGCGTGAGTCCTCCGGTGCCTCTCCATGTTGTCCCTCCGGGGAAATGCCAGGTTCGCACCCAAACCGTTTTCCTCCGGCCTTGGGCATGTTCTCTTCCTTGCCTGAGGATGCCCCGAACAACTCTTCTTTGATCTGCTTTCGTTCTAATAAGCGCCGTGTATTTTCTGAGTGGGGGAAAGTTGGCCGCACGTCCGCCCGCTTCGAGTTCCGCCGCTCAAGTGACGACTGCGGCCGGTGTTCCCTGGAGGAGGGTCGGCGTCAGCGGCGGTGGGAGGTCCGCGGAGCTCCTGCGGACCATCTTGGCCCCAGTCTCGCCTGTATTCCCCACCCCCTCCTTCGGTTCCTCGCTCTCCGAGCTTCCCCAGATCTGGCTGTCAGTCGCCCGAATCTACATCCTCTCTGGTCCTTTCTCCGTTCTTCCACCCTCCGGATGTCTGCGCTCCCTGGCTCCTTTAGCTCTCCGCCCTGTCCTCCCTTCATCTTGCTGGTGTGGCGACACGACAGCCTCTGTTTATGGTTTAGCCGGTCAGCGACGTAGCTCCGAGCTACCACACGCCAGAACCAGCTCCGGTCAGGCTGTTCTTTCCCCCTCCCTCGGTAGCGACGCGGGTCTAACAAGCGCCGCTGTGTTTGTCTCTCCTTCACGGATCTTCCTCTGCCTTCCCTAGCTGGTTCATTTTTAATCTCTCGAACTCTCCGTCTGTCCCTCACAAGATCCTCCGAGGGGTTATAAGACCGTCTCCGCAGCCGACACGGCATTGACAGCGCTCTGTTATGGCTGTTCCGTCTTGCGGAAACGCGCTCGACCGCACGCTGGAACCAGCTCCGGTCAGGCTGTTCCATCCTCCTCTCCGTGACGTACCCACCAGTTCCTTCTGGCCGCCCGCGAGTGCCGCCTGTCTCACCTCCTGTGCCCCGGCTATGGCTCCCACTCCGGGTAGGGCTTTTTTTAGTTTCCCTATCCTTTCCCCTCTGGTCCCGCTGACTTATTCGTCTGCCTCCCCTCCTGGGGCTGTTCCCTCGGCCGGAGGGCCCCCCTGGTACAGTTTCTGTTGACCCAGCGAGGTTCCCCCTCCTCATCCTCTGAGGCTGAGGCGGCCCTTCCCCCCTTCCTCTCTCCTCAGTGTGACTCCGGGGGAGGTCTACCCCTTCCCAGGAGGGGAGGGGGGTGCGGTCTCTCCCTACAGCTGCTGCTCCCCCCGTGAACATTCGACCATGACGCGGACTGACACTGGGGGTTCCCCCTCCGCCTCCGGCGGAGCCTCCTCCGAGTCCCCCTACAGTTCAGTCGCCGACCCTCTCCTGGGCTCGCGTCTCGGCTCCGGCGGTCTCTGCAGCTGGCCTCGCAGGTACGTGGGTTCCTCCGTCAGCTCTGGAGGTCAAGCAGGTAGGTCGCAGCTTCCCGGAGGTGTCCTTCACCGAGTCCAAGTCAAGACAGACTCCCGGAGGGTCAGTGGCCACCTTTATAGGAGGCTCACTCCCGCTTGCCCTGACGTCACTACCGGTCGGGGCAACCCCTAGCGGCCCCGGGAGGGGGCTCCGCGCTCCTCCTCCGGCGCCTCCGGCATCTCCTCCGGTGCCTCCGGGCAGCCGGAGGTAGTAGGTCCCTCCTCCGGGAGTACCAAAACTCACTAGTACCACAATATGTTTGAATAATTATTTGCTTATGATCGACTTTGTTTGCGCCATTGAGTACTGCACTTATGCATGATAGAGCAAATATTGCTACATTAGAAGCGAGACGTAACCTACAGCTACTCTCTTTTGTACACTGGTGGGTGTCATATGTTGACAATCGGGTCACAGAGAGCCTCAGAGCAACTAGAAGTGCAGAAAAGGTAAAAATAAAGCTAAGAAAACCTAATACGGAGCTATTCAAAAGATCACCCCTATATGTAGGTAAAATGCTGTGGGACGCACTCCCGGTTGATGCTCATCGCATTGAAAACAGAGTTAGATTTAAGCTGTGGATTAGACAATGGTCGCTCGGTGGTATTTTAGAAGCCAATTGATGGCCCCCCTTCATTCTTCCCCCCTTTATTTTTGTGTGGTTACTGGGATGTATTTGTTGGATATTGTCAGTTATAATCGGTTAAATGAGACTTTAGATGTGAGTGCTTCTTTTTCTTCACCACCATTTAAGACTCACACTTTATTGTTAATTGTTTAGTGTTGTACTATGTCTTATTATGTTTGTTTGACTTAAACCACGACTTATAACCTGAATGGATGGACATCGTTCCACATACATTATTATTAGGTCTGAACTTAGTTATTGTGTCTGGCCTCTTCTGGCCTGTCCTCAGGGGCGTCAGAACATTTTGAAAGTGGGGGGGCAAACTGAAAAATTGCTGACTTTTTTCTTGGTATTGAGTCTGACTTTGAGATTGACCTGTCCCATTGGATTTACCGTAAGTCATCGAAAAATCTGAGAAAAGTCAGGTCATTACAGTTAGGTCAAGTCAGACTTTGACACTTTCCCACAGTGAAAAGTCAGGGCTTAGCCATTATTGGTAATTGCTGTCCACCCTAGTGTCGCCTCGCCTCCTCGTGGTGCAGACTGGATAAGCTTGCATGCAAGCATAACAAAAGCGACCTGGGTAGGGAGTTAGCTCAGTGGTAAAGAGGTTGTCAGACTTTGTTGATTCGGGTACCACTGCAGCCACTTTTCTCCTTCGCCCCCAGCAGTGGTAGATTTACTGCTATATCAAAGGCCAATCCTTCTCATACCATGTCTATGTGGTGTGGGAAGTAAAAGAACTCTCACCTCGGTAAATGTGTAGGGGTGAGGTTTCCACCTAAATTCATTTCATACATTTGATCACCACCCTTGTGGTGTAAAAGAACCTTGAGAAAGTCTGGTAAGAACCTGCAATGGTTAACTGGACTTAAATCAAACCAACCAACCAACCAACCATAGCCATTATTGCACGCTAAAGAGTCACACTTTGATATCTTACCACGGGAAAAATCAGGGCTTAGCCCTAATTGCATGCTAAAGGATCAGACTTTGATATTTTACCACGGTGAAAAGTCGGGGCTTAGCCACCATTGCACAGTAAAAGGTCAGACTCTGACATATTTCCATGGTGAAAAGTCAGGGCTTAGCCATCATTGCAAGCTAAAGAGTCATACTTTGATCACTTTCCACTGTGGAAAGTCAGGGCTTAGCCATCTTTGCACTGTAAAAGGTCAGACTTTGATATTTTACCATGGTGAAAAGTCATGTCTTAGCCATCATTGCACACTAAAGAGTCAGACTTTGATATTTTACCACGGTGAAAAGTCAGGGTTTAGCCATCACTGCACAGTAAAAGGTCAGACTCTGACATATTTCCATGGTGAAAAGTCAGGGCTTAGCCATCATTGCATGCTAAAGAGTCAGACTTTGACACTTTTCCATGGTGAAAAGTCAGGGATTAGTCTGACTTTGATATTTGACCATGGTGAAAAGTCAGGGTTTAGCCCTAATTGAAAGCTAAAGAGTCAGACTTTGACACTTTTCCATGGTGAAAAGTCAGGGATTAGCCATCATTGAACACTAAAGAGTCAGACTTTGATATTTTACCACAGTGAAAAGTCAGGGCTTAGCCATCTTTGCATGCTAAAGAGTCAGATTTTGATATTTTACCATGGTGAAAAGTCAGAATTTAGCCCTAATTGCACACTAAATAGTCAGACTTTGACACTTTTCCATGGTGAAAAGTCAGGGATTAGCCATCATTGAAAACTAAAGAGTCAGACTTTGATATTTTATCACGGTGAAAAGTCAGGGTTTAGCCCTCATTACATGCTAAAGAGTCAGACTTTGAGACTTTTCCATGGTGAAAAGTCATGACTTATCCATCATTGCATAGTGTTACTATCTGTGTGACTAGTAAACTAAATGAGTGACTCCAAGGCTTCGTCCCGTTACAAGCTTTATTGCAGATGGTGTAAGAATGCGCTCTCTGACCGGACTGACTCGAGTATGTCGAGATCAGGATTATATGCTGCGCCTCAGCCGCGTGGGGGCAACCCGTATTGATCGTAACCAAGGGGGATTACCTCACGCGGCGTGACACGCAGCCGGCTTGATCCATAAGGCCGAGGGATATAATCTGTATGTTTAACATACCGATATTTTGGATCGTGACAATAGTAAAAGGTCAGACTGTGACATATTTCCATGGTGAAAAGTCAGGGCTTAGCCATCTTTGCATGCTAAAGAGTCAGATTTTGATAATTTACCACAGTGAAAAGTCAGGGTTTAGCCATCATTGTACACTAAAGAGTCAGACTTTGACACTTTTCCATGTTGAAAAGTCAGAGTTTAGCCCTAATTGCACGCTAAATAGTTAGACTGATATTTTACCACAGTGAAAAGTCAGGGTTTAGCCATCATTGTACGCTAAAGAGTCAGACTTTGACACTTTTCCATGGTGAAAAATTACAACAGTTTTTACACTTGATTCAGTTAAATTTGAAGGTGCTGACTTTTTTTGGGTGGCAAAAAAGTGGGGGGGCGGCCGCCCCCCCTGCCCCCCCTATTCTGACGCCACTGGTCCTTGAATCTGTTCTTGTCTTGTGTAGATCCTGAGATGTATACCTATGTCCTTACTGAGGTGGCTACTAAGCTATGGATATACATATGTAGATTGTTCGAAATATAGAACTATGGTAACAAGCCAAATGTTAAATCGGGAAAAGAATCATTGGTTTCTGTTATATCTCATGATTGCTGACGTTGCTGGTTGAAAATCCTGTACTCTGTACATGAATCCTCATTGCGTCAATAAAGAAATATTTTAAAAAAAGAAAAAAAGAATACCGGCACAGTATGGTGGTACCCCTCAACTACTACTTGCCTAGCAGAGGTTGGTATTTGGAGCATTTTTAGGCATAGGTGTATAGTACATAATAATATATGGCTGAAACAGCATCTTTATATTATAATCTCTCAATGAAGAGTGAAAAACTAGTCACTCTCAAAAGAAAAAATGCCTTTGTGTAATTTCCCACATACTGAGTCTCAACTGAAATCACACGTCGCAAAAAGACTGAAGGCAAAAATAAATCAGGTAGGGAAAGGGTTTGCTAGAAGGTGTTAACGCTATGTTGACAGTCAAAGTGGTAGAAGGACGGGTATAAGGAAAAAGGGGCTAAATGTAGTGAGTAGGACTTTAGGGGTGTTCCACGGGGCAGGTGGATATATACACCATAGAGTATGTTATGATAGAGTGGCACCCGTAATGTGGCATTACCCTATATTAGAATTGGTAAAATAGAATCTCAGAAGGTGGCTGAATTCCAAAATAAGCAGCTGAGCGCCACCCACTCACCCGGCTCTTGGGGGATTCAGGGAGCACCTCTCCAATCAGCAATTGTGATCCAGGTTCCTTCGAGCATTGAGCACTCTCCCTGGCTTTGTGTCCTGCATGGTCGCTGCGGATTGTATCGTCCTTCTCAAGAGGGGAGGAATTCCCTGGTGCCGAAGTCTCCTCTGGGTCCTGACGTGGTTCAGGTCGAGGCAGCGACTTGAATCCCTGGACAATTCAGAACCATCAGTTCAGTTTAGTCCACTATGACCAACAGTTTTTAAAAGGCCCCCATTTACATCTATTCTTACATATTCCCACATATTCCCATTCTTTCCAACTGATGTTCACCATTTGTATACCATGGATACATTGAAATACCAGTATCTAGATAGTTGCTTATGATATGTATGCAGATAATGGTGTCTATATTAATCATGCGGAGGTGGGAGGCCTAAACACCATGTTGACAGTAAGAAAAGTGCCAGGTATAAGGACAAAGGGGCTAAATTATGTAGTGGGTAGGACTTTAGGGGTGTTCCACAGGGCAGGTGGATATACAGCATCACCATAGAGTGTGTTATGATAGAGTGGCACATACCTTACGAAGCCCCGTAATGTGGCGTTACCCTGCTTTGAGATATGTGTTATGGGAACTTGTCATTCATCATATGTGTCAATTATAGGAATTTCATATGAAACCAGAAGAAGAATACCTCCTGTGCTGGGCTGCAAGGTTCCAACGTAGAGTCCCAAGGTCCATCTTGTAGATACCGAGAGGGGTCGATATCCCAAACTGTAACCGTAATATCGTTCAAGTCGTCGACGGTAGCTGTGGACACGGGGGTGGCCTGGACCCATGAGCGGCTGTTCGGTGCGATGTCTTTAGAGGCACCGCCAGCGGCGACTTGGTCAGACTGAACGGAAGTCTCCAGGTCGAGGAGCTTTGCGGGGCCGGGGCCGGGGAACGGGTCCGAGCTGCAAATCCACACAGAAATCAAACATTCATGTAAAAGGATAGTCAACCATGACAAGGTATATCAATGATAAAGATATATTCATGCATTATACTGAGTTACCCTTGGGTGAGCCTCATAAATAAATCATTACTCAAGTATATTGTGTGTCCAAACTTAGCAAACAAGAGAAAACCTTGAATTAGGCCTAAGTCTCCCTACTCGAGAGAAACTGGAGAGGAAGAAGGCGGCCTCACTCCTGTCAGGTGTATGGTGAACAATTTGTGAAGCTTCTATGACTAGTTTCTCCATATTGACGGTAATATTCATTTATTATATAAAACAGGGTTATGACACCAAAACAGAATCTGTACAGAAGTGGATATAAAATTTACATTTTTACACATAATGAGGTCTTCATCACCCTATATCATTACATATCTATAAATGTTCGTAAATATTACCGTACCGTAATTCGAGGTTGAAGCGACCTGTCACTGCACTCAATATTTGATCAATGACACTGCATGCAAAGGTAAACTGTCCAGAAGCAGTTAACTATATTACACTCATCCGCCAATGTTTGGTTCATGCAAGCTTGCTAAATATTGGAGCGTTTCACAGAGGCTGTGAGTGGAGAGCGAGTCAATAGCATCATCATCAATGGCCGAATACAATACACCATATTGAGGCATCCCATATTCAGTCTGTTTACAGGATCTGATGTTAGTTGGTTCATGTCATTATTTAGTCATAACCCTTGGGCCATGTCCCACCATTATTGTGGTTAAACGGTTTTTGTATATCACCATATAAGAAATCCAATGTCAGAAATGGATATTCCAGATATTTCAACATGTACATGCCAAATTATATTCAATTTCGCCAATTAGAAATCAGAAAATGGCGGTTCATCTGGGGACAGGCAGCCGTTGTGTGGCCAGCCAGTCGGGGGGTGGATCCTTTATTTACCCGGGACAATATTAGGGAGTTTAATAACGCCTGTAGGGCATTTGGTCAAGCTTTCCGAATATGACAGCGTTTCATAGAGACTATGACGGGAGTGTGATATTATGTGCATTAGGTTTCTTTTTTTTCTTTTTTTTTTCAGAAATTTCTTTATTGGTGCTCATAATATATTCATATACATTTGGCTATTTCAGTACATATGCGTCACGGTACCAACAAAGTGGCTATTCGTGTCAGCCCTGCAGTTGAGCTGATTTTCATCACTCAGCCTTCACGGTATAGGAGAATTGACAGTAATACATCTGATAGCCGCAGCCTATTTACCAGACTCTGTTTGTCCCACCCACAAGCAGTCACTTCGAAACATGGGCAGGGTATGACTATCAACCGAGGACGACTAACACATTCCTGAACATACCTTTAAAACCTGTGCATTACACAATTACGGTTGGGTACCTGCCACGACACCAATTTCAGATATCTGATTGGTATTCTAATCATATAGACACAACAAGAGCAATCCAGAAAAGGCATTATCATGTTTCCTGATACCAGAAAAACAACATACATCTTTACATAGTGATGGGCCCTCTGGCCATCGCCATTGCCTAAGTTGTCATGGCACCCGCTCTCCAGTCATAGCATCTGTGTTATGCTCCTGTCCACAGTTTCAGAATCTACTGCCCAGAAGAGTACTTCAGCCGCTTAGCCAATCAGATTGCATCATCTTTTTCAAATCATGACATACTGAGTTCAAAGCATGTCATACAGGGTTCAAAGCATGTCATACAGGGTTCAAAGCATGTCATACAGGGTTCAAAGCATGTCATACAGGGTTCAAAGCATGTCATACAGGGTTCAAAGCATGCCGTACAGGGTTCAAAGAATGTCATACAGGGTTCAATGCAGGCCGTACGCAGTTCAAAACATGTCATGTGTGGTTTAAAGTATGCTGCATTCAGTTCAAAGCATGTCATACAGGGTTCAATGCATGCCATACAGGATTCAAGTCAAGGCGGTATGTATATGGGTACAAAGCCACATAATGCAGTGTGGCAGTATGACTGCACTCATTAAACCCCTAGGAGCAGTGTGTATTTTTAGTGGGTGTGTCCATTAGTATATGATGATAAAGATAATCATCTTTTACATTACAAAGAAATTTGAGGATTTAAACAAGTAGGTAAATTCAATTTACCAGTTCCTCACCTTTCTATACCATTAACAGTACTAATGTCTTTGAGGCGTTTCTGCGAGGGATTCAGAGTAGAAGTCTCCACATTAGCTGGTTCAGATTCCCAATCCATAGGGACCTCAGGCCTATGTGAACAATACAAAATAGAAATATTGGAGGAGTGGTTTAATACTACATATAGAAGATTTCCTGGGAGCACAGAATAATTCAATAACAATTGGTAAAAGTTTTTTTCAATGTGTTAAACTTTAAAGAAAGGAAGATAAGATGTCTCACACCATCTTGGACTACAGCTGTTTTCTCAACAGGCAATCAAATTGTTTATTCAATCAGATGTATGAAGGTGAAACATTTATTTAAACTGTGCTGAAATTTGATTGAAATGCAAATACTTAAAGAAAGTTGATGTAAAAAGAGAATTCAAATTGATCTTGACAGTATTTACCCATCTGAGATTAGGGCTTTACTTGTTCGTTTTCAAATGTCACCACAGTGATATTGTGTGAGTCCCGTTAGGCCGGGCTCCCACTACTCCCAACATACTGGGATAAGGCTACGACATACATTTTCAAATTGTAGCCCTGTTGGAATGACTGTGTAGCAGTGTGTTGGAACAGGCGACCCGGTACCAAATTATACCAGGACTTAAAAGGCGAGCCAACACAAATGAAATGAAGGAGTATGTGTGTCTGGAGAGGGGTGCATAGCTTACATATAGTAGAGACTGCTTCTGATACACTCCGAAACAGTCTAGTCCCTACAAGATATTGATCATGATCGATTTTGTCAGAAGGCCTGCAAAATGGCCATTCTGTCGGAACCATGTATGAGTGTGTCAGAGCGTGTCAGAACTCGGGTCGGAACACAGAGACCACAGAGATCATATTCAACCTGATTATTGCTTCTGAGAGGCTAAATTATCAGTGGAAGATATTACCATGAACATTTTGTGTTGGTGATTTCGGAAATGGCTGTATTTCTCACTTGATGTGTCCCTGGCTTAAGCATTATGCAGGTAAATTTAAAATGTACATGTTGACATTTTCGGTGTGAATGAATAACAACATTATCATGTGTAGCTACTTCCGGTTTCCCTAGAAACCATTGTACACAAGGTTATGTAGATTCCAGGAAGTCTTTTCTAATACTTTACCATCCTCCTCACTTACCGTAACTCAGGTTCAGGAACAGGCTTCCTCTGCAAACACAAGAGGTGGAAATGTCCTTTATTAAGTTCCCACCTTCACGATAATAATTCGTTGTGAATGTGGGGCAGTAAGGGTTTATTATTCAGGACATGATCTGCTGAAAGAACTACCTGTTTAATAGTCACATGTATTTAGATGTGCGTATAGGTCTTGGTGCACAGATCGATGTTGATCATGTATGATACATCCTTGTTCTCATATAAGAAATAACTTAGAATACCTTTCTTGTTGCGACACGTTGGCTGGTACTTCTGCATTTTGCTGTATACAAATAAAAAGACGAGATGAGTATATTTCTAAGTCGTGTTACATGTCCTCTTCAGGAGGACACACTTCTTTATTACTATGAGATGAATGATAAATAAATTTGAATAACAGTAACATTCTAACATTCCATAATATACATCTATATCAAATATCTATCTCACGCGATTTCTACAATTATGCAGACCTTATAACCCCACTGAAAATGGATTTTGTGCACAATTTGATTTTTATGCCCAATTTGAGCACTCAAAGGATAAAACCCCTATTTTCTTCAAATTAATAGACCTTCTGACTGGCTCAAATGTGAAGACTCAGTGTTAGAGGATGGAGGAACCAACAGGTGGCTTTCCAGGGCAGGTGTGGCCGTGGGGTGTAGACCCTTACTCGGCGTTTACACGTGACGATTAAAGGCGGCCACTCTTAATTTTTTCACCACCTGACGACTTTCAGCGGTAAAAGATCGTCTGATAGTGTCAAATTATGCAATCTGGCACCACCTGACGACGATACGACACGCTCTTATGCCAGCGACGATTTCAATCCAGCTTGACTTAGTCGTCTAGACAGGTGGCGATTAATCACCCCTCTCTGCCTCCTGGTCGTAACGTTTTTAGTCATCTATTGTAAACGCAGGGTTAGAGCACCACCTGCCGACTAATGGCTAGTCGATATACAGTCGTCACGTTTTTAGTTGTCCAGTGTAAACACTGGGTTAGAGCACCACCTGCCGACTAATGGCTAGTCGATCTACAGTCGTCACGTTTTTAGTTGTCCAGTGTAAACGCCGGATTAGAGCATTTTGTCCCTGGACCCCTTACAATTTACTCTAGGAATCCTATAAACCTACTGGACCCCAAGGACCCACTTTCCCCCTGGACTCCTTGCAATAATCCCAAGCAGTTTAAAGGCATATCCTACAATTCACAGTGGCGCCACCTGGTAATTTAAAAATAATTTCAATTATTTGTTTAAATTGGTTTCTTGGGATTCAGAACCAGAACCGGCTGACCTGTTGGTGGTCGCCAGCTTGGGCCTGGGCCAATAGCCCATTTTGAAGTTGTTCCATCAAAATAAAGTGAGAACCACAGAGGGGGCCGGCCGGCCGGCCAGGCGTTATGATCGCCACCTCCCCCGCAAAGCACTGTCAGCGGAAAACTGTTTCATTTGATTTTAAGCCCCCGGCAGGCCGGCCGGCATGCCAAGAACTACACCGAGAGTGACGCCGAAAGCAGCCCAATACGTGGAGACCGAAATTTTGGACAGTTGCGCCAGTTTTGGCAGAATATAAGCACCATAGTCGAATATACACATTCATAACATCAATCCTTATCTTTATTTACCTTCATTGTTCGGTTTAACAGAGAATCCAGCGTAAAAATACCGATATTTAGCAGTTATGGCCCGAAGGGCCGATACCGATTTTGATATGGTATGGGACGAGTTCGTGGCGGGAGTGGTGTAGGGATACAAACGGGCTAAGGTCAGAGAATCGGCTATTGGGGCGCCCACCGGGCACCTTATGTATGCCTGTTGGTCGCCTCGGGGTTGCTTTGGTGGAACAGCTCGGAGAATTTAGGGGAATAGGGGCGGCCGGGTGGCCCCAGCGGCAAACTTCGGCTGGAGGGCAAAAACCTGCCTGCTGAGGGCCTTTTTGGTGGAATAGCCGCATTAGGCGGGTGCGGGTGGCACCAGACACCCACCCACCTCACCAAAACAAGAGACTATCTGCATTTGGTATCAGTATCAAGTTTAGATATTATTCTAGAGGAACATATCGGTTTTTTAATTCAAAAATTCACAAAAGTAAGATGAATTCGATATTATTTATCATCATCCCTGATCTACTGGTGAGCTGACAGCGGTTTGTTGGTCCCCACAGGACTGGAGAAGACTCGACGGCGAGGGTAGAATGACGTCACACTAATGCGGTCTATGGTGTTTCGAAAAAATCTATCAAAAAAACGGTAAAAAACACAAAAGAATGCTGGGTATATTATATTTTATTAATGAAAAGATAATCAATAGGGTTTTAGAAAGATTTTATAATAAAAATGGATAATATAACATTTGATTTTTCATATATACCATAAAATAAATGAATAAAAAAAACAGTGGTGTCCTCTAGGTGCAGAGATCGGAATAATTGGACAGTGGTGTAAATATTACTTCAACTAGCCTAGCATGGGACACGTCCAAAATCAGGGACCTGTTTTACTAGTTTCGTGACTAAAGTGTAGACATAAAAAGCGGCACCAACAGTGCAAGCAAGAATGGACAAAACGAAGTCTAATGTCTAATTCTTATGAAACCGGACACACCGTGTTTTGGGTCTGTCTTGCCCTAAGGGCAGCTACTTACAAGTGTTGTCACGAAACTAGTCAACCCCAATCTGTCTGTATGGTGTCACAGACGCCATCTAGACATGTCACGAAACTAGTGAAACAGGTCCCTGGTGTATATATGATGCCAAATAGGACTATACTATTTACGATTGAGAGCATCCAACTGTAGAACTATATAATCGTTGTAACATGAAGACCCTATAATACAGAATGGCAATGCACTGGTGGTCACATGACCCATGTCATCTGTTGACAAAAGACCTCCCAGTCATAAGATCGGACCATAAAATTAATATCAAAACAGACCGTCCTAAAATAAGAAATACCAAAGTTCCCGTATTATATATCAAGGAACAAAACTATGGAATATGTTGCCAGTGGATACACAAAAAACAAGTAACAGTACACATTTTAAAATGAAAGTAAAGGTATTTCTCCAAATCCAAATCTCTGGATATGAGCTGCCACTCTCCGGTCACCACATCCCCCAGCACTACCTTCCCTGCTGTCCTGTTCGTCCTTGTTGTAAAATAGTAATATCTATAATGGATGATCTGTAAAAGGTCATTGATGACACATAAGAATTATCGCATTCCTGTGTAACTGAATTGTTCATGCTGTGTATACCACTAGACTGGAAATCTTCCCAGGTAGTCTCAGGTTTGCATCTCCCCCTCCCTGAAACAAAAAACCCAGGCGGGGCTTTTCTTACTAAACCCCTTCCAAAACTCCCAGATATGATGGGCAACCCTCCTACCTGAAACAAAGTCTTGGGTACAGTTTTACAAATCAAAGTGATCTTGGGGGTTTTGCTCCCTAGACCCCTATGAGGGGCTTTGCTGCTAGACCTCTCGTAATAATCCCAGATAGCTTAAGATATGTAACCCCCTACCTGAAACTAAATCCTGGATACAGCTTGCCTATAATCCAAGTTCTTCCAGGGACTCTGCTCCCTGGACCCCCAGGAGGGGCTTTGCTGTTAGAACCCTGGCAATATTTCCCAGCCTAAGATGTGAAACCACTGTCACTACAACAAAAACCTGGGTACAGCTTTATAATCTATAGAATTCAAATCCCCCCCCCCCCCCCCCAGGGGCTTTGCCGATGGATCCCTGGCCACATTCCCCCTGAAACAGAGTTTTGAATGATCTATAAAATCCAAGTGCGTCCAAGGCTTTGCCCCAGTAGCCCCCTGGTCCTGGAGGTGCTTCTTATTAGCTGGACCCCTGCCAATCCTCAGAGGTGTACACCCCCCCCCCCCCCCCCCCCAAACAAAATCCTGCGAAAGTCCCTGGTCTCAGAAGTAATCAATGACTGTTTTGGTTTCAGAGTGTTTCTCTTTTAAAACGTATGATTTGTATAATTTTTTGAAGGCTTGTTTCTCCGACAAATTATGAAAACGGTTTTAGCCGGGCCCGGCGCCCCAAGGTGGTGCAAAGGGATTACATTAATCCATCTCATATCTAATTCTTCAAATTGTAAAAAATGATATTCTGTATATCCCAGAAAGCCACAAAACTTAAATAATACATCCATAAGACCAATTCTAATACTATTGCTTCTTATAACGATGACAATCAGATACAAAGATTTAGAGAAGTTGATTTTTTTGACGAAGGAATCCCGAACTTATCTCACTAATTGTTGATGCTAAACAATGTTACTGTGTATCGGACAAAACAATTGTACCAGCTAGTTGTGACTATATTCAACATAAGAAATCGAACAGCAGCTTCTTAGATAAAGGTTCCAGTGGCAGTATAATTTACAATGTAGGCTCCACTTTAAGTTTCCATAAACAGAATTTATTTTTCCCCAGTGAACATCTATTTCCAAAACCTGAGGGCATCAGACTTGCGATGTCCTGGGTGAGTCTGGAGAGAGTAGTTACGTACGACTCATATTGTTCTTAGACTTTGTGAAATAATCAAACGATTGTTAATTCACCTGTTGCTTCAAATTCCCGACGAAGCCACTCGTCCGTTGAGAACTCCTTGCGCTTGCCTTTTTCGTCAATGTAACACATGTACAATGCGCCTCCAGTCATTTCAGCGAGTTCTGTACCTTTTTTCTCCATAGTCCGATATCTCTCACTCTTGGCCTTGCGCCTTGCTTTGGGGTCGCTGATATAAGTTGTTTTGTGGTGTCCTTTACGCTTTGTCGGTGGATGACTATCAGGAGAGGAACAGAATGAGAGAGAGAATGAGACAGTCAATAGTTTGTAAGCATCTTCAGTACGGAACACTAACACTATGAGCAACACGATTATACGAAAACTACTTCATCACCATTCACTACTCTCATTATCTCCAGATTTATCACAACTGTACATTGTACCAAAACAACTCTTATGGGCGATAAAAAGGGATGTATCCTGATATTCCTTTACCGATCTAGATGTATAACGTTCATCGACTTTATACATAGGCCTATACATGGTATGGTGGCTGACCGCTATGTATTTTGTACGGGTGAAACATATTCAATAAAAAGTACTAAAAATAAGTATCTAAACTGTGGATATTATTAGTTCACATGACATATTATATGTTGTGTTAATAAATAGGCCTTCCCGGAATCGAGACAACACGGGCTCGCCCCTGTGCCCACCACTCACCGGCAGCTCCGTGGTGCGGAGACATTTCCGGGTTTCCAGTCCATCGGCAGAGAAGGTTCCGAAGCGTCTACAATACACCCCTCCTCGCGGGGATTCCTGGACCTCTCGGGCGTTACGGCAAGTCCAGTCGTTACAAATTAGCTTAATAATGTCCATAAGCAACGACTTGAGCAAGTCACACTCTGAATCACAAGAGGCAGCTAAGCCTGGTGGCAGCCATTTTTCTAGACAAGCATTCGACGAAATACAAACAAACATTAGGCCTAATCCCTCGACTTCTAAACGCACTTTTCGATGATATTTGTCACTGCAATCAGTGAGAATGCCTCCATACACACGTGGGATGGATGTGAAGAAAGCCGACTGCTTCAAAACCACTTAACGCCCCAGATATATATAGCCTGTTTGGGCCTAAATTTAGGGACTCATATAAGGAAGCGGCTGATAGCGTGTGGGTTTTTTTTGGTATTTTATTTGCATGAAGTTAAAGGCATATCCTACAATTCGCGCCACTTGGTGATTTTCAAATAATGTCAATTATAAGTCAAAAGTTGCTCTTGGGATTCATTCTAATTGCCCATGAGTACATTTAACATTTTGTCCAGTTTATCCAATCTTAATAGATAAAATAGGCGTATTTACATTAGCTTGCTTTATATGGGAAATGTACTGACAAATAGGGGTTTCTTCAATTCTTTCAAAAACAAGCACGGTGACCTATGGTTTTTAAAACCTAGACTAGCGACTTCGTCGAGTCCGAGTCCTAAAAATATTTGAAAAAAGAGATGTAAGACTTCTGGGGGCGGGGATCGAACCCCAGACACTCACGTTCGCAAACGGACGCTCTGATGACCGCTCCACACAGAGAATTGGCCAAATACTTAGTGAAAAATTTGAAAAGTGATTTTCCCGACTGCGGGATACGAACGCCCATCACCAGCATTCCCAGCCTGACACCCTGCTGACTGCTCCACAGAGCCAGATGTGTTGATAAGGCCAAATACTTAGGCTGGTGGTTGATGTGAGGACCTGCAGAGTTTCGAAAGGGGTACCAGCGAAATCTCACGAGATCTCACGAGAAAACAGATCAATCTCCAGGCCCAGGTCGGGTTCACTATGTCTCTATGTACGGGAGCAACTTCAAGCAGATTCGACGGAATTCTACCGTTTTAAATATAGTAGGTAATAAGAAGTTCTATATATCTACTATTTTCTGGGAAGGTTTGAGGAGATTAACATGGTTTTACTATGTGAAAAAATACTTTTTAGAATTTCTATATATTCTGATACAAAATCATCATAATATTGATCTATAAATCAAAAACTAGTGCGGTGACCCCTGCTTTTTAAGTTATATATGTGTTTCACAACACTTGGAGATCATCATATTCAATTTTCAGGAAATTGACATGGGTTTTAATTTCCGACCCAAATTGTCCGATATGCCTTTAAGGATTGTATGAAATTGTTAAGCTCATATGTTTATGGATATCCAGAATAGAACAACACAGAACACAACAGAGGAACACAAGTATAATAGAAGAAAATAAATATTCTATATATTCATGGACATACACCTCAAGAGATAAACTGTCCCTGATATGTTTCATGTGTAGGCGTACAACTTTTGACATGGTACACGATGCAACCGTATCACTATTCACTGCTGCCACCTAGAGACATTATTTCACAACATAAAAGACATAACGAAGACAGAAAACGGGGTCTTTACATTTTATTTAGAATTTGCTTGATCGAATAATATATTAGTAAAAATAAATACACATTTGCACGAGATATGGTGCTTCTGAATGATACGAATTTTTTTTTTAAAAGACAATATTTTGAACATACATAAATGAGAAGAAATGAATATCGTTGCGATTACAGGACAGCAGACGAAAACCCCAGCGATCATGTGCACCCTGTACAAAAATCGGCCGGTAGTTTTCCTTGACAATTTGCCTGTATGAACAATCGTTGATTTCAAAGCAGACACTTTGTATCCACCTGACGACCGAGTATGTGCCCCATGTGCCCCGATTATTCAATATGAAGGACCTGACCAGCCTAACGACTAACCCTCCATAATGAACATCGAAATTTGTCTCAGCCAAGACATCCTAAAATGGGACTCATACGGTGGGATTCACGTACCTCACAGGCCGTTTGTCTGGAAAAAATCCTGTTGAAATTCGGTGCTGGAACACAATCTCCTCGTGTGAATGACACAGAATCTCATGAGATTTTGACTTTAAACAGGTTTAAAATTTAGAGGGGCATCCGCCGGTCGAGCAGAGGGTTACGTAATTTCCCTGCGACAAGTGTACCGACTCCTATACGATTCTATCGGTAGATGGGCATTGGACATTATTGTCGAATGAACTGTGCATCTCCGTGGTCATTCCTTTGTGATCGCACGGTACTCAATAGGCTCATTGGCAAGACGTGAATATTGGATATATATGGAAATCTGTTTAGCATTTAACCGGGTACATTTATGTCTTGAAGCTCACCGCAACGGGGTGCAAATAGAAAACGAATATTAATCTCGAGCTGCTAAATCTAAGGGGAGGAGTGAAACCCCCTTTTGTTTATCATCTATGTCAACGACTTACCCGACGTCATTGTTAAATGCAAATGCTTGTTATACGCGGATGATTTGGTAATTGTCAGCTCAAATAAAAACCATAAAATTGCAGAAAAAAATCTACAGGAAGACCTTGACAATATAACCAACTGGTATAAAGGTAATCGATTAACTGTAAACATAGATAAATCAGTGTTGGTTTATCATAACAGTAAAAAGGAGCTTGATAAGTTAACTAGAACACCGATATATATGGACAAGACTGTTTTAAAAACAAAACCATGTATGAATTATCTTGGAGCCCACATAGATGAAAATCTAAACTTTACCCTACACGTGCAAGAACTAATCAAGAAGCTGAATACCAAACTGTATCTGTTCAGAATAATACGAAACCTAATAGACGAAAAAACCTCGGTGCAGATAGCGAAATCTTGTATACTACCATTAGGGGATCACTGCTCATTCCTAGCGAACAGCGCCCTGAACTGTGTGAAACAAAAACTAAATAGAACCATTTTCCAGGTAATGCGAGTAGCAGTGGGGAAAAAATATGATCTACCAAACAATGTAATCAGCAATAATAGACTACTGGAAATATTCCGAACTGAACCCCCTGATGTTAGACGGGATACACTACTCCTTGGCCTGTTTAGGAGCCTGAGAAGAATGAACACCACAGAATCTTACCAGCAACAAGAATCAAGGATGACAACCCGTTACGACACCGAGTTAAACGTTAAAATGGAAAAACCAAGAACAGAAAAGTTTAAACGCTCTCCTTACTACAGAAGCTCACAAATCTGGAATGCCATGTCTTTAACGACGCAGAAGACAGACTCGAAAAAACTCTTTAAGAAAGAAGTGATATCCTATTTGAGATCTAAACAACTCTGATAGCCACGTACATACAAATCCCATTGTGTGATATATAGTATCCTTCTCGCCAAGTGATGTACTCGTTCATGACTATACCAGATGATGTTATGTTATGTTATGTATAATATTACCCTCATATATGTTCATTGTATATTTCATTTCATCGATCCTATACGGATCCAGACCTTGTTCCATTATCTAACCAACCGACAGATCGGATGTACGGAAGAACAATGTGTATACATTGAGAACATCAATAAAAGATCTAAAACAAAAAAAAACAAAAAAAAACAAATACAGAGGTCTGGAAATGATGCGTATGTAAAACAATGGTCAGACGGCAAGCGAGAGAGACCCCCAACTACATCAAGGGATGAATGGAGATTCACGTCATGCTTCACGTGAGGTTACCACATATCCTGGCACATAATCGCGTCGTATTCCTAAATCTTCCCTGGAATGACTGAAATTATTATGTCTCATTTCCTGGAAACGATCTAGAAATATTTACCATATAGCGTCACTGCTGAAACCTGATGCCAGGGACACACCAAGCGAGAAACGCAGTGATTTCCAGAACCATCAACACAAAATGGCGCCTATGCGTGCTATTATTTCATATTTCACATGATTATTGCTTCTGATAAGCTAAATTATTGGTGGGAGATACTACTTTGAAACGATATCTCACATACACGTAATTTTTGTTGGAGATTCCGGTGATCGCTGCTTTGACTCGCTTGGTGTGTCCCCGGATTTACCAACACCCTTTGACAACGTCCTGATTCCACCCGAATTCTCCACATAAATTTTAAACGTATCCCAGTAGTATCACCAACCTCAACTCAATATAGATTATTATCACAGGTACAAAGACTCACTGAAGGGCCGACACCACGGAGTTTCCGATGCACACCGACGCGCTCTACGACATGGGCATCGGAATACAGCGGGAGGTCTGAATTCTGCGTCGGCGTCGGAGGGTTCCGGGCCTCAGAGGGATTATTTCCCCTTTCGTGTACTTTTTTCTTGGATTGGTTGTACAAAAAGAACTCGTTTTGATAAGTTTTATATAAATATGCGGGAATGTGACCCATAGACAAAAGTGCCTCGTCTCATGAGGTTTCCATGTAGGATGATGCTCAAGATTTTATCCTACCCTAACGGGATAGGATAAAATCAAAGCCTGATTTGTTTTAATCATGGCCATCGCATTCCACTCCTGGAGTTTTGGCTCCGGACTTCACTCGGCTTCGCCTCGTGAAATCACTATGCCAAACCCCAGTCGTGGCATACGGTGGCCAAGATTAAAATTCATCCAGTTTTACGAGAGTATTATATATATATATATATATATATATATATATATATATATATATATATATATATATATATATATATATATATAGTTGGACACATACAAATACGCACATATGTTTATAGATGTGTCTCTAGTGAGAGTGACCTACTTTAGGGCCTCTTGAAGCCCAACGTCTGTGAGTTCATCAAATTGTGTATAATTTCTAGGCTCCTATTTTTGAAAACGGAGCACAGCGTTACGGGTGTGAGTTTCCTTTTCAATCTTACTTACATGGAATACATAGTCTCCCTGGAAATGAAATATGTGTATACCTGTGTCACAGCAATGCTTAGTATCAACGGCAGATCTCCTGTTTAACTTGTTGTCCAATGTGAAATATCACCTTCAGACTTGGTTTCTCGTTACCTGTCATGGGCATGTCGCAGGCCTCAGGTAACGGTCATACACCAGGAATACCTAGAACACATTCGAGCATTCTATCGTCTTTCTCCAACATCCGTTTCCAAATATGAACATAAAGTGACGTCTCGAATGAGAAGTCTGTCATGAATGAATCGATAATAGAACGTTACCGTTTGTCTTACACAGAGGTTAGTATTATATGTGCATGTTGCCTCCTGGACATAGTCTCATTCTGAGACTCTGGTGGTGGAGGCTCGTCAAAAAGCGGTGTCTGTTTTACTGTGTTAGTCTTCTGATATAAATAAACACCCTACATAACAAATAGAAAACCGATCTATCGCATTGTCTCTCACAGTGCAAGCACAACTACCGCGGACGATGTGGTCGAAACACAGAGGGGATGGGAATCCATTACCCGCCCAATACCAAGTCTCCATTGCAAAAAGAATAGAGCACCTGGGAATTCGCTACCCAGAGATTCTGACATGTTAGAATCTGCAGGAGGAGATTCCGGAAAACTCGGCCCATCCACAATGAGATCAAATCACTATGTACTTCGAAATAGTTTCTTGAATGATCATTCAATATCAATTATTAATAATCAGTCACAGTGATCTAATTTACAATCAGGAATCGCTGCCATATATCACTTTGCAGGCTGTAAACTGGGGTAGGTCTACACCAGATTACCATCTTGCTTGACAGTGCTGTGGCATTATGGCGTAATGAATACAGTATCAACTGGTTTTGTGTACGAGTGGCTGTAATCTTCTCATAGTTGACGACGTAATATCCTCGCCTTCGCCCGGATATTACTACGCGTCAACTACTCGGAGATTACGGCCACTCGTACACAAAACCAGCCATAATTTTGTATGAATTATCGAAACAACTCCTCATCTCTGTACATTTCAAAGTCTGTAACTAGGAAAGTCTCTTCGACTCAGTTTTTTCGCGGACTAGGTCCGTGATTTCATGAACAATGCCGGGAACTAGTTTCCGTTCCACTCTCAAGCTGCTGGCGACATATTCCCCGAAATGATCTACGAAAATATTGAGAATATGAACAGCCATTCGTTACCGAAAGTATCACAAATCAGCTTTGCACTTGAGAGAATCCTTGTCAATGGTGTATGAAGTAGATGTGTTTTCAGAAGGTCTTGTCCTACATTTTACAGATCACAGTGATTGGCACATGAAGACAAGGGCGGCGGTGGCTACGAGTACAGACATCACGAGTAGCGCCAGCTGGACGTCGTCCACGGGGCCGGCCTCTGGGGAGGTCTCCGGTGAGGGACACTCGTCACCTATATTCCCGTTTGATCCAACTCTGGAAGTTTCCCGCTCTTTTGTCATGACTTCTATTGAATGTTCTGTGACGTCACTTCCGTTTTCCGACATGTCGTCTGCGTCGTTGTCTGACTGCGAACATTTGGGCGTCTCACAATCGTCGATGTCGTCAATGTCCATTTGCGAAGATGCTGCTGAAGAAAGCTGCGACCTGCAAACAAACAGAAAGAACGAGTTGTGATGTAGTTCATGTTTGAGAATATGAGTGTAAATTAGTCCAAACAAATTTATATAGAACTGAATTAAGAGTTATATAAATAAAAGAAACTCCATGAGTTTGGATGCGCCGTCATCAAAGCAAAGCAAGGTGACGCTGAGAGCGCATCCAAGTGAGTGGAGAATTGTTTATTTTATGATTCAAGTGCGTTTCTGGATTTATCTCGCCCCTTTCACGAACATTAGATGGCATCACAATATCAGAATTATTCAAATTGCTTGTGACTAAACTGTTGTCACTTTAAGTGGGTTATCGTTGTGTATACATTTTTGTTATGTTATTCCTATGGATAAACTTGTAACAGGGATGAGATAAAGGATAAAGTGTTCAGATGGATTTCTTCGTTTCATCTTCGTCCTGCATTCTGAGTCAAGATATTAATGCTACGTTTAACTCCGCATACATTGTCGGCGATCTTTTAATCGCAAACGTGTGACAGAATGATTTCAAAACATGATTCTGGAAAAGTTAACAATCTCTGGGTTACTGATGTCGCTCTCGGGCTGTGAGTATTTACCCCTCTGAGTCGTGGCGCGTCTTCACACGTCTCATCATGTACAGCTGCCGGAACCGGAAGTTAGAAGTCAGGTCCGCGTCCGTCAAACTTCCGGTGAATTCACCGGCATTCTGGGAATTAAGATATTCCGCGAGATGGAGCGGGCGTCGTCGATGGTCCACATCTGTAGAAGATATAAGACTTCTTATTGGTATCGTATTGCTCTTAACACGATACGTGCTTCATGTCCATAACAAATACACATTTACCGGCTTTCTTTTACGTCTTGGCACATATTTATTGGTCTCTTCTTGTTAAACCCATTCAGGGCGAGGATGCCTACAGGCATTATGTACACAGGGGGCGAAAATGCCTACAGGCATCCATGATATATCCAGGGATATATGACAAGTAGAAATTTACTAAATGCCCCAAGGCATTCTTGCCCCCCCCCCCCCCCCCCCCTGGCCCCTGTAGCTACTGTTACACACCAACCTGCTCGCCTGGAAAGGGTTAATTGATATCTAGGGTAAGTATATGTTTGTATATTTTGTGTGATGAGACTTGCCTGAGGTCTGTGTATTATGTGACTGTGGCGAGACTTGCCTGAGGTCTGTGTATTATGTGACTGTGGCGAGACTTGCCTGTTGTTTGTGCATTATGTGACTGTGGCGAGACTTGCCTGTTGTTTGTGCATTATGTGACTGTGGTGAGACTTGCCTGTTGTTTGTGCATTATGTGACTGTGGCGAGACTTGCCTGTTGTTTGTGCATTATGTGACTGTGGTGAGACTTGCCTGTTGTTTGTGCATTATGTGACTGTGATGAGACTTGCCTGTTGTTTGTGTATTATGTACTGTGGTGAGACTTGCCTGTTGTTTGTGTATTGTGTGACTGTGGTGAGACTTGCCTGTTGTTTGTGTATTAGGTGACTGTGATGAGACTTGCCTGTTGTTTGTGCATTATGTACTGTGGTGAGACTTGCCTGTTGTCTGTGTATTAGGTGACTGTGATGAGACTTGCCTGTTGTTTGTGTATTATGTACTGTGGTGAGACTTGCCTGTTGTCTGTGTATTATGTGACTGTGGTGAGACTTGCCTGTTGTTTGTGTATTATGTGACTGTGATGAGACTTGCCTGTTGTTTGTGTATTATGTACTGTGGTGAGACTTGCCTGTTGTCTGTGTATTAGGTGACTGTGGTGAGACTTGCCTGTTGTTTGTGTATTATGTGACTGTGGTGAGACTTGCCTGTTGTTTGTGTATTAGGTGACTGTGGTGAGACTTGCCTGTTGTCTGTGTATTATGTGACTGTGGTGAGACTTGCCTGTTGTTTGTGCATTATGTGACTGTGATGAGACTTGCCTGTTGTTTGTGTATTATGTACTGTGGTGAGACTTGCCTGTTGTTTGTGCATTATGTGACTGTGGCGAGACTTGCCTGTTGTTTGTGCATTATGTGACTGTGGCGAGACTTGCCTGTTGTTTGTGCATTATGTAACTGTGATGAGACTTGCCTGTTGTTTGTGTATTAGGTGACTGTGGTGAGACTTGCCTGTTGTTTGTGTATTATGTGACTGTGGTGAGACTTGCCTGTTGTTTGTGCATTATGTGACTTAGGTGAGACTTGCCTGTTGTTTGTGTATTATGTACTGTGGTGAGACTTGCCTGTTGTCTGTGTATTAGGTGACTGTGGTGAGACTTGCCTGTTGTTTGTGTATTATGTACTGTGGTGAGACTTGCCTGTTGTCTGTGTATTATGTGACTGTGGTGAGACTTGCCTGTTGTTTGTGTATTATGTGACTGTGGTGAGACTTGCCTGTTGTTTGTGTATTATGTGACTGTGGTGAGACTTGCCTGTTGTTTGTGTATTAGGTGACTGTGGTGAGACTTGCCTGTTGTTTGTGTATTATGTGACTGTGGAGAGACTTGCCTGTTGTTTGTGCATTATGTGACTGTGGTGAGACTTGCCTGTTGTTTGTGTATTATGTACTGTGGTGAGACTTGCCTGTTGTCTGTGTATTAGGTGACTGTGGTGAGACTTGCCTGTTGTTTGTGTATTATGTACTGTGGTGAGACTTGCCTGTTGTCTGTGTATTATGTGACTGTGGTGAGACTTGCCTGTTGTTTGTGTATTATGTGACTGTGGTGAGACTTGCCTGTTGTTTGTGTATTATGTGACTGTGGTGAGACTTGCCTGTTGTTGCGGAGGTCGCCCTCTGCTCGGCGAACGCCGTCAACCAGCGCTGCTTCTCCTCCACCGACGCCGCCTCCAGCATCAATACTCGCCCGCTCTGCAATTAAACCTCGTTCATTATCGACCGTAAACCAAGACTCGATCTATTATGTAAAACCTGTCAGATAAGATAATTGTGGTATACAGATTAAAATCTGTGGTGTACTGCCTCAAAGCCATGGTGTACAGGAAAATAGTCCCTTTGTGCTATAAAGCAAAGAAATAGTCCCTGCTGTTAAACCCTTGAATATGGCAACTACTGGGTTTGATATATTCGAAATGATAGATAATAAATGCAACAAACGATGGTTTTGTGGACCGGCGGCACTTTAAACCACTCGAGGTTGACGTCGTAATACACTTGCTAACGCTCGTGCATTACTATGCGCCAATCACTCGTGGTTATGGCCGCCTGTCCACAAAGCCATGGTTTATTGTCTATATCTTCGATCTTATATTTCCTTTAAATCAATCAATCCATTTCTGGCTTAACAACCAGTTCCTCAATACAAACAGGAAGGAGCGACACGAGACAAATAGAATGGAGCTGGAGAGATCGGCGCCTCACAGTCGACAGCGGCAGGGCGTCCGGCAGGAGCTGGCCATCTTAATGGCGAACAAAGGTCATTAGAGACTTGATTCATCCTAGATATACCTAACGACTTGAACTTTAGAGTGCGAATTAGGAGAATGGCAATAGGACAGGTTATTATGGTGGATTTTCAATCAGGACTTGAATTATTCACCGAGAATTCATAGAATTGTATTACAATTCATGAAGTAGTTGGAAAATTTGCGTTCCGAGTATTATCTCACCCCTGGTACAAGTTTAGCCACAGGAATAACATTAGAAAAAAAGTACTCAACGATCAACCTCGTAAAGTGACAATAATTACGATGACGATTGCGGCCCATCCAAACTCGTGGAGTATTGTGTATTTATACGATTCTCGATGCAGTTCTATATAAATATGTATATATGTATGATAATGATGTCAGGATCTGAAAACACACCTCGTAGAACATCACGATCCTAACATCTGTCATCTTACTGTACAAACATGACATACACATACGGCCATTATTAGCTTTCTCTTGTATCATATTACAGACATAATACCACATGTGTGCACATGTCATCAACAACAGAAGATGGCATTTCACAGTAGGCCTACACACATTATTACTGAACACCCCCAAATGTAGTTTCAGTTACATGAGTATCAACCTGACATTGTGATACAGTTTACTGTACAGATAATCACTTATCGTGTAAAGTATGAACGATGGCTATCGTCTTCCCCAAGGTATGAAACATTGATAATACATTCACCGACAAACTCTTGACGCCCTGCAGATCGATGTCTTTAAACTTTGACATAATATTTTGTCAAACTACAAATGTAGTTGATGCATCTTTTGATATAGATATATAGATATATGGCGCATGCAATATACGGCTTTATCTCGCCCCTAGTACAGGTTTAGCCATAGGAATAACGTAAGAAAAAAGAACGATCACCCTGGTAAAGTGACAATACTATGTCATCGTCGTGGCGGGGTGAATGCGAGATGACGTCATATGCGATTGACCAATTAGTGGCCAGGACTTGAGAGAAAATACAAGACATCAACATGAGGGATTTATACGTTCCTCACCGGATTTGCAAAGTATTCGTGGTCGCAAAGCGGCTGGTGATAGGAGTGTATGTTGCTACCCCTCGTCTTATATCCATTGGATTTGTAAAGTAATTTAAATTATTCTGATATTGTGATGCTATTTAATGTCATTGAAAGGGGAGAGATAAATCCAGAACCACACTCGAATCGTATAAATACACACTTCTTGACTTGCTTGGATGCGCCATAATCGTGACTCGGCTTCGGCTCACTAACGATTGCAGCTCATCCCAACTCGTGGAGTATCGTGTATATATACGATTCTCGATTCAGTTCTATATAAATGACAATCTGTAGATCACTAACTTACCGACGCCTCGGACGTAGCAGATTCTGAACTGTCGCTGGCAGAAGATGACTCGTGTGGATTGGTCTGGTCGTATGTGATCTGTAAATACACAACGTGGATACTAAATACACAATATTACCGTGATTTCCATCTGAGTGGCCGTATTCTCCGCGTAGCTGACGAGTATTGCGTAGCGTCAACTACAAGGAGAATACGGCCACACAGATCGAAATTATGGTCATGTTGTATTTATTACTCATTTATTTTTAGATTTAAGCAATAAATATGATCGTTAGAAAACTTTTCAATGTAATTAAGAAGTTATGTTTGGGACTACTTTCATCTCAAAAATCCGTATCCTCCTAGGAGGGTACGGAGCTCCGTATCCTCCTCAGTAGCGATCTGTAATCTCCATAGGCTTAGTATGGAGACTCCGTATCAGGTGGGTAATAAATAATTCTATTCTACGAGTCACGCCACCAACAGCATCTTAGTTCACAACAGGGATATCATCTGTAGAACTGCAACGCCCCTTCAAAAAAGGTATAGCATAGATTCTCCATGGGGTGATCCTTACTTGAAACTGATTTTTTCCAATAGAATTCCACTTATAAACACTTAGTTAGCTTTAATGCTTTGATTCGTTCTTTAGTGTCCACTTTTCAACACACGGTAGCCTCTTGTCCATTTATTCATGCAATATGAGATACTCGTATAACAAACGATTGACTATGTTTCCAAGATATTGACACCGGAAGTAATAGGTGCTGACCTTAATGACCTTCTGGTGGTTCCGGTTGAGGAGAAACACTTCCGGGTCGTCGGGGCCCGGGGCCGAGATCTTCACCGTGTCGCTAAATAACAGATAAGTGTGCTATATCAATAGTCCGCATACACTACCAGTCACTAGAGGGTGTTGTTGTATAACTATAATAATAGGTAGGGTACAGTAGGGGAGTTATAGAGGACCAGACCGAGAATCGTAGGAATGAACAATATTCCACGAGTTAGGATGCCACTGTAATCGTCATCTAGGCAAAGCCGAGTGCTAATTATAGTTAATTTAAATGAGTATTGTTGATTTCATGATTTAAGTACGGTTCTAGATTTATCTCACCCTTTTCACTAACATTAAAATAGAATCACAATATCAGAATAATTCAAATTACTTTGCAAATCCAGTTAGGAACCATGTTGAAGTCTTGACTTCATTCTCAAATCATGGCCGCTGATTTGCAAATAATGACATCATCTAACATCGCTCCGCCATGACCGTGGCATACTATTGGCACTTTACATGGTTGATGGTTGCGCATAATCTCTAATATCATTCCCATGGCTAGACCTGTATCGAGGGTGAGATGGGCAAAACCTGTACCGGGGGTCCGGGGTGTGATACACGTACTGGGGTGAGATACACGTACTGGGGTGAGATACACGTACTGGGGTGAGATACACGTACTGGGGTGAGATACACATACTGGGGGTGAGATACACATACTGGGGTGAGATACACATACTGGGGTGAGATACACGTACTGGGGGTGAGATACACGTACTGGGGGTGAGATACACATACTGGGGGTCGGATACACATACTGGGGTGAGATACACGTACTGGGGGTGAGATACACATACTGGGGGTGAGGTACACGTACTGGGGTGAGATACACGTACTGGGGGTGAGGTACACGTACTGGGGTGAGATACACGTACTGGGGGTGAGATACACATACTGGGGTGAGATACACGTACTGGGGTGAGATACACGTACTGGGGTGAGATACACATACTGGGGGTGAGGTACACGTACTGGGGTGAGATACACGTACTGGGGGTGAGATACACGTACTGGGGTTGAGATACACGTACTGGGGTGAGATACACATACTGGGGTTGAGATGCACGTACTGGGGGTGAGATACACGTACTGGGGTTGAGATACACGTACTGGGGTCAGATACACGTACTGGGGTGAGGTACACGTACTGGGGTGAGATACACGTACTGGGGGTGAGGTACATGTACTGGGGTCAGATACACGTACTGGGGGTCAGATACACGTACTGGGGGTGAGATACACGTACTGGGGTCAGATACACGTACTGGGGTCAGATACACGTACTGGGGGTGAGGTACACGTACTGGGGGTCAGATACACGTACTGGGGGTGAGGTACACGTACTGGGGTGTGATACACGTACTGGGGGTGAGATACATGTACTGGGGGTCAGATACACGTACTGGGGTGTGATACACGTACTGGGGGTGAGATACATGTACTGGGGGTCAGATACACGTACTGGGGGTGAGGTACACATACTGGGGGTCAGATACACGTACTGGGTGAGATACACGTACTGGGGTGAGATACACGTACTGGGGGTGAGGTACACGTACTGGGGTCAGATACACGTACTGGGGGTGAGGTACACGTACTGGGGTCAGATACACGTACTGGGGTGAGATACACGTACTGGGGTGAGATACACGTACTGGGGGTGAGGTACAGATACTGGGGTGAGATACACATACTGGGGGTGAGGTACACGTACTGGGGTGTGATACACGTACTGGGGGTGAGATACATGTACTGGGGGTCAGATACACGTACTGGGGGTCAGATACACGTACTGGGGGTGAGGTACACGTACTTGATGTCGATGACGGCGGTGGCGGTGTCGGGCTGCGTCTGCTGCGCGTCCCACACGCCGGGACCCCGACACACGTACAGACGTCCACCTCTCGCCACCAGGTAGCGCCTCTGCCACGTGATCCCGCGAGACTTGTTGGGCCGTCTGCGCGTGCGCCGTTTAAAATCTGTGCACACGTCGAGCCAGCCCTCTGTGAAAAGAAAACGGTGAATACAAGACTGAATCCGGGGAATATCACGTTTTGAGATAATTACATCAACTTATCTTAAATGTGTATCAGATATTAGTGACTGAAACACAATATCCTCCTGTTACCTTGCAAAGCCACTTTTGTTTCAGATATGTGGACCAGAATAATAAATACATATCATAGATGTGTTTCAGATCTATCTCCGACCTATAGAAATACTAGGTAGGAAAAAAATCTCCTCCAGTTCTCCGAATACAAATACAGTAAAACCCAAATTTAGATGCTGCGTTTACACTTGTTCCCGGCGACCACGGCAGCCACGTTTTGGGGCACCGTTGATGAAACGGGGCGGACGTGGGACAACTCGGGGGGACGGCTTGGACAAACGTGGGCAAAAGTGACGTACCCTGATCTCTGTGGACAGGTTTTTAAACTGTCAAAAGATCTGCCAAGGGATAATGAGAATCCTTCTGGACCATAGTGACATGTGATCAATGCCTACGTGGGAAAACTCAGGGAACGTGGACAAAACGTGAGGGACGTGGGAAAACTCAAGGTAACGTGGACAAAACGTGAGGGACGTGGGACAACTCAGGGTAACGTGGACAAAACGTGAGGGACGTGGGACAACTCAGGGAACCGTGGACAAAACGTGAGGGACGTGAGACAACTCAGGGTAACGTGGACAAAACGTGAGGGACGTGGGACAACTCAGGGAACCGTGGACAAAACGTGAGGGACGTGAGACAACTCAGGGTACCGTGGACAAAACGTGAGGGACGTGGGACAACTCCGGGGAACGTGGACAAAACGTGAGGGACGTGAGACAACTCCGGGGAACGTGGACAAAACGTGAGAGACGTGGGACATGGGTAATGTGATGCTTGGAAGTGCTTCAAACCCCGCGGCCGGGAACACGGTGTCTGAGTAGGCACGTACCGACGGGCGGCGGGGTGAGCGTGTCGAGGTGGCCCATCCTGTGTCGGAGGTCGCGCACCTCGCTGGCCGTCAGGTCGAGCAGGTCGTGGAGGCGCTGCGCTCTCTGCTGCTCGCTGTACGCCAACTGACGAGCAGCTCGCAGCTCCTGCTTCACCCGCTTCAGCTCCTTCCGCGCCTGTGTGAGACACGTCAGCAGGGATTTAATTACATATTGTGTAACGTGTGGTATCCTCACAGGGAATTTTACATATTGTGTAACATGTGGCATCCTCACAGGGAATTTGACATATTGTGTAACGTGTGGTATCCTCACAGGGAATTTTACATATTGTGTAACATGTGGCATCCTCACAGGGAATTTGACATATTGTGTAACGTGTGGTATCCTCACAGGGAATTTGACATATTGTGTAACGTGTGGTATACTCACAGGGAATTTGACATATTGTGTAATGTGTGGTATCCTCACAGGGAATTTTACATATTGTGTAACGTGTGGTATCCTCACAGGGAATTTTACATATTGTGTAACGTGTGATATCCTCACAGGGAATTTGACATATTGTGTAACGTGTGGTATCCTCACAGGGAATTTGACATATTGTGTAACGTGTGGTATCCTCACAGGGAATTTTACATATTGTGTAACGTGTGGCATCCTCACAGGGAATTTTACATATTGTGTAACGTGTGGTATACTCACAGGGAATTTTACATATTGTGTAACGTGTGGTATCCTCACAGGGAATTTTACATATTGTGTAACGTGTGGTATCCTCACAGGGAATTTTAAATATTGTGTAACGTGTGGTATCCTCACAGGGAATTTTACATATTGTGTAACGTGTGGTATCCTCACAGGGAATTTTACATAGTGTGTAACATGTTGTCAAAACTAAAAGGAAACATTGATATGATAAAACTAGAATGAACTCCATATAAGTGTATGTTCTTGAGAATTGTTTAACTGTCCACTCTGTTATTTAGAGTATAGATGTTATAGATACATATCTGTGTATGGTTATCTGTCTTCTTCCCTAAGAATAGAAGATATTCCAGATTCTCTTTTCTTGTCACGGTGTTAGCTGGTCTATAATGTTAGACTTTAGTTACTCTACGTGACAGAAGGTTATGACGTACCTTTTTCAGCTCGACGCACCCCTGACATTGCAGTTTGCGGTGTGACTCCTGGCCTCCCTGTGCTTGTGCGGACATTGTCGTTGTCTCAAATGTCGTCTGGTTTTCTGACACCAACGTCTGAGGAATAGGAAATGGAAGAGAATGAATCCCCACATTGAATTCATTAATGTGATGAAGTTTCAAATACTTCTAAACATGCAATATGAGATACCTCTGAACTGGATGTACGTGCTGTACGACAATTCTAGTTAGTCCCAATGGGAATGTTCCCCGTTCAAAGGGATATAATTATGTGGTTTTATACGATCTCCGTTTATCAACTCCATTTGGGTTTTTCATATCCTCTCTCTGATTCAAGACTGTAATATTACTACTTGAATACTATTCTAGATCAAGAATCTAAATTCAACACTTAAAGAATATAGGAACGATTTATATACATGTACCACGCCCTTATACTTCCTATGTACCACGCCCTTATACTTCCTAACAGAAGTCTCGAATTAACCACCAACGCAATGGACAATACACAAGGGGTATAGTTCTCAATACAGGTTCTGACTTACATTGTCTGGCTGTGGGTTGGGGAGGTCCCTGTCCTTAACATGTCAAGAGAGTAGATCTGACTTAATGCCACCCCCCCCCCCCCCTCCCCCATAGCTGCATCTAAATACAATACGCCGTTCTGCCTTTACTTCCTGCCACCGGCCTCTAAGTCCGACTTCACATCTCCCCCCCCCCCCCCCCCAACATCTCTCACCATGCAGAGCGGCTTTCTGTGCCGATGGGCGCCTGCATTTCCCAGAAGCGTCTGGTTTCGACATTTTCTCTTGACTTTTTAACAAGGTCCTAATTCTTGTGACGGTGGGTGGCGGTCTGCATCGCCGTATTCTGATCAGCACCTGAGTATGTCCATGGGCGTTACGTCCTGCTTCATTGTGTATTACTCTGTATCATATTTGTTTTACACCATAGTAACGGCCATGCCTGTATCACATCGGTTTCCACTGTGAAAAACTAAAATGTTAGGTTGAATGAAATGAAATAGAGGTGGAATTAAAAGCGGGCTGAATTTACATTCCATACTTTTGGAGGACGCTCAGTGCATATGATGGGGTCCTGCTCTAGTGTAGAGAGACGCCAGAATGTACAAGAAATTTCAAAGAGTTGATATGTCACAGCGAAAGACAAACTTTAACTATATAGCATATTAAATTCATTTATTACAAGTGAGCCTTAGTCATAAATCTCATTTATCTGCGAATCTACCTTTCAGATGTTTTAGCATTTGATAGACCACTTATTTTAGATCCGATTTAAACTTGTCTTTAAAGGATAAGATATTGAATCCTCAATGACGATAAAATGTGAAGAACAGGGTCGGATTTTTAAAACCTGCTAAATTGGCGAAAACAGGCTTATTTAGGGCTGATGTTGTAAACATGTATCTCATCAATGTGAAAATGATAGTTTTTGTTACATCTGTTGATAATCTTTCCTTCCAATACAGGGTTTTGTATAGCTCAGACGGATTTTTCCTTCCGAAAATTAGCAAAAACTAGTGCTTTTCATGATTTTCACTTTTTCCAAAATATGGAAAGCACAATGTTGAGCCAATTCTTTCTATTAACTTGTTTAAAGCATATGTCATTAGAAGTGTATACAATATAGTTTTGAAAATTAGTTAAAGTTTGAAAAAATATTAAAATGGTCAAAACTATCCAGCACCTTCAAATTGTCCAACATAGAGACCAATACAGCATGGTGTCTGACATCCCGATGTTCAGAGGACAAAAATAATGATATATATACTGAGAAATTAATTTTCCTTTATTGTAAAATATTGAATAAAATCCTGCCTGTGATACCTGTCAACACAATCGGATTATCCATTCTGATATTAAGACATTCTGATTCCATGATGATATTTTTTCCAAAAATTGGGGTGTTGGACAACACACCTGTTGAAATATGTCTAGAAGAAATAATAATCATAATAGTATAACAAATATCCCTTAATATGTTAAATGTCCCTACCACTTATGAATAGACAGGTTGGTTTTTTCTAAATGAAAAAATGTACTTTTTGTGGTTCAAAAACTAAAAACCTGTTTTCCGACACCCCGGGGTGTCGGACAACATGATCTATTATTAGTTATGATTTTGTGGTTGTTTCTTATCAGTAATTCAGTGGTTTGCTCTGAAAAACTTTGATTTCTATCATTTCATTAAAAATATAAAGGATTATAGTTACTGCTATTATTTTATTTGATGTTCTAAGTAGTTTTAAAAACGTGTTGTCCGACACCCCTCGTGTTGTCCGACACTCCTGTGTAGCAAACACCCAAATGTGGCTCAGAGCTTTTGTTTCAAATCTAAGATGTGATAAAGGTCAAATGTAACATATGTCACCATATAATAATAGTTTTTCTCAAACTATAAGCTTTTATAACGTTTTTTTGAGATTTCAAATATTTTAGGGGGGTGGATAACATGCAGTATTATACACAATTTCAAAAGGCTCTCAAATCTAAACCATTTATCTGATTTTGTTGGAATAAAGTTTTTCTGGAAGGTACTTTGCAGGTAAATAATATAAGATAGAAAATGAAATATTTTCTAAAATTTTCTTTTGGGTGTCTGACATCAGGATGAAAGTGCAATTTAGCAGGTTTTAAAAATCCGACCCAACAACAAATGAGAGTTTCCTGTATCTTATTCACCAGAGGACTATTCTAACTACCCACTCGGGCCTGTGAGCCATTTGGCAAAGCTGCAGCTTGGACACTGCATATCTCTGCATGTCATGAAACAATCCTAAAACATCCTTCAGGCCAGAGCGAGCCTATGCCGCCTGTTAACGAGAAGCTACAAGCCTAAATATGTCCGGATAGACAGAAATCTGTGAACGGGGGTTGGTGGGTTCCCCCAATATCCTAGAGAAAAGGTGCAATCTACAAGTAGGGACAGTTTGTGATTTCATATACATGACTCAACCGGAAATACTCACAGCATGGATCAGTATTACGCATGCGCAGTGACCGCCAGGTCCAGGCCCCAAACACGTATTTTGAATATTCAGCAATGGCTGGTTCCCGCAGAATGTGGTTAAATATTCGCCGGTAACTCCCTCGGCAGGAATGTGGTCGGTGAGGGGGGGGGGGGGGGGGGGTCGGCAGGTGGTCACAGTCCATTTTACTCACAAAGTAACCACAAAGTGGTCGAACAAAATCTACTCTCCTGAGATCTTTTGTGACCTCATCGGCGAAAATGTTGATAAAACTTTTTGTGCACGTGCGACATTTTAGATTGTTATGTCCATCGTGTGCTTTCTTACATATCACAGAAAATCCATATGATTATTTTAGACTGGCTCATGGATGTCCATTCCTTTATTTTGTGAAAATTGTAGTGTTGAGTAACAACACAGTTCGTGCAACAGGATCAAATGAAAAAGCGGTAATAAGAGTAAAAAGACCTAAAACTGAGGGTTAAAGTCCTCCTTACCTGGCTGTGATTAGTCAGTGGCGTAAGAATAGGGGGGGCAGGGGGGGCGACTGCCCCCCCACTTTTTTTCCAGCCCAAAAAAGTCAGCAGCTTCAAATTTTACTCAAACGTGTGTTAAACCTGTCTTGACTTTTCAGCATAGAAAAATGTCTAAGTCTGACTTTTTAGCCTGCAATGATGGCTAAGCCTGACTTTTCACCGTGGAAAAATGTCAGAGTCTGATTCTTTAGCATGCAATGATGGCTAGGTCCTGACTCTTCACCATGGAAAAGTGTCAAAGTCTGACTTTTTAGCATGGAATGATGGCTAGGTCCTGACTTTTCACTGTGGAAAAGTGTCTAAGTCTGACTCTTTAGCGTGCAATGATGGCTAAGTCCTGACTTTTCACTGTGGAAAAGTGTCAAAGTCTGACTTTTTTGCATGCATTGATGGCTAAGCCCTGACTATTCACCGTGGAAAAGTGTCAAAGTCTGACTTTTTATCGAGCAATGATGGCTAGGTCCTGACTCTTCACCATGGAAAAGTGTCAAAGTCTGACTTTTTAGCATGGAATGATGGCTAGGTCCTGACTTTTCACCATGGAAAAGTGTCAAAGTCTGATTCTTTAGCATGCAATGATGGCTAGGTCCTGACTCTTCACCATGGAAAAGTGTCAAAGTCTGACTTTTTAGCATGGAATGATGGCTAAGCCCTGACTTTTCACTGTGGAAAAGTGTCAAAGTCTGACTTTTTAGCATGGAATGATGGCTAAGCCCTGACTTTTCACTGTGGAAAAGTGTCAAAGTCTGACCATTTAGCATGCAATGATGGCTAAGCCCTGACTTTTCACTGTGGAAAAGTGTCAAAGTCTGACTTTTTAGCATGCATTGATGGCTAAGCCCTGACTATTCACCTTGGAAAAGTGTCAAAGTCTGACTTTTTAGCATGCATTGATGGCTATGTCCTTACTTTTCACTGTGGAAAAGTGTCAAAGTCTGACTTTTCATAGACTTTTCGCAGATTCACAGTAAATCCAGAGGAACAGGCAAATGTCTGATTTCATATCAAGAAAAAAGTCTGCAATTTTTCAGTTCGCCCCCCCCCCCCCCCCCCCCCACTTTCAAAACGTTCTGACGCCCCTGTTAGTGGAGTCAACTAAATACCCAGAGTATTAGGTCAAACATGACTTCAAAGGAGAAACTTCAACTCCTCCTGACCAACAGTTTCGCTAAAATAAAAACAATGTAAATTTAAGCCGAGACTTAACTCCTGGGAGTCGTATTACCCTGGTATGTGGTGAACAATGAGATGATTCATTGTCACATCTTGTGCATCTTTTACGCGTAAAGATTGTTGATAATCTTTGGTTCTGATCAGAGACCAACACTTAATTGATATATCCTTCCATGTCCTGTCCATGTCCTGTCCATGTCCTGTTCATGCCCTGTTCATGCCCTGTTCATGCCCTGTCCATGTCCTGTCCATGTCCTGTCCATGCCCTGTCCATGCCCTGTTCATGCCCTGTTCATGCCCTGTTTATGTCTATGTTGCTATCTAAGTATGTATGCTCTTAGATATATATATATGTAATATATATATATATATATATATATATATATATATATATATATATATATATATATATATATATATATACTGCTGTATATCTGTCCATCAGTTATGATGGGTTTTCTGTTTATTACGATGTTTTATTATTTTTTACTGGGAAGAACGTCTTTTGGTGATTACACCTTGTCTTATATCCACACTTGAATAAAAAAAGAAAAATAAGAATTTGGCCATCGTGCTAGGTGTTTCCAATCGTAGTGCATCGGGATGTCTATCGTGGTGAATTGGCGGCAATTGGTGCACGTTATTAATCCCAAACTTGTCGAGACATATGACCGACATATTGGTCGAACTGAGAAATCTGCAAAACCTATTCATATCTATAATAACAGAGGTTCAAACTAACTGGACTTCACTATTCCTTAAAACAACTCTGTAGAAACCGAAAAATCGTACCGTTCTGACATCTCCTCATACCAATCAGCAATTCCGTTTTCTTCAACCTTTCCTAGTCGGTTTCTTTATTCCTTTTTTCTAATTTCCCCCAAACCTCTTTCTGAATAATCAGTACCTGTATACAATGTGTGTAGAACTCCAGGTAAGTAACACTTGATGTGTGTTAAAGGTATGTAAAGTGTGGACTCACCATGGTGGTGGGTGTGTGACTCGTTAGTCCCTGTCGGTATTTGTAGAGTTAGGTTTTAGAGACATAAAGAATCCCACGCGCGTACTGGAGGCTGTGTCACTGAGTGTGCTGCGTCCTCTGTCTGTGTCGGTTTCTGATCAAGCCTCAATCGAAACCGTCCTATATAACTGTGGAGTGTGGCGGGCGGCGGGCGGCGGGCGGGGTACGGCGGGCGGTGTACGGCGGGCGGTGTACGGTGTATGGCGGGCGGTTTACGGCGGGCGGTTTACGGCGGGCGGCGGGCGGCGGGCGGCGAGCGGTTTACGGCGGGCGGGGTACGGCGGGCGGTGTACGGCGGGCGGTGTACGGTGTACGGCGGGCGGTGTACGGTGTACGGCGGGTGGTGTACGGCGGGCGGTTTACGGCGGGCGGTGTACGGTGTACGGCGGGCGGTTTACGGCGGGTGGCGGGTGGCGGGCGGCGGGCGTGACTTGTGGCATACAGAAAGTGGCGGATGTTAGACAAGTACCTTGTGGATGAGAAAACTTCATTACAAACCTCAACTTACACGTCTACATGTAAATAGACATGTAATAAGGTTTCCTCCCAAGTGGATTCCCTGAAACAATAAGTCACATTGACCAATGATCGTACAGAAACTGAGCAGGAGCCCGTCTTAAACATTTCGCTGATAAATAATGAAGTTTATGTCATTAAGCTCCGCCCCCTCCCCACCTCACTACTCACTCAGGCCAATACCAACACAGTGGGTGATTTTTATTTTCCTGTCCCATGCATGCTCTACAGGCGTAGTTTCTCTGCCACATTGACAGACTTTTTAGCGTGCTATGATGGCTAAGCCCTGACTTTTCGCCATGGAAATATGTCAAAGTCTGACCTATCAGCGTGCAATGATGGCTAAGCCCTTACTTTTCACAGTGGAAAAATGTCAAAGTCTGACTTTCTAGCATGCAGTAATGGCTAAGCCTTGACTTTTCCCCATGGTAAAATATCAAAGTCTGACTCTTTAGCGTGCAACGATGGCTAAGCCTTGACTTTTCACCGTGGGAAAGTGTCAGTCTGACTTTTTCGTGTGTAATGAAGGTAACGACCTGACGTTTCTCAGATTTTTCGAAGATTTACGGTAAATCCAATGTGACAGGACAATCTCAAAGTCTGACTTCAAGAAAAAAGTCAGCAATTTTTCAGTTCGCCCCCCCCCCCCCCCCCACACACACACACACTTTCAAAATGTTCTGACGCCCCTGATACCTCCAGAGGGCCCGATCCCCTATGGAGTGGTTAACATCTCCCTATGCCATGCTTCAGATTGCACTGTTCCAACCTGCAAAGTTATCGGTTTGTATCAATTGAAGTTTTGTGAACGTATACACTTTAACTGCACAGATAACTGTAGGTGTTACGAGTTGTGCAGGTGAAGTGCACATTGTCACACATTGTGTCTCTACATTATTTTGGCTCGGATGGGTCTTAGTAATGTTTTTAACTTCACGTTTTGAATCCTTATGAATCGTGAATTTATCATTTAAATGCATTTGAATGTTTTCATAATTAGCGTTCATTGAAATAATAAAATCCATTTGAATCACCATCCCTCTCTGGTGCTATTCTCGGACACTAAAAGACCCACGTCCTGTTTCTGTTGGTTAATGACCGATCCCTGCGTCCCTATTGGCGGAGACAGGGCGGGGAACGCCGGCGTCGCGGGCTCCTGCTGATGTCGTCTGCTCGGAAACAGGGTTTTCTCTAATGGCGGTAGTGTTTGGGAAAATCATATCGTGATGGCATACATCCTGTATAGTGTAAGCACGGACTTAAAAGGTCCGTGGTGTAAGTCGACTCCGGTTCCGTGTTTATATTACAACATGGAGTTGTGTTTGTCTGTATTTGACTCATGATGCTACATATATATGTCAATGGGGAGGTAAACACGAAAACCGACTATTTCGGGCTATTAGGGGACATACATGTGTATAAATTACTGCCGATTCATTGAGATGTCAACTAGCATGGACAAGCAGATTGTCGCCAGAAATAGATTATGAATAGCCCATAAATCATAAAGACCAGTGTGCATTTTACATTGATATGAAATGAAAATAGGTTTTACTTCCTTAAAGAACAATCGTATAATGACTGGTGTATATATAATCAATCTATCGATGCTGAATATCAGCTCTTTTCTTTTTGTGTTGAGCAAGGTGGGCTACGAAATGTAATACATTGTATGGTTATTGCACGTTCAGCTTTTATTTCTAGAAATTTAATTGCCTAGCTACTGAAACTACTCTGTCTAACAAATTATGTCTTTACACCCCCGTCATAAGACCATAGTAGCAGATGTATATATAAATGATGGTCTAATTGTTCAATGGTGATACTTTAGTCTTGTATGTAACTAAAAGGTTTTGGACATATTGAATCTATGGATCGTTTGCTGCAACTCACTTACACCCAGTCCACTTGTCCTTTCTGCAACTGCCTGACCAAAGCACCAGTGGATCTTGAGGTAATGTGGTCTTCTAGGCACAGCTCGAAGACCCTGACACACTGGCCCTCTGCTCCTTTTACAATATCACAGTGAATAGCACGCAGATAGTGAAGGGATAGCTTTTTTTGCAGCAACCTGGAAGTCCATGTGAGCACTCTAACCTTTAAGCAGCGTATATAGAACATCTAAGCATGCTATAAGATATAATAAAGGCACCTTATGGGATTTCGTTTGTCACCCGTCGGATCACGGGTGTTTAAGAAGGCGGCTCGGTTAGCTCCGTCCACGCGGCACGGCATGACAGGATGCGCCGGACACCGTCAGGCGAATGCAGACTTTACTCTGTGTTACATTTACATGCTCGTGATGCTTTTCAGTCTCGGCCAGTTTCTCAGCTCATACAGCCACGGTTTAACTTAACGAATACAACATTGTTGCTTGTCTGGAGGTTAGACAAACAACAATGTTGTATAAAACGAAAGTCGTACTCTATCTAGAGTATAGGGACATCCTGTTCCATGGCACAAAAGACTCACAAGTGACTAAATTACAAAATCGTCGAAACAGGGGCCTCCAAATCTGTACACAGTCAGAACTACGACCCGATCCGTCAACAGCACGAGTCGTGTAAAATAAACTACTCGAGCGACCAATGGAAGGCACACCTCCTCTCGTTAGGCCGATGAAGGTCAACGGACCCATCCCAAGTAGCCGACCCAACGAGGTACACCAGACTGATTGATGGGCCGGTATCACATACAAATAATAGCATAATTATAAGCAAATACAAAACATCAGTTGAATACAAAGCTGCAGGGCTATGAAACGCCCTTCTATCGGATTATGTCTGATAATCAATAAGGAGGGCATGCAGAGTTGTCTGAAAACAAAGTTAAAACTAAGTTACTAAATTACTAAGACTATAACTAGTGGTTGATCACCTGTCAAACCATATAAACACTGTGATAGTCAAAACCGCCATACATAGCATGTAAATAAACTTGTTAATGTTATACTCCAATAACTAATGTGACAACCATTGAATGACATTCTAAAACATCATAGAGTTTGTATATCTCTTACTGTATTACTGAATGACATACTGCAATGTGTCTATGCATTAAACCAAACAACTCTGTAAAGTTGGATTATACAGAAGACTTTTGTACCTGAATCTAGTTCTGTTTTACACATCCTGTAACTACCTACTGAACTGCCAATATTTGTACGGCCATAAACTTGCTAGAAAGTATTCCACTTATGATTTCTTCTGCCGGAGCATGTGGAAGATTCTTGAATTCTAACAGCAACTCCAGGATAATAAAAGCTTTAAAAACACAAAAAATACAGAGGCATTTAGCTCCTCGACATGTATACCCTGGGACCCTTGTAGGCACAATCGTGGCCCCCTACTCCGAACCTTCTGTATTTCTATGAGAACGACTAAGATAGAAATGGACAAGGTTTATTGACCACTCATATATGCAATAGTGTGGCATAGTCCAATTAGAGGGATGATGGTTTGCTTATATATTCGACAGGCAATTGATATCTTATTTTTCCAAATAAAGCAATTTGCTGGTAAGCTTTTTGATGGATAATTTCATATTGCAGTGAGATTGTCATGTATTGATGGTACATTGGTGAAAATCCCCAGGGCAGCTTGAAAACCTTGCCGAGTGTCCTCAGGTTGTCGTGTTGTATGCCTCCAGATTATCTGAGAGTAACCTCCATGACAGGCTGTGACTCCTGTGAGTATATACCGAGTCATCTGAGAGTAACCTCCATGACAGGCTGTGACTCCTGTGAGTATATACCGAGTCATCTGAGAGTAACCTCCATGACAGGCTGTGACTCATGTGAGTACCGAGTCATCTGAGAGTAACCTCCATGACAGGCTGTGACTCCTGTGAGTATATACCGAGTCATCTGAGAGTAACCTCCATGACAGGCTGTGACTCCTGTGAGTACCGAGTCATCTGAGAGTAACCTCCATGACAGGCTGTGACTCCTGTGAGTATATACCGAGTCATCTGAGAGTAACCTCCATGACAGGCTGTGACTCATGTGAGTATATACCGAGTCATCTGAGAGTAACCTCCATGACAGGCTGTGACTCATGCGAGTATATACCGAGTCATCTAAGAGTAACCTCCATGACAGGCTGTGACTCCTGTGAGTATATACCGAGTCATCTGAGAGTAACCTCCATGACAGGCTGTGACTCATGTGAGTATATACCGAGTCATCTGAGAGTAACCTCCATGACAGGCTGTGACTCCGGTGAGTACCGAGTCATCTGAGAGTAACCTCCATGACAGGCTGTGACTCCTGTGAGTATATACCGAGTCATCTGAGAGTAACCTCCATGACAGGCTGTGACTCATGTGAGTATATACCGAGTCATCTGAGAGTAACCTCCATGACAGGCTGTGACTCCGGTGAGTACCGAGTCATCTGAGAGTAACCTCCATGACAGGCTGTGACTCCTGTGAGTATATACCGAGTCATCTGAGAGTAACCTCCATGACAGGCTGTGACTCATGTGAGTATATACCGAGTCATCTGAGAGTAACCTCCATGACAGGCTGTGACTCATGCGAGTATATACCGAGTCATCTAAGAGTAACCTCCATGACAGGCTGTGACTCCTGTGAGTATATACCGAGTCATCTGAGAGTAACCTCCATGACAGGCTGTGACTCATGTGAGTACCGAGTCATCTAAGAGTAACCTCCATGACAGGCTGTGACTCCTGTGAGTATATACCGAGTCATGTGAGAGTAACCTCCATGACAGGCTGTGACTCATGTGAGTATATACCGAGTCATCTCAGAGTAACCTCCATGACAGGCTGTGACTCATGTGAGTACCGAGTCAACTGAGTGTAACCTCCATGACAGGCTGTGACTCCTGTGAGTACCGAGTCATCTCAGAGTAACCTCCATGACAGGCGGTGACTCATGTGAGTACCGAGTCATGTGAGAGTAACCTCCATGACAGGCTGTGACTCCTGTGAGTACCGAGTCATCTGAGAGTAACCTCCATGACAGGCTGTGACTCCTGTGAGTATATACCGAGTCATCTGAGAGTAACCTCCATGACAGGCTGTGACTCCTGTGAGTATATACCGAGTCATGTGAGAGTAACCTCCATGACAGGCTGTGACTCATGTGAGTACCGAGTCATCTGAGAGTAACCTCCATGACAGGCTGTGACTCCTGTGAGTATATACCGAGTCATGTGAGAGTAACCTCCATGACAGGCTGTGACTCCTGTGAGTATATACCGAGTCATCTGAGAGTAACCTCCATGACAGGCTGTGACTCCGGTGAGTACCGAGTCATCTGAGAGTAACCTCCATGACAGGCTGTGACTCCTGTGAGTATATACCGAGTCATCTGAGAGTAACCTCCATGACAGGCTGTGACTCATGTGAGTATATACCGAGTCATCTGAGTGTAACCTCCATAACAGGCTGTGACTCATGTGAGTACCGAGTCATTAATACAAAAAAAGCAAAGTAACGGGTCGTAAACTAAGCTCAAATTGACTCTAGACTCCCGATTATTTACTGATATCTGTGGGATACACAATTGCTCAATCATTTTAGAAGATTTACATTTTTTGTTCAATTATTGTAATGGTCTCACGATGCACAATGCTGAAGAATTTCTTAGAATCTACAAACAGTAATCATAGGCTTGTTGGTCTCGGATATTGATACAGATCAGTATTGAAACAAATAGCATGAAAAAAATGAAAATAGCATCAATTGCCCGGTTCATTCCGGTAGCCACATTGTTGAGGATCCATCATAGATTGGCAACTCATAACAGTTTTATTGTGCGATTATGGATTGGGACTTTGGGATATAGTCCTGAGCGTTTGATATGGGTAAAATTGCATTATCTAATTCAATCAAATGCAGCATTTTTAAAAGATAAGATTTTCGAAAAATAAGTAATCACATAGTAATTCACGCGGCTTCGCCTTGTGAATTACTATGTGAGTTAAACTCGATGGCATACGGGCTCAGACCCTAAACTTTCATGGGCTTCCTCTGTAATCTGTGTGCAGATTCACTCTCAGGCAGCCCTCAGCGCCGATGAACACCGAACTCAATATCGTGTAAATAACTCGTAACCGAGCGGTAACCACATGGCGCGCTCTGAGGTCAGACTAACGAGCGCCATGTTCCTAGTTCCTGTGAACTCTGACGGAGACCCAGCTGTCAGAGACACGGGCAGGGTGCAGGGCGGTGTGCGCACGCAGGGGCCAGATCCGGGGCCAGTTCAGGCTGAAGAGCACTGGAGAGCGACAGGGGCGCCACCTGCACAGGCGAGGAGTGGATACGTGGAGGTGAGGATCTCTCAGGTGGCGGGAGGAGGGTGATTCTTGTACACTGCACTCCCTTTACGACACACAAATAGTTACAACAAGAACTTGTTGAGTCAAACAATAAAAGATTAACGAAAGCAAAAGTTGTCTCATAATTAAGGAACTTTTCTGTTAAAAAGGAGTCACCATAGCCGAAGCCTTCCATGCCCAAACTGTCCGCTTTTTCACGCATTGCTAAATCATACTCCACGAGGGATTTGCCCGTATGGGTAGGTTTGCGGTCAATTAGATACGAAATATGATCTGCTAAACCTTCTGTATTCAGACCCTGTGAAGACAAAGTTCTCAATAGTCCCATATTTGCGCTGAGTATCTGGTCAAAAGTTGGATTATCGCAACTAGGAGGTAGAAAAGGAGTAAGTGAAAAGAATTTGGACTTACGTTTTACCTTCTCTGAACAGGCATGTGTGCCGGTGCAATTTGATGCATTTCCTTGCACGTGCGGTGGAAGAAATATTTTTGCATTAGGATAAACAGGTCTTAAACTAGGGTTGGTTTGTAACCCCCGAGGCAATGAAGCCTGACCGACAATTTCATGGGTGAATGCGTTGGGCATTGCACTATCGCTACCACGTGGCACCCTTTCAGACTGGCCGGCACCTTCCTCGGAACTATTTCTCAACTCAAAGTCTCGAAAACTGGAACATAATACCTGTATATCAGACTTAATAGAGGAGACCTCCTTCTTTAGTTTGTTATGTTCTAACAATAGGTTACTCACCCAAGGGGGCTTTTGCCACGGGGATCCGCCACCGCCTTCTGCCCTGTCTCCAACCGCTCCCAATTCCTCCTCTGTGGTCTTCATTGAAGTCCGCTGTAACTCTTTAAATTTACAGGTGGGACAGCCTTCTCTATGTGACCGACCATCGTAGTCCAAGCCACAAGTGTCACACTTGCGCATGGTAACCAAAAGGTATACCAAAAACGGACAAAAGTCACTGAAAAGTCGACCAAAGTCGAGAAAAAAATCTGAAGCGTGGTGGGCCGGCGGTGACGGATCCCTGTAGAGTGAGGTCGATCCCTGGTCCTGCCCGTCCTTTTATGGTCTGGTATCCGATGCCCTCTGGTGTCAGGTTCCTGAGTTGTTGGTCCCTGGTCCATGAACGCCGTGGTCCCCTGGTGATATTTTACTGGACTACTATTTTATATGTCCATAAAGACTAGTCTTTATGATTCACATATATATATATATATATATATATATATATATATATATATATATATATATATGAGGAGGTATTCAGTACACATCAATGATGTGATGAACACTACATGTAACAGCATCAATCCAAAAAACAACAAAAAACGTGAAGCATGCATAAAGAGTGTCATTCTATCAAACACGAGTTCAAATACCTGAAAATGCAGCTTGGATCCCAAATTAAGTCAAGAGTGAGTCAAATAGCCACTCGTCTTGCAGGTGGCCGAGATGACTATATTTACAGAGTGTGTCCCTGGAATGTATTTACAATTAGCGAATTGACTGTAAATTAGGATGAATACTTCAGTTACCTGAGGTTGAATACTGAAGTTGAAAATTACACATGTAACTTGCTGGGTTTTTCCTATTTTCTTTTCTCTTTTTGTTTTGTCATGTACTATCGCCATGTTTTTGTATTTGTATTTGTATTGCTCAACCTTTCAGCGAGTATTTCAAAATAAGGATTTGTTTCAGAGATACAGGACTTGAGAACTTAGTGCAGAGTTACATGACCTGCATGTATGCAATGTATGCTATATATATACTACATATCACCCGAATGGTAAGAAAACAGCTGATAACGATTCGTTGTATACACCTTTTATATGTCGTATAGCACTTGTTAAGTTAGGACAGGTGCAAGGAAGAGCGTCCTATTCCTGGATGAGTGTACTTTATCCTCTTCTTTTTTTGATAAAACAAAACAAAACAAGGATAAACAAAAGCAAAAGCAAAATACATGTAGTCCGTGCAACACGGAGAGTTGTGGTTTGCTCACGGAACCTAATTTTGGGGACACGGCGTGAGTCAACTCCACGTAACAGAATCTGCATTACCTCGACGAGAACAAAGTAGGCCTCGAATACTTCCCATGCTAATGATGCTTGAAAGCATTCGTTTAAAGAATTTGAATAAAATAGGTACCATAAATGAAAATTAATATTTTTCAGGAAGTAGAATATCACATCATTATGTACATTGATGTATATGATAATACTCTCATCGCTATATATACTATGTCACATTTGGTTTTATTATCAGTATTAGGTCTCATTATGTAAAATCAAGATTTGACTTGTATACAAATCTAGCAGCACGAAGCATTCTGATTGTTATTTGTTTGTGTGTTTGATTTAACGTCCAGTCAACCATGACTGGTCTTTCCAGGCTTTCTCAAGGTTCAGCTTTTCTCATTTCTTTTACATCACAAGGGTGGTGATCGAATCTATGAGATGATTTTAGGTAGAAACCTCACCCCTACACATTTGAATACTGGAGATATATATTATGTAATATCTATATGGAATGGAACGCAAGAGCTATATGGTTGCTGGGGTAGGAGTGGGATTATATCTATAGTTAGCTGTATCAACAAGCCCCGCATGATCAATTTAAAAAAAAACCCACAGAATTATATAATAAGTTGGCGGGGAGGATATATTGGTGGGATACGTAAGGCAGGAGAACTTTTTTTATTCACGTAAACAATGAACATTGACACAATCTGTCGTCTAGGGAAGTTCTTCCCAGAGGGTTCAGGACAATTACAAGACGATACAAGCAAGCATACATCACATAGACATAGCAGAGAAAAAATAGAGGGAAATATAGTTACATATATATATATACCTATGAATAAGAGGCGCATAAGTAAATTTGAAATAATTCATTATAGTTTCGGATAGAAATGTGTGGTATGATATTAGAACAAAACGATGAGAGTGATATGGTATGATTGAATAGTAAAATCTGATATTTTGTATATTGTTTTACATACAATGTACACATTAATTATGTAGAAACTATTCATAAGGTGATACATGTCCTTATAGATTGATAAGGTGTGCAGGGGGTGGGTGGGGAGGTTTGTGAAGTGAACAGGTTTTAATGTGTGAGAGGATTAGACTTTCAATGATCTATAATCCTAACGGCAATTGTGCCTGCTGTGTGTATCGTACTTTATAGTTTGGATGATGGCGTTGAGAAAGATGCCTTCTTTAGATTATGAGTCTCCATTCCGAGCATATTGATGACAGTTGTAGGGTGCCTTGTGGTTAAAAGACTGCCTTCCACAGCCCATAGCGCACATACCTCAGCACATACTGCAAATCTAACAAAGTGCTCTAATTTGTTTTAATTGAGACGCTTCGGGGAAATGTCACACATGAGCGCACTATGACGTCACGATGAACGCAGCACCTCGTAAAGCTCCCGGATGTCGGCAATATGTCGTAAACAATGACGTAAACAATGACGTAGCCGTCTCGGGATCCTGACTTCTAAGTTGCATCATCGTTTACACCGTGACTTTCAGGGACCATCTCTTCAGAATACGTGATTGGTCAATACAATGACCATGACATGTTCACTGAATCTCCCCTTCACAGCTATTTTGGTCGGAGGGGTGAGATATTCACCGAGTTCGAAGAACGAGGTGAGTATTTCTTACCAGAATATCGAGGAACAGATAGAACTCAGGTATACTCATATATCTCCTTGTTATTATGTACCTGTAACCCATTAAAAACGTCATTTTACAGTGGTCACATGGTACGGAAGGACATTTGAATATTATTATATACCTATGCACTAAGTGACACACCATACTGTCCGCTGCTGGGGGGTTCCTTCGTAACGTACATATTGCGCGATAAGCCGTGTAGCATCGTACTTACATACAGATTGCGTGCTTTGAACTATACTACGGAGTGCTTTGAACCATACTACGGAGTGCTTTGACCATACTACGGAGTGCTTTGAACAAATAACACATTCTGATTGGCCAAGAGGCCGACAGCACGAATCTGGGCGGAAAAATTGCAAATGGCGGATCCCTTCACTTCGCATGTTCCAATGTGTCTAACACGCGCAACGCAACGAGTTATCACGTGTATTGACCAAACATCAAGGCAACTAACTTGTAGAATTCACCTGATACCGTTAAAATCGCTTAAATCTGCGTATTTGATCGATATCAACACTGACACCCGCCGATGGGGCGTCAACAAAGGCGGCCGTATATGTGCGACGTCATTATCGCTAACTTCACTCTCCGAAGCCGATATCCCATTCCGTTTATTCATATAAAAGAACAGTAGTGATACGATTGGTGGTGTAAAAAGTGAATCCGGGTAACTTCACATTCTTCAATCATAGTTCAGGTTCGTTAACGCTATCTATTCGAACAAAAAATCTGTTCGGATATCAAATGTAACGCGCGCAGGCTCAATCAACTTCCGGATGAGTATTGTGATGTACTTGCCGCTGTGGTGCCAAAATTGGTTACCCTGCCATAAATGGTAATTATCGCCCACTAGCACTCTCCTCCCAGATCTTTTGCTGCACTAACGCTTGACAAGCGGCCGCAGGAAGTAGAGCGTAGGATATCTGCTAGGAGGGTGATTTCACCAAGCCCTCTAGCGGATAATCAGAGCGGATAATAGAATTTAGACATGAGAATTACATTGTTGTGATATGTCGTAATATGCTTAATTTCGGCAAATTTTCACTCTCCAACCATTGACATCAACACTGCGCATGTTCACGCATGCGCACAAGATACTAGTGGGCGATAATTACCACTTATGGCAGGGTAACCAATTTTGGCACCACACCGCGCTGGTGGACAGTGATAGTGTCAACAGAGTCGATTTCGGAGGATTATAACCAAAATTAGGTATATAATAATAAAAAACACAGTGATGACGCCAATACGATGTTACTTATTCGAGGTGTATGACAGAATTCGTTCCTCGAATAAGTAACATCGTATAGGTGTCATAACTATGTTTTTATATATTACTATATACCCATGCCGTATATATACTGTAAATACGCACTGTTTTACCATATAACGTAAAAATACTGTACAGACCACTGCTTCGTACAGGAAAATACATACTACCTTCCCATAAACGTTTATTAAAATATTGGTTGTTAAGAATTAAATTAATGATTTTTCAAAATATCGGGTATATAGTAAATATATAACGTCTAACCATGCTTGTACAAGCCACAAAACTCGATGATAATTTACAGTTTGTAGGGAACTCGATGTAAACGCGTCGTTCCGTGCAAACCGTAAATTACCATCTCGCTCTGTGACTTGTACAGCATGGTCAGGACGTTCTATAATTATTTCGTCACTCCTGGTCAGTAAAGTGAGACATTGGCCCATAGGGATGTAATAATATCTCTATGGCTGCAGAATCCCTTCCTAGGGTCATGGATATGGCACTTAAGCCCAACGCACACTTAGCGACTTTTGTATATCGCAAGCAAAAAGTCGCCGTAAAAGTACCCTTGCGATGTTTTCCCAGTACAATATCGCCAAGTGTGCCATGGAAGCCTTGCGATATTGCACCACCCCTTTTGCACCCCCTTTTGCATGCGATATTTTTCCCCCAATAGGGAGAAAGTCTCATGCGACTTTGGGAATGACATGTCAATTCTTTCCCTTACGATATTGGACCGTTTTTACGCAACCACCTGCTGGGTGGGCAGCCGGGCCGGTCCCGGGGCCCATTAAAACTCAATTAACTGCCATATAAGGGATACAGTAAGTGTCAGCAGCCCTCCTTGCGATATTGTACCGTGTAATATCTCAACAGAAAATCGCTAGGTGTGCCATGAAATGCCTTGAGATATGAGGCCCGCCTCCAGCTGTGAAGGCCGAAGCCCGCGGTACATTTTACGGCGACTTTTTCCCCTCCCCTGCTGCACAAATCACCTTGCGATATCGCAAGTATATCGCAAGGAAAAATATCGCTATGTGTGCGTTGGCCTTAACCTATACACACGGTCATCCAAATCCGTGAATTTGTTAATTGTGTTTACTGTTTACAGGTATGCGGATGTAGAGGAACTCCGTCGGCTCAGTTTGGTTGTGTGTCGACGTGGGCATCACGCCACCTAGCGGGAATGTGAAAGACGCCGCAGGTGGCGTGAGACGTGAAGTCCCGTGCAGACTCAGCGTGCCGCGAGGACAGACGCCGGGCGCACCTGACCACAGAGCGGGTGGGGCCTGGTTCCCGGCAGAGTCCAGGGAGTCACCAGGGACCTGGGACCCGTTTCAATAGTCTGTAGGACGTCCGTTATTGGGTGTAGTGACACAATAGCGGTACTTCGCGTTGCAATAGTTAAGGGACAACCGTTTGTGGGACATAGGGTAACAGACAGGCGCAAATAGTGGCTTGTACCATTTCAGAAGTGGGTGTCCAGTCACTAAAAGGGTCACTGTAGTGTCTATAATAGCGAGAGGGTATACCCTCTCGTTTTTGATGACACAAACACATAACTTTACTTTCCATAGGAATTAAGCTATGAAACTTTAACCCCAGTTAGGGACACATACAACTTATAAACATGCCAAATATGAAGGATATCGGTCCATGCAATCTAATGATATTCACATTTGAATTTTGTCATAGAAAATGCTGCTCTGATAGCCAGTGTAGGATTTCTCAAGCCTGTCACTAATTTCTGCAGCGACTTTTACCTTGACACCACTTGTTCCCGAGAGCACTAACACCATCCATTGTAAGGCCCAGGCAGCAATGTCACTATGTCACCAATAGTGAACGGACACACCACCCCAATAGTGACATGCCTTTTGCAACGAGAATTAAATTTTGTCACTATTCCTGTCACTATTTGAGTCACTATACATGTCACTAAGTGGCTTAGTGACCAATTCTATTGAAACGGGCCCCTGTTTCACTAGTTTCGTGACATGCACTGTTGGTGCCGCTTTTCATGTCTGTCTAACACTTTTGTCACGAAACTAGTGAAACAGGGCCATGACGTGTAGATTTGTCTAATTCCTATGTTTGGGGTCTGTCTTTTCCTAAGGGCAGCTACTTGTGTTGTCACAAAACCAGACAACCCAATCTGTCTGTATGGTGTCACAGACATGTCACAAAACTAGTGAAACAGGGCCCAGGTCTCGCCCATCGCCGGCAGTCTCCTGGTTCCGGCTTAGCGTGCTCCTTCATCAGGTGTGACTGGTTGTCGCCCCGTCCTCAACTCCATGTCAAGTCGACGAAAAATCCACATTCATTCTGTTGGGAGGGGGATCTGGAGTATGAGGAGCTGCCTTACACTCAGAGGCAGTAAGATGTCAGCATGTCTAAATGCAACTTTCATAAAAGAATGTATTTATTCATCTCCTTTTGGGACTCTATAGTGTGTAGAACGTTCCCCTGTTCTGGACTTGAATGAAAGTGCGAATATATAGTAAGCAGTAAGCAGTAAGCAGCATGCAGTAAGCAGCATGCAGTAAGCAGTAAGCAGTAAGCAGCATGCAGTAAGCAGCATGCAGTAAGCAGCATGCAGTAAGCAGCATGCAGTAAGCAGCATGCAGTAAGCAGCATGCAGTAAGCAGTATGCAGTAAGCAGCATGCGGTAAGCAGTAAGCAGTAAGCAGTATGCAGCATGCAGTAAGCAGCATGCGGTAAGCAGTATGCAGCATGCAGCAAGCAGCATGCAGTATGCAGTAAGCAGCATGCAGTAAGCAGCATGCGGTAAGCAGTATGCAGTAAGCAGTATGCGGTAAGCAGTATGCAGTAAGCAGTATGCGGTAAGCAGCATGCGGTAAGCAGTAAGCAGCATGCAGTAAGCAGCATGCAGTAAGCAGTCAGCAGCATGCAGTATGCAGTATGCAGTAAGCAGTATGCAGTAAGCAGTATGCGGTAAGCAGCATGCGGTAAGCAGTAAGCAGCATGCAGTAAGCAGCATGCAGTAAGCAGTATGCAGTAAGCAGTATGCGGTAATCAGCATGCGGTAAGCAGTAAGCAGCATGCGGTAAGCAGTAAGCAGCATGCAGTAAGCAGCATGCAGTAAGCAGCATGCAGTAAGCAGTCAGCAGCATGCAGTAAGCAGCATGCAGTATGCAGTAAGCAGCATGCAGTATGCAGTAAGCAGGTAAAGAGGCGTACAGCTGAGTCATCAGTTTGGAATGTCACGAGAAGGGCGTCCATTCTTTACAGGATGCCATACATTAGGCCCCAAGTTACACTTCTTTTTTTTCTGTTTTAAATTATCTTTATTGTATCCAATGTACATACGCTGGTCTTGCTTACAGTGATTACAACACATTTACATGTATTTCGTCATTCTAATCATGCTTTAAACAATCTTCTAAACTTAAACACATATTTGGGTGATATTCATAATGTAATAAAGAGCATAATGAAATAAGACTGATTTTTCGATGATCGCTATTTGATTCTATGTGCTTTGGCTTCTTTGACATGATGCATATTACGATTTATATAAGATGGATAGGGCATTATTGATCTTAGTTGTTTAAAAGATAAAGCCTCTTAATTCCTGACCTAGACTCCTTCTTGTGTTCTGCCGTTTGAGTGGCTTTGTCCATGTTGACCCGGCACGATGCGGCTCAGTATAACGGGCAGTCTCTGGACACAACGGCGCACATTATGTTCAGGCATTTTATCGCCGATCGGAGGAGTGTGCCATCAACAACAAAAACACCCGCTTCGCGTTTGTGACATTGAGGAAACTCTATTTCATTATACGCTAATACAAGGTATCAATAGATAACTCATAGGGAGTCGACTCTACTCAATATCCTCGCATACGGTCGGATATTACTGCGCATCAACTCCTCGGAACATACGACCGCTTGTATCTGAAGCCAGTCAATATTGTGTACGTATGATGAATTACTCTTAATCTAGCCTTTGTCAACGACATTTTTTATTTCCAGCCAAATACAACCATTAGTTAAAGTTAAACATTGTGTGACTGTATGCCACGGTCATATTTAGTAGAAACCAAACGATAGTTAGCCTTGTCAATGTTTATGCCACGATGGGCAGGTGTGGTGCCAAAATTGGTTACCCTGCCATAAGTGGTAATTATCGCCCACTAGTATCTTGTGCGCATGCATGAACATGCGCAGTCTTGATGTCCACGATTGGAGAGTGAACATTTGCCGAAATTAAGCATATTACGACATATCACGCCAATGTAATTCTCATGTCTAAATTCTATTATCCGCTCTGATTATCCGCTCGAGGGCTTGGTGGAATCACTCTCCTAGCAGATATCCTACGCTTTACTTCCTGCGGCCGCTTGTCAAGCGTTAGTGCCGCGAAAGATCTGGGAGGAGAGTGCTAGTGGGCGATAATTACCACTTATGGCAGGGTAACCAATTTTGGCACCACACATGTCGTGTATAAGCCGAGTGTAGTGAGTAGCAGACCTGCCCATCGTGGCATAAACATTGCCAAGGCTAACTCGAGTTTGGTTTCGCATTTATCCTACCTGATATACAGTGAAAATTTTGTAATTATCCATGTCAGTAGCGTGTTGACACTCATCGGAGGATGGCCACATTTATCAATGCTGCTGGATCTACTTTTGTTACCTCGTCCCTGATTGGTCCGTTTTTTTATTCACCTCGGTGCATAAATAACACTTTATTCAACGCTCAGTCAAATACACTGACTCAATGTTAAACCTATGGTGTTTTTTTTCTTAGGGGTAAGAAAAAATATTTTTATGCAACGGGTAACATATGAAATTGAAAACATGTGACAGGGTAGGATAAAATCTGAATGTCACTCAATTACATAGGCCTATAAATGTTTACATGGCATTCGTTGTCCTCTTCTACAAATATTACTCAGCTCTGCTTCATGATATCATTCCGCAAATATAAACAATCATATGAAATTTCGTGCAATTTCTTGACGATATTGCTAAGCCTACAGCGTGGCCTGTATGTATGTATGTATGTATGTATGTATGTATGTATGTATGTATGTATGTATGTATGTAAGTATGTATGTATGTATGTATGTATGTATGTATGTATGTATGTATGTATGTATGTATGTATGTATGTATGTATGTATGTATGTATGTATGTATGTATGTATGTATGTATGTATGTATGTATGTATGTATGTATGTATGTATGTATGTATGTATGTATGTATGTATGTATGTATGTATGTATGTATGTATGTATGTATGTATGTATGTATGTATGTATGTATGTATGTATGTATGTATGTATGTATGTATGTATGTATGTATGTATGTATGTATGTATGTATGTATGTATGTATGTATATAGGTGTGTGTATGTGTGTGTAGGTGTGTAGGTACGTCTGTATGCGCGTGTGTGTGTGTCTTTGGCAGTTTATTGGTTATTTTATATTTGCTCCATTTAAACTAGTTCCGAGGCACACCACCAGACGGAGACTCCTGTGAGACGCGGGGAGAGGATGACGTCATCAGAGAGCCGTGTCACGTGACGTGCTGTCGAGGATGACGTCATCAGAGTGCCGTGTCACGTGACGTGCTGTCGAGGATGACGTCATCAGAGTGCCGTGTCACGTGACGTGCTGTCGAGGATGACGTCATCAGAGTGCCGTGTCACGTGACGTGCTGTCGAGGACGACGACGGGGCAGTGCGCATGACGGATGACGTAGTCAGGTAGGGCGCCGAACCCGGTTCCCATGGAAACCACGCCCCGCGTGCCGATAGTCACCATGGCAACGTTCTCGGTGCGAGCCTCTTCTACGATGACCTCTGCGGCCTCTTCCAAGGTCACGGTGCGGAACCGCCATGACACCTGGCGACACCAATAGACTGCAGTAAGAGTGCTGTTACATGTGATCAACACTGGAGTCAATATGGGGGGGGGGGGGGGGGGGCGACCGCCACCCCCCCCCCCTCCCCACACACACACAAACACACACTTTTTTTCCAGCCCCCAAAAAGTCAGCACCTTGATTTTTCAACATCGAAAAATGTCTAAATCTAATTTTTTTATCATGCAATGATGGCTAAGCCCTGACTTTTCATCATGGAAAAGTGTCAAAGTTTGACTTTTTAGTGTGTATCAATGGCTAGGCCTTGACTTTCCATACAGAAACATTTTAAAGTATGATATTTTAGCATGCAATGATGGCTAAGCCCTGAGTTTTAACTGTGGAAAAATGTAAAATCTGACTTTTTAGCAAGCAATGATGACTATGCCCTAACTTTTCACTGTGGAAAAATATCAAGGTCTCACTTTTTCACATATATTGAAGGCTAAGACCTAACTTTTCACAGACTTTTCGCAGATTTATGGCCAATGTCAAGGTCTGACTGCATAACATGAATTAAGTCAGCAATATTTCAGTTCGCCCCCCCCCCCCCCCACTTTCAAAATGTGCTGACGCCCCTGGATCAGTGTTGACTATTATAAGAGTATACTAGTGACTTCGTCGTTAGCCTACCACAGACCTTTAATACTTCCTTCAGTTATTACATGCCTAATTTTTAAAAAAGCTTTCAAATACACTCGGCCTCTGGCAAAGAAAAATAAATGTGCCAGTGACGGAATTTAAACATCCAACCTCCAGACTGTCAGCCAGCGTATGAAATAACCCCTGCCGTTCCCCCTAGCGGGTGACTGGAGAATTGTCGTAAATGGACAAAGGTCCCATATTTCATATCACACAGATACTGAGCTTGCCATCGGTGTCCAGAACTGTATTGATCGTCACCAGCAAAAGTGTGCTGTATCGCAACGGTAACTGGACCGATGGCACCACGGACCGATGGCACCTGGACTGATGGCACCTCTTTTCAGTTTTACCTGGACTGATGGCACCACTTGCCTAGACTGATGACACCACTTTCCTAGACTGATGGCACCACCTAAGTTTGATGAATGGTAGGGATAGGTTAGGGTAAGGTATAGGGATAGTGTTACGGTTAGGGTTAGGGATAGGGTTGGGCAGGGGTAGGGTAGGGTTATAGGGTAAGGGTTAGGGGTTAGTTAGGGTTTGCCCAACGTATGGCCAGTCGGGCCGCGGGTGGCCGGCCGAGACACGGCTGCCGGCGCCGCGGGGGCCGGAGTGGGTTGTGTTTTTTGTGTGGTTTTTTTTAATCATCACATAAATTTTCCTTTATGGGAAAATAACATAACCCGTTAGTTGAAAAGTGATGTACACAGTATAGCCTGACAATAGCCATCCGCCGCAGTGAGTGGTGCCATCAGTCTAGTGAAAATGTTGCCATCAGTCCAGGTGCCATCGGTCCGTGGTGCCATCGGTCCAGTTATCCTCGCAACAAAGAACTATACGACCCAGGGCCCTGTTTTTTAGTCACGACATTTGTGGGTATCGCAGGCCTACGATCGTACCGCCGATCTACGACTGTTTTTGATGACAAAAGATGGCCGGCGTTCTATAGACGGTGTCGTAGTGTGCCACGGACAATCGCCGCTAAAAGTGTCGGCCGTCACGACAAGTATAGAACTGTCTTATAACACATCACTCTGCGTATATAGAGGATTCTTCCACTTCCCGATGGAATTAAGTCATGAAATTTTAATACGAGTAAGGGATACATATAACCTATAATCGTTCCAAATATGAAGAAAAACGGCTGTAGCGTTCCGAAGTTATCGGGGTTTGATTTTCCTCATAGCAATCCTCTGCTCTGGTGGCCAGTCACCCTCCCACCTCCCGATACGCAGTCAATGTCAAGGTCGCTGCATAAATTAGCGGAGATGGGAAAAATACACTGGCCACCAGAGCAGACAATTGCTATGGCGAAATCCAAACGCAGATAACTTCAGAACTGTCAGACCGATCTTCTTCATATTTAGTACGATTATAGGTTATATGTATACCTTACTCGTGTTAAGATTTCATTGCTTAATTCCTATAGGAAGTGAAGTTGCGCATCTGTACGACATGTCCATAGATGTCTTAGGTCTAAGACACTTTGTAAGACATTTTGAACCACGTGACCCTAAAAGTGTCGTCACTATAGCACACCTCAGACCACCCCAAGTCTCTTAGAGCGGCGATGATTACCCGACCCCCTAAACTATCACGGCTATAGTACACTGACAGCAAAAACATGTCGCCCATAACGATGGTCGTGACTAAAAAACAGGGCCCAGAAGCACAACTCCCGCGTTTAATATGACGTGGCACTACGTGGACGGCGGCGCCGCACGGTGGTTGACCTGTACCTACTAACGTCAAGACTATAATTCACTACGTGAGAATTATTGAAAGTGCATGATATGAGAAGTAAATTTCATGTTTAGATACTTTAAGACATGGAAGACCACATAATACATGGTTTATTTATTTGCCTTTACTTACAATAGCCTTAGATTTTCAAATTATTATACTTGACTCGCAAAACATGGGTACACGCGTTTGCTCGAGGTTGACGTTTTCGTCCCGCTCTCATGTTTTCGTCCCGCTCTGACATTTTCGTCCCGCTCTGATCACGTGATACAATAGAGCAGCGGGACGAAACAATAGCTGTTGTGGTTACTCGATAAGGGTGGCATTTGCTTTGGAAGTGTTTCAGGTAAAGAATTAAGCATTTTTATCGATATTTGAAGGTATATAGGAATAGGGAAACCAAGTACCAGTAAGCAAAAGTCAAAGTTACTCGGTAAGGCTTGGAAAAATTACTGCCCGCAGCTGACGCCTTGGGCAGTAATTTTTCCAAGCCTTACTTCGTAACTTTGAACTTTTGCTCACCGGAACATAGTTTCCCTCTATTACCGTGTGCCGTTCGTGAGCGGAAAACATGCGGTAAATTGCTTTATTTCTGTCACATACTGTAGAGCATATGGTTCATTTTGTAAAAATCTTGAAAGGTTATTTGTGTTATATTGATTTCCCGAGATTTAGCATTACAACTTTAGCAATGCCTATAATATTGAGCATTTACAGGATGTCTGCTTTTCTTTAAGCACCCTGACATTTTAGTTCATACAGGCCAACCACTGTGAGGCGCCACTGTCCAGTCCGATAATCGGAAGTCCCATTGAGTTGTGCTTCTTGGTCGTATAGTTCTTTGCTCGCAAGGAAAGAAGATCAGAGGACTACAGTTATAAGTTATGTTTTCAGTATGGTAAGAAATGAAACATAAGGATAGAAGTAAATCTGAGTAGAGAAATACAAAAAAGAAAAGCAGGTTTGAGTTTATCCCTCCACGAAATTATCACTCTCGTGGCCCTTCAGTCTCCAAGCCTAAGTCTGGTTCACTTTGTCTCTATGTGTGGGAGAAACTCCAAGCGGATCCGACCAGAATCATAAAGGTTCACACGTTTATAAGCATATAAATAGGGAGTTCGAGAAGCCCACCCCAGGGGTCCTTGGCTTCGCTGGATCCGCTGTACACTGGCCATCCGAGCTACACTATGTTAGCTCTGGTCATGTTAAATTGACAGGGGCCTTGACATGGCATGGTAGTGGGTATCTCATCCCATTGCAGTGGGTAAAGGAACTCCACTTTAACTATTTTTCGATTGGGAAGTTTGTTAGGGGTTGGTATCTATTTTTACTCTGTCACACAGTTCTGTGTATCTATTTTGAACTCTGTGGTCTGACCTCTCTCTGGCCATGTCCCCTTGACCCTGCCATGACCCACATTCTTACCCTGGAAGCCACTTTTCCATGTTCTCATCTTCTATTAATGTGTATTTTTAATAAAATGGCCACAGAGATAAGGTTCTTTATCAATTTATTAACATATGGAGATTACTTTGCAAGTATTTTGGATCCCAGAATCTATGTAGGACAAACTGGTTTGGTCTGAGAGTGAGAATCCGTGGACACGTCCGTGGTTTAACGTTACCAACCTCTTAGTTGGAACCTCTGAGTTGGAACGTAGTGTAGCCAGAGGTGGCGGCCAATCTAGATCTGCTGATACCAGAGGTTGCAATGGTCAATGCAGATGGCGCTACCTTAGGGACCATGTCACCGCAAAGACCCACGGATCGGCCTCACTCTCTGGGGACCCTCACCGCCTCAACACCTCTCTCCGAGGAAAATTTTTTCTTATACCAAGTGTCAATTATCGGTTATAATTGTAGTATTCTGAAGCAATGCGCAAAAAGCGCCACCACTCCCTCTAGTGGAGAACGCCGGAACTACGGCCGCATGTGCGATCTGCTGAGCGTGTAGCATTGATAGAAACATAATAAATACATCTTCAAGTCATCTAATACTCAAATCACTTCAATGGCGACGAGAATTAATGGCAATGACACTCTAGACAGGTTCTGTGACACCCCAGCCGCTCATAAGGCTCTCCCTTTCTACTGAATGACACTTTTCCATGGGTGAAAATAAGGGAAGTTGGGAGCAACTAGAATGTAAACACAAGTCTGCCTGTCCCAATCTCAGAAAGTGATTGATGTGTGTCCATCTACCCACCTGCCAGTGTATTTATGACAATATACTACCTTTTGAACTGTGTGCGACTTACCAACTTGCCAGAAGTTCTATCAAGTGTGTTTTCAAGGCCCAGTGCTGTGCATATAGTGACAGTGTGTGACATCCCAGAACAGTACTGCCAGTGTTTATGTGTGTGTATTAGCCAGACCCTACACTCAACTCTACTCAACTGCTACACTCATTCGCACTAGCACTGTTAATTAAAAAAAAAAAAAAAAAAAAAAAAGTAAAAATGGCTATGGCACTAACAGCATTCCCCATCTTTGACACTACTGACACATCCAATATTGCCCCAAGGTGGAGGAAATATGTCCACAGGTTTGAAAACAGAGCTCTAGCACTTGATATCACCGACCCTCAACGCAAACTCGCACTACTGTTAGACTATGCAGGAGAGGCAGTATATGACGACTTCCAGACGTTAACCGTCCCAGCACCTGAAGAACAGGATCCGCGTAACATCTATGTACGGTCACTTGAAGCCCTAAATGAGCTCTACGCGCCAAAAGTTCAAGTCGAGTATGAAAGGTTCAACTTTCGCGAAGCAACACAACTCCAAGACGAAAATCTTGACCAGTTTGTGACCCGACTCAAGAAACTCGCCGCGACATGTGACTTCGCCGACACTAACTCCGAGATAAAGTCACAGATCATCCAGAAATGCAGATCATCAAAACTCAGAACGAAAGCATTATCTGATATGACAATCACTCTCGAACAACTCGTCAAACATGGCAAGGCGATGGAAAAAGCGATCAGCTACGCGATGGACATCGAAAAGAAAGAAATTAGTGCTATACAACGAGGCCGTGGAAGCTACATTAATCAGCCATTCAACCCACACTCCAACACTCAACACAGCAACACTCAACGCAGCAACACTCAACACAGCAACTCTCAACGCAGCAACTTTCAACACAGTGGACAACAACGTGGTACGTCACGAGGACGTAATGTCAACAACGGAGGATATCGAGGACGTGGACATGGTTCCTATACTCCGACGCACAACTCTAAAGCTGAATGTGATCACTGCGGTGGATCCTACCCTCATGAAGGAGGACGACCAAAATGTCCAGCCTACAATGCTGAATGTCGAAAATGCGGTAAAGTAGGACACTACGCGAAGAAATGCCGAGGCGGAGCTCCCCCACTGCGACTCGAGAAACATAACCGTGGCCGTAGCCGTGGTCATCGAGGTCGAGGACATCGAAACGTGAATAACGTGGAGCAGGACGAATGGTACGAGGGAGATATTCAACCGACATCGCATACTCAGGCCCAACAGCGCCAGGACAACGTCTATAGTGTTGAAAATTATCAAGCGAACGAGGACAATTACCTATTCTCGATACACCAAGAACGGAAAACCGTCCCACTCTACTCCGTCAAATCAACACATGTGCCAAAACCAATGTTCATGGTCGAACTCAACGATAACCCAGTGACGATGTTAGGTGACACAGGTGCCCCTGTAAATATCATCGGCGAAAACACGTATCATAAGCTTCAACCCATGCCGACACTGCAACCAGCCTACACGACTCTGTATCCGTATGGCAAGAATCGACCGCCTATACCCCTGATCGGCATGTTCCCCGCAACGCTTGCAAGTAAGTACGCTCAAGATACAGCAGATGTCTATGTGACTGAAGGCGACGAACGCTCACTCTTATCGCGTTCCACTGCAGAGACTCTGAACTTGATCAAGATTAACCGAGATGCAGTCATATCCGAGATCAACACTGCAAGTCCTTCACCCAGCCAGACTTGTCAGGAATTCCGAGATATCTTCACCAGGATTGGGAAACTCAAAGGCGTGCAACTGCAACTCCATATCGACAAAGACGTCAAACCCACTGCACAGCCACATCGTAAAGAGCCGTTCCATCTACGAAGCAAGATTGAGGCCGCGCTAGAAAAATTAGAAGCTTCGGATATCATCGAAGACGCAGTCGGATCAACACCATGGGTATCCAACATTGTAACAGCCCCAAAACCGAAAGATCCTGAGAACGTCAGAATCTGTGTTGATATGCGGATCGCGAACAAGGCGATAGAACGTGAACGCCACCCTATGCCCACCGTAGAGGAAATCATCCATGATTTAAATGGCGCAATGGTGTTCAGCAAATTAGATCTGACCAGTGGATACCACCAGATTGAACTCCACCCCGACTCCCGTTATATTACTACATTCTCAACTCACACAGGGCTTAAACGTTACAAAAGGCTGAACTTTGGGATATGCTCCGCAGCCGAGGTATTCCAGTACTGCATCCAGACAGCCCTCGCCGGACTATCAGGAGTGAGAAACTTCTCGGACGACATCATAGTCTACGGCAAAACACACGAAGAACATAACGCGAACCTGTATGCAGTATTCAAATGGTTACGTGAAAAAGGTCTGACACTCAACGGAAACAAATGTGAGTTTGGAAAATCCAGCCTAGAATTCTACGGTTACAAGTTTTCAGACAAAGGCATGGAAATCGACCCAAAGAAGGCTGACAAGATCAACACTATCCAGCCCCTGACGAATCCAGGAGAGCTACGAAGTCTCCTCGGAATGGCGAACTACTGCGCAAAGTTCATCCCAGACTATGCGACACTCACCGAACCGCTACGCAGACTCACCCATCAGTCGCAGGAGTGGATTTGGACGAAAGAGCAGGATGATGCACTCTCAAAGAAAGACTCATTGACTCCACTGCACTAGTCTACTTCGACCCGAATAAGAGGACTACAATCTATGTTGATGCCAGCCCAGTAGGACTAGGAGCAATACTCACCCAGAAGCATCCTGATGGACAGAAGGTCATCACCTACGCAAGTAAAGCACTGTCGTCAGTCGAGCAACGCTACAGTCAAACGGAGCGGGAAGCCCTGGCTGTAGTATGGGCATGTGAACACTTTCACGTCTACATCTTCGGTGCACCAGTCCATGTGGTAACGGACCACAAACCACTGCTTGGAATCTTCGGAAAAGCTTCATCCCGTACATCTGCCCGGCTAGAAAGATGGTGTCTACGCCTCATACCCTATGACATGACCCTCACGTATGAGCCTGGAAGCAGAAATCCAGCGGACTACATGTCCAGACACCCGAGCCACAACTCTGACGAAGACTGTCGTGCAACCAAGGTAGCAGAAGACTATGTCAACTTCGTAACAGCAGAGGCCAAACCCACTGTTGTAGAACTCAAGGATATCATATCTCAGTCAGAAACCGACGAAACACTAAAGACTGTGAGAGCAGCGCTAGCAGACGACAAATGGCCTAAGACAAACACAGACCCTGATTTGAAGGCGTATCACAACATCAAAGACGAGCTGACTGTTACTCAAAATGGTATTGTATTAAGGTCCCATAGGATATGCATTCCGAAGAATCTTCAGAAGGAAGTAGTGAACCTAGCTCACCGTGGTCACCAAGGGACGACCAGGACGAAACAACTTCTACGTGAAAAGGTTTGGTTCCCAGGTATTGACCGTATGGCTGAGGACAAAGTAAAGAACTATTTCCCGTGCCAAGCTGTGACACCGCAAAGTCAACGTGAACCGATACAAGCCACCCTAACAAGTCATCCATGGCAACAAGTCAGTTGTGATTTCGCTGATGTAGGCAACGGCAACTACATAATGATAATCATCGACGACTTTACTCGTTACCCAGAAGTAGTTCCACTCAAGACACTATCGGCAAAGAAGGTGATTCAAGAAATGGATGTGATATTCAGTAGATTCGGTAATCCCACCATCCTAAAAACTGATAATGGACCACCCTTCAACAGTCGTGAATTCTGTGAGTACACCAAGGAAAATGGTATCAAGCACCACCGTGTAACACCTTTATGGCCCGAAGCCAACGGTGAAGTAGAGCGCTTTGTGCGCACCATCAAGAAGGCCATCAATGCTGCAAAGGTAGAAGAAAAGAGTTGGCAAAAGGGAATCAACACCTTCCTGAAGCATTATCGAGCAACACCACATGCATCAACAAAAACCCCACCAGCGAAAGGTATGTTTGGCAGAAACATCAAGACCTGTCTGCCAGAATGGAACTGTGGCATAGCAACGGAACTCGAAAAAGAAATGAGGTACAACGACGAGCGTGCAAAGAAGAAAATGAAGTCATTTGCAGACAAGAGACGCCACACCAAGGAGACAGATATCAAAGTGGGAGACAAAGTGCTAGTGGTGAAACCAAAAGGATTTAAGAAAATGTATGATCCTACCCCATACACCGTAATAACAAAACATGGATCACAGATCACCGCTGAGCGAGAGGGACATCAAATAACGAGAAACTCGTCATTCTTCAAAAGGATCCCCAAAGACTGTGTTCCACATAAGAACAAGTGTGACTCTGACTACCTCGAGTATGATGATTTAGTGCTGAACCCAGCACTAGCCCCTGAACAGGAACAGGTAGCAGTGCAGGTTTTTCCGCCAGTAGTGGGTCCCGCTGTGCCCATACTGCAAAACAATCCAGCAGGTCCAATAGCTGAAAGACCTATCCGAAACAAAAGACCACCCGGACACTTGAAGGATTGCGTTGTTAAAAGCAAATATGCCCCACTTAAAGACCTGAGTAATGCATAAGAAAATTTAACAGTAAGATCACTTATCTAAGAAGTTTCATTAGTTAAGATACTACTTATCTTATATCATAGTATATTTCATATATATTCAGTATTGAACAACAGACTGAGAACTTCCAAAGACTATGATACAAAGACTCAAAGACTAATCAGAAATGACTCTGATAGATATCTATGATAGATATATTTTATATCACTCAGTAATGCTCCTCAGCATAAGATCAGTAAGATCATATATTTTTACTAGTTCACAAAGTAGGTTCACAGTAGAACTAAGAGATATTTGATGATGCTATTATTGTATAACACTAGTATAACACCTCCAACAAGACTATCTTGAATGATTCTAAAGATAACTTAAATATCAAGGTTGGGAGGAATGTAGTATTCTGAAGCAATGCGCAAAAAGCGCCACCACTCCCTCTAGTGAAGAACGCCGGAACTACGGCCGCATGTGCGATCTGCTGAGCGTCTAGCATTGATAGAAACATAATAAATACATCTTCAAGTCATCTAATACTCAAATCACTTCAATAATAAACGCTAATCCTATTTACAGCCAACTTGCGGTCATGATCATCTTTATTATTATCATCTACTTTTTCTACTTCTTCAAGTTTTGGTTGGTAAATCCGCAAGCGTAAGTGTTCCAGGTGCTGCCGAGAGTACGATGCGTGCTCGCATCAGGACAGATGTCCTCTTTGTAGGATTTCTAACTTGGAGAGGGAATTAGTGGACGAGGAGATGAACCTGTCGTAAAAGGCTACTCAAAGACAAGATGGCGACTGAGAGACACCATCACCCCCACACCACCGGATTGGTACATGTCCTTGCATACTACATACATACTACATTAATGTAATCAATAGTTCCCTATGCATGTTACTTTATAGCCCTACTAAATAAGGGCGAGATATTGAAACCAACCAGTTGAAGTCTTGCCCTCTTTATTGATGTACATGCTGCTATAGGTGGATCACTTATGTACACCTACAGGAGAAGTGATTTTCTAACTCACCAAAAACAGCTGAGTTTTTCAAACTATATGACTATAAAGGCAGGGTGAGTGGTTGCGGTGGGTGTTACCTGCTGTGCCCTGAGTTTATGTGCGTACCGAGCCTCCATCAAGCTGGCCGTGTAGCGTGTGGCGTCCTCCAGACTCAGCGCCGTGTCCTCCGCAGTGAGACCTGAAATCAGCGCGTGACGTCACCAATAATACGGCGTAAATCCCGTCACCCGTCAATAAACGAGAACTGTATCTCCGAGAGAACCTGAAAGTGAACCGCTTCTGGCGGGTCGTCATAACCGGTCCAAATATTGATTGACTTGGATTCTAGTCCGCTGTCAACAAAGACTGAACTGTCAGAGTATGCATGTAGATAGGCATGTAGGTTAACTTTAACTTAAAGTCTTGATAATAAACGGAGTACATGGCTGAAGGTCAATGTAAGTACATGAGACTTGTATAGAGAGTATCAATCAACACACTAGATTTAAAACAGGGGCTCTCTGATTCCATCTCGCCGAATTCCATCTCCTTCTCTCCCTCTCCCTCCCTTTCTCTCTCTCTCTCTCTCTCTGTCTCTCCCTCCCTTCCCTCTCTCTCCCTCCATCCCTCTCTTTCTCCCTCCCTTTCTCTCTCTCACCCTTTCCCTCTCCCCCTCTCTCTTTCTCTCCCTCTCATTCTCTATGTTTCCATCTCCTTCTCTCCCACTCCCTCCCTTTCTCTCACTCTCTCTCTCTCTCTCTCTCTCTCCCCCCTCTCTTTCTCTCCCTCTCACTCCCACCCCCTCTCCCTCTCTCTTCCTCCCTCCCATTCTCTCTCTCTTTCTCTCTCCCTTCCATCCTCCCTCTCCCTCCCTATCTTTTTCCTCCCGCGCTCTCTCCTGCCGTCATGTTCTTATTTCTGTCCCGTCTCCCATTCTGTGTCTATTGTGAACATGTATAATGTTGCTTACTCTCAACAAGTTCACATCAGTTAATGGTAAACCTGTTCCTCTTATTACATCACCGTTTTATACAGAGGTGTTGTGGAGAGACAATGGACATGTAAATGGCGGGAGACTGACCGCTTTGTCGTCTGCTTCCCGCCATCTGCAGCAGGACGATCCTGTTCTCGTGTTGGTGAACGTGGTCCAAGTAATCTACAAAATAGACACAACAGATATTGTAGAAAACACAAATATGATCTAGCTGCGTAGATTTACCTAATTGGTATCATTTGGTAGAAATTACGTTTATTTCTATATTGAAAAAACGTATGAATGTTAAGGTTTACTTTCGTCTGCAGAACGTTTGGAAGAAAATTTATGTAAATGTATTAACAGAAAAATACGTAGTTTTACGTCTTTGGTAAGTAAATCTGTTATCTAGAATGAGAAATCTACGTAATTATATGAAGATATACGTAATTTTAGGTCTATTGTCTGTGTATCTCGGTTTAGGAAGGGAACGTTTGTTTACGTCCAAGAGACGTTTAGTGAAATATACAGTTCTTTCTTCCTATAAATTTTAACTAGGTTAGCTGCGATATCACTAATCTGAATATTCGTCCACTATTCATTCCCTGATCTGTCAGTATACAATAATCCGTTGAATAATAATCGCTAGAGTAAATGGAATAAAATACAATATCTAGAGAACGTCCATGATTAACTCAAGGTGTTATACGTGGGGTGTCCGCTTACGCGGGATTTTCAAGTTTCATCCAGGCCAATATATACAGGTGTTTTATACCGGTATTTTGATAGATCAGTGAACGGAAACAGACATGTAGAGAAGTGTTCACTGATTAATTGTGCATTGATTATGATTTGATTCCTAGATACCGACGTGCAGTCGTTGACCACCACCGACCGACTTTTAAGAGAACTAAAAGAATTCGTGCCGTTTTCGTCAGCCAGTGGTAAATGGCTTATACTTACATTCAAAGGCGCACTCGGCTTCCTCCGTCTCATCGACGACCACAAGCACGGTCCGGGCATGGTCATGGCCAGGAGCGGTCATCGTGGAGATGAGCCCGTTAGGAGCAGAGATAACCCCAGTCAGTAATCGTCAAGATGAGCCCGCAGGCAAGCAGAGATAATCCCAGTCAGTAATCGTCAAGATGAGCCCGCAGGCAAGCAGAGATAATCCCAGTCAGTAATCGTCAAGATGAGCCCGCAGGCAAGCAGAGATAATCCCAGTCAGTAATCGTCAAGATGAGCCCGCAGGCAAGCAGAGATCAGCCCAGTCAGTAATCGTCAAGATGAGCCCGCAGGCAAGCAGAGATCAGCCCAGTCAGTAATCGTCAAGATGAGGCTGCAGGCAAGCAGAGATAACCCCAGTCAGTAATCGTCAAGATGAGCCCGCGGGCAAGCAGAGATCAGCCCAGTCAGTAATCGTCAAGATGAGCCCGCAGGCAAGCAGAGATCAGCCCAGTCAGTAATCGTCAAGATCAGCCCGCGGGCAAGCTAAGAGCAGGCCAGTCAGTAATCGTCACGATGAGCCCGCAGGCAAGCAGAGATCAGCCCAGTCAGTAATCGTCAAGATGAGCCCGTTGGGAGCAGAGATAACCCCAGTCAGTAATCGTCAAGATGAGCCCGCGGGCAAGCAGAGATCAGCCCAGTCAGTAATCGTCAAGATGAGCCCGTTGGGAGCAGAGATAACCCCAGTCAGTAATCGTCAAGATGAGCCCACAGGCAAGCAGAGATAATCCCAGTCAGTAATCGTCAAGATGAGCCCACAGGCAAGCAGAGATAATCCCAGTCAGTAATCGTCAAGATGAGCCCGCAGGCAAGCAGAGATAACCCCAGTCAGTAATCGTCAAGATGAGCCCGCGGGCAAGCAGAGATCAACCTAGTCAGTAATCGTCAAGATGAGCCCGCAGGCAAGCTAAGAGCAGGCCAGTCAGTAATCGTCAAGATGAGCCCGCAGGCAAGCAGAGATCAGGCCAGTCAGTAATCGTAAAGATGAGCCCGCGGGCAAGCAGAGATCAGGCCAGTCAGTAATCGTAAAGATGAGCCCGCGGGCAAGCAGAGATCAGGCCAGTCAGTAATCGTAAAGATGAGCCGTGGTCAACGGTGATAACCCCAGTCAGTAATAATGACGAATGTGGCCGCTCCTCCAGTTCACTGTGTGAGAACTTCCAGGAACAGGTCTTACATGAGGACTCCCTTGCTTTGCTATCCAGACAGAGGTTGGTCTCATGGATGTAGGGTGTCCGCATGACGATGTCATAAACGTTTGATTAACGAAATGAGGTAGAGATAAGGTCCCAGCTGATCAAGACAGTTAACTATGCCGTGCTTTTTATTATAGGTCACATATGTATCTTAGTATGACAGATTATAAGGTCTATACATCAAGATGCTTATGAAGAAGGCCTCTGGTTGTTAATCATGAGAGAGGTAAGTCCATGTACCGTTATGTTAGCGTTCTTTGATTGCTGGTCGATATCAGAGATGGTGATATAAACGTGGGTCACGTCACGCGGTGATGTAAGATGTTTGATAGTTGTTTACAATATCTCCAGCTTTATGGTGTTTGTGCTCACAAGGCGCGTGATACTAGAAGTGGTTATATATCGTGGTATATATATAAATTGTGTGGCTGTAGGGGAAGGTAACAGGATCCTACCTTCCATCCATACAAAATTTAAATATTATATCCAAATATATCATATCAAAAAAATATATATATTGTATCAAAAAAGGTTATTCATTGTTGATACTGGTTTTCATGGGGCAGAGGAGAGCAGGTCGGTATTAGCCCACCTACTGCCTGTATAAATACACAATACAGGGGCGTCAGAACATTTTGAAAGTAGGCGAACTGAAAAGTTTTTTCTTGGTATGAAGTCAGACTTTGAAATTGCCCTGTTCCACTTGATTTACCGTAAATCTGTGAAAAGTCTGAGAAAAGTCAGGTCATGGCCTTCATTACAAGCGAAAAAGTCAGACTTTGAAACTTTTCCACTGCGAAAAGTCAGGGCTTAGCCATCCTTGCACACTAAAAAGTCAGAGTTTGACATTTTACCACAGTGAAAAGTCATGGCTTAGCCATCATTGCATGCTAAAAAGTCAGACTTTGACATTATACCATGGTGAAACGTCAGGGCTTAGCCATCATTGCACGGTAAAGGGTCAGACCTTGACACTTTTCCACGGCAACCAAAAGGAATGAATTGTGCATATTTCACAATCGGAAATACATTTTGTGTTAAACATGTATATCTCTGGTGTTTTGACTGATGAAATAAGATTCTGCGATGTTCACCTGGGACCTGTTTCACTAGTCTCATGACATGTCTGTGACACCATACAGACATTGCGGTTGTCTAGTTTCGTGACACCACAAGTAGCTGCCTTTACGAAATACAGACCCCAACATATGAATTAGACAAATCTACACATCATGGACCTGTTTCACTAGTTTTGTGACAAAAGTGTTAGACAGATATGAAAAGCGGCACCAACAGTGCAAGCAAGAACGGGAAAAACGAATTCTAATGTCTAGTTCTTATGAAACCATACACACCATCTAGACGCCATCTAGACATGTCAGTGACTAGTGAAACAGGTCCCTGGACTTGCAAGGATTGTAAAGGAATTTTTCACAGAAATAAAGGATCTTCAGAGTATTCACAAAAATAAAGGAATGGTACAATCATTAAATCTGACTCTGAAATCCTCAATCTGAACTCACAAACATTGGCACATCTCTTCTTTGTAAACTGCTGTATTTGTAGAGTATCGCTTTTAAAAATAAACAACAATGGCGACTTCTATGTATCTGACATCCCACTTGTGAATACTATTTATTAAAATCATCATAACAAATATCACTCAACATGTATTCAAGTTAACATCTCATTTTAATGGGAAAAGAACAACTTAGTTCTCCTCATTATAATAAATGATTTAGCAGGACACACCTGGATACTAATATCCTCGGACAATGCTGTTTTCTAAATGTTAGTAATGTACTATTATTCATCGATATGCAATTAACACTACACCGCAGCCAGCCGTCCAGGTTCTTGTATGATTTTGTATTCCTAACATGAGAGAGTATACGCTGGTCTTATCCCTGCTGGCACTGACTTCTGGAGACCTGGGCAAGACATTGCCACATCTCAGTTCAAAAATAAGGCTATGAGAACCCAGCCGGCAATGTTTGATAATCATCATACTCATACATCTTATCAAACTGAGAAAACCAAAGTGGACTCGGACAGTGAAAATGTAAACAATATTCCTTCGTGTAACAAGATATTTCATAGGCTTCATTCCACTGCCGAGAGACCACAAAGTGCTGTTACTCTCAGCGTGTTCCCAACACAGTCTGAATCGTGCGGAGGGCAGGGAATATTACAATACTGTTCACTCCTCTGAATTCCAGTATTCAGAATGTATTTGACCTTAATAATGAGGTCGTAACGCCAGTCATTACATCCTCGTTACCCCTCCTGCGTCTTCAGGAAGGTGGTCAATCTACTTAGCACCGTAAGGCTCCTGCATTTGTCCCTCACAATACTTCCCTGTTTACTTTCAGATGAGCGCAGTCTTCATACTGTTGGGGATGAACAGATTTACCACCGTATCTAGGTAGGTTTGAGAGTTGGATTACTGTTTGCAGTCCCTGAGTCTAGGTCAGAGAGTACCATAGCTGGTATTATTACGTACCTGCTCTATTACCACCCACTCTTAGGGTGCAGTAAACATAATGTTCGGACTCACTGAGTGGTAATGAACGGGATATGACTTTAAACTTAGTAAGTGAATAAATTAGCGTTTCTTCTTGTTTTGGGGTAAATAATAAGAGAATGTAGTGACTGAGTCTATAGGGATGCTTTTCTCTCCCTTTTGTAACATAAATACCTCCCTCTGCCTCTTAGACATATTTTATGTAGTACAAAAGGCCTCAAATGGCCATCCCTACAGAATCAATAACCATGTATTCTCTCAATCTGTTGGCGGCTCGCATTGAATCTTTTCATTGTAAATCTTGTCAGAGAAACCGAAAAACTATGCAAAAGCACATCGGTGTGGGGCTGAGGGTCGAGACAGAGGCTCCAACCTCGGCTTTATTAGTGGCTGGAATGAGGCTCAACTAATATCATTCCCCCCACAGGAGGCTCTGACTCTCTCCCCCCACAGGAGGCTCTGACTCTCTCCCCCCACAGGAGGCTCTGACTCTCTCCCCCCACAGGAGGCTCTGACTCTCTCCCCCCACAGGAGGCTCTGACTCTCTCCCCCCACAGGAGGCTCTGACTCTCTCCCCCCACAGGAGGCTCTGACTCTCTCCCCCCACAGGAGGCTCTGACTCTCTCCCCCCACAGGAGGCTCTGACTCTCTCCCCCCACAGGAGGCTCTGACTCTCTCCCCCCACAGGAGGCTCTGACTCTCTCCCCCAACAGGAGGCTCTGACTCTCTCCCCCCACAGGAGGCTCTGACTCTCTCCCCCCACAGGAGGCTCTGACTCTCTCCCCCCACAGGAGGCTCTGACTCTCTCCCCCTACAGGAGGCTCTGACTCTCTCCCCCCACAGGAGGCTCTGACTCTCTCCCCCCACAGGAGGCTCTGACTCTCTCCCCCAACAGGAGGCTCTGACTCTCTCCCCCCACAGGAGGCTCTGACTCTCTCCCCCCACAGGAGGCTCTGACTCTCTCCCCCCACAGGAGGCTCTGACTCTCTCCCCCCACAGGAGGCTCTGACTCTCTCCCCCAGCAGGAGGCTCTGACTCTCTCCCCCCACAGGAGGCTCTGACTCTCTCCCCCCACAGGAGGCTCTGACTCTCTCCCCCCACAGGAGGCTCTGACTCTCTCCCCCCACAGGAGATGCTCAACCGATGGTCGTATGCAAAGCCCGAGCACCATGAAGGATCTGCTACCCACCACCGACCCATGAGAAAAGCCCCCTATATGTTACATATTACTCTAGAGTATTTATCTTATACTCACCCCCAGTAACAATTACAATATCACCATTACTCACACACTGTTCACAAAGCACTGACTGACTCGTTCTGTACAGACTGCCTTCGGCTGATATATAAATACAATACACTCTTCAATGGTTATCTTGTGTGGTACGAATCTTCAGGACATTATTTATACAGCCATCAGAATGTTTACTGAAATGCAATTTGACCTCAACGATGAATGGCAGACGGTTACCCATGTTTAAATACGTGATCAATATAAAATTCAAACATGTTTGAATGTCTTAGACACCCTACAATGCACGTTTTCTAAATTAAAGCATGTCAGCGTGAATCATTAAGTACGCAAAAGAACCTCTTTAACTGTCGCCAAGCTCCACAATTGTGCCACGATTTTGATTTTTACGTGGTGAGGCATGTCGTAGGGTTGGTTTGTTTGTCTATTTGTGGTTTAACGTCCCAGGGGACCCTGAGGGTATATAGGGACCATTAAATGTCGTAGGGTAAATCATAGCATGTCGGGAGCAAAATTGTAGTAATTGGACACCCTCTCTTACATACAGGAAGTTAGAGCTCACTGGTTTTCAAGTAGCATGCGTAGCCTATATTTTGTACAAACTCAGTCTTGACCTCGCATGGAATGATGCCGCATTAAATTCAATAGAGTAAAATACATTTCTAAAATTACATGAAATATAATTGAATGAGGCCTACCAGACTTACTCCATGTGAACCTGCAATGCAGGTGAAGTTGTACTATCACAGTCTCCGCGCACATTTTGGGAAGGTCACCTTCACATTACAAGTAACAGAAGAGTCCAAACAAGCCAGGCTGACCACAATATCCACCTTATAATTAGAGCAACAAGAGTTCTAGGACATTATGAACCACTTTTTCCGAGACAGATTCAACTGTCATGGCATAATATATTCATAAATAATACATAAACAACAAATACATCAAGCTAGGAAATAAAGTTCTAGCTGGTCCCTTGTATTGTTATATTGTGCCTATGCCCAGTTTGAATTACTTCAGATCCATGATTTATATCTAATGATTAGTCAGTCTGCCCTACACAGTTGTGATTCATGAGAAAAGCTGACATGCTTTCTTTTGGCAATATTTCTTTTGTAGTACTCCAATCCCTGTACACTGTATTTCATTCGGAAAACAAGAAGCACTACACACGTGGTCATTTGGTGAAAGATGATGTTGATATGTCAATGAAAATTCATGTATGGACATCAGTGGAGACCAATCAGAGCAGACTGCACTCTCATCCAATCAGAGCAGACTGTGCTCTCAACCAATCAGAGCAGACGGCACTCTCAACCAATCAGAGCAGACGGCACTCTCAACCAATCAGAGCAGACGGCACTCTCAACCAATCAGAGCAGACGGCACTCTCAACCAATCAGAGCAGACGGCGCTCTCAACCAATCAGAGCAGACGGCACTCTCAACCAATCAGAGCAGACGGCACTCTCAACCAATCAGAGCAGACGGCACTCTCAACCAATCAGAGCAGACGGCACTCTCAACCAATCAGAGCAGACTGCGCTCTCAAATTGTACTTCATCTTTTCATCTTTTACAGAGCAGAATGAGCACGAAGGTCACCTCAGAGAAGCTGGGTGGGGTTGAGAGGCCCCTTAAGCTGAAATTAAAGGGCCTAGCGAAAAGAAAGAAATTTAAAAGAAAATGTTGGAATTCATATTGTTATGAGTATAGTTACCAGTTTAAAATCTATTATGGTTTTACTTGGCCACCAAATATATATAGCAGAATACATGTAAAACTACTTCTCTCTATGTGATGATCGTAAAGTAAAATGTACCAAGGTAATTTTCTCTGAAAACGTTTGCTACACCAAACATACCATCTGGATATTTGTATCATCAATCAGCAAGAAAAGAAATAAACACTGTTTGAAAAAAAATGGAGGGAAATGGAGGGTTCTTTAAAAGGATATACAACAGAAAATGTGTAGGACGATCTGAGTTAACAGGAACTTGTTTAAAATCTGAAGGACACTCTTAGACAGCTTGATAGAAACTACAGAAAAACAGCTGGGCTTCTGAAAGCATTGACACTTCTGAGCCATCAAGAGCAGGAGTAAGTGAGACACTGAGGTGTGGAGCAGGTGTCGGCGCCCGCCCCGCCACGCCTAGAGGCCCGCACGTCTCAGGGCGGCAGGCGTACCTTTAACTGGCAGTAGTGATGATGACTAGTGACCACGCATTAGCCTGGTGTTAACAAACAGAGGCTGGACGTTAGGAACTCGTATTCAACAGGCTTGTAGTACGGTAACTCACACTCAACCGGCCATAAACAGATGAATATTTGCAGGATAAGATAAAATCAGAAACATATTCGTGTTTGATCTGAGTCTCAGTTCATCATCTTGTTTGGAGAGCTTTGAAATATTCACTCAGCTATCGCCCCACTCATATTATTGCATGCTCCAAACCTCTTTATTACACAACTTGGAATTTAATTTCTGAACATGGAATAATTATTTAATATATGTATAGTTAGCTAATGTATGATAACCTCAAATAAGGCATCCTTAAAGATAAACCGACGTATCATTAGTCTAACTGGCCCTTCCCAGACGGCCCTGATTCTGACACACGCTACAACCCATTTAGCTCTAATATCTCCTTCTGTACAACCAGTTACACGCTCCACGCAGTAAAAATAAAATATTAGTAAATACATCGTTAACATAACTAAAATAATGTCCTCTAATCAATGACTGCGCCCATGGGAGGTACCCCCTGTGTCATGACCAATACAGGAATGTTTGATATGAAAATAAATGCCCGCATCAGAATATATTTCTGTTCAATCAAGAAAACTACTGTTTGTTGTTGGCAGATACCAGCATTCTCTGACTGCTTGCAAGGCTAAACCACATACAGAAATCTACAAAGTACATACTTATTTACACAAATCAATCTCGTAGTTTTCATGGTTGTTGAGTTGGAAAAGGCAGTCGCGGTAATATAAACAGTAACTAATATAAACAATACACGAGTACATACCAACCCAGCTTCTTTAATCCAACACCCAACACCTTTTACATAAAGCACTCTGCTTTGCACTTCACTCTTTTAACAGGTTACATATTTCAGTCAACAAAAAGTTACAGCAGCAACAAAACCCACCTCCCACTCATTCACGGCTATATGGATCTGTATGAAAATAGGGACATCTTTCCGAGGACGATGCTTTGTGTGTGGGGGTTGTATCCTCTGTTACAGCATCGGAGTTTTAAACCATGTCACTACCAGATATGTAAGTATCACAATGCCACATTCGACCTTTCTTATTTTGCAGTTAAATGCACAATTACAAACACTTTGATGTAGGGTCACATATGTCGATACACGTAGAACACCTGGAATGGACCAACCACTGCAGCTCTGACCGCCCTCACGCCGCTAGTCAGGACCAGATTTAATATTACCTATCATAGTCGCCTGGCGACATGTTGGATACTTAATGCCCAGATCTGAAAGGGCATCAAGACACTGGCGCTCTGTGTTGAGTCTACATTGACTCAAGAGGTTTTTAAAAATTCATCCAAAAGGGACTTGGATTTGCATAAAAAAGGTTCACCAGGCATCAGGCTAGGACAGGTGCTGTTACCGTCAGAGGTTTCATAGTCAGGGTGGGTGACAATAGATTGCGTTTAGTATGATCTGATACAAGTCCTTACATTCATGTATCATGATGCATCATTAGAGCAGTACTACATCACTCAATGGGCAATACTCAATGGGTAATAAACAGATGAATATGTCCAGGCTAAAATAAAATCAGACAGAGGTCTGGCAGGCTGCGTGGCCGCCCACCGGGGAATACTGTCGAGAGGTGGGACCTGGGAAGACGCGTGTCTTCTCCAGTCGTCGCCAGCTGCCGGGGGAGGAGAGAGGCCTGGCTGTCTACCACCAAACAGGCTCCTCATTCAGGGGGTAAGCCTGGATTACGGGCCTCTTTGAGATACACATCCACAGATAGAATCCTCACACGCCAGCACACAGCACACTACAAACCGGACCAGAGATCCGGGAAACATCTGAACGAATCCGGATTCTATCCACCATTTATCTCTAACATGATCAAGGCTTAAAACATTAGCATGGAGACTGGTATATAACTGGGAGACATCTCTGACCAGACGTTTGCCTATAAGTTGACAGACCAACCCTCCATGAAAGCATGCGGCGCCTGCCTCACTGACGAAAATACTCTGCCGAGGACGAAATAGGGTGAGTGTGGAAGCAGGCTGCAGGCAGCGGCGACGACACATGTCTGGGGAGGTGTTTACTGAGGTGCGGTCTGTGCTGTGGTTACTGGACAGCGTCTTTGCGCGGCCTGTAGTATAAGACTTGTAACAAGATGGAGACGTCGAGTGAGACTTGTAACATGCCGCATAACCAGAACTGTTGGGGCGCTCGCCGCACGATGAAGTAAACTGTCTTAAATACATCCCCCATCGTCCAGCACAGCACCATGTTGACACTGCCGAGAAAACAGAGAAAGGTATGAAGTAAACTGTCTTAAATACATCTCCCATCGTCCAGCACAGCACCATGTTGACACTGCCGAGAAAACAGAGAAAGGTATGAAGTAAACTGTCTTAAATACATCCCCCATCGTCCAGCACAGCACCATGTTGACACTGCCGAGAAAACAGAGAAAGGTATGAAGTAAACTGTCTTAAATACATCCCCCATCGTCCAGCACAGCACCATGTTGACACTGCCGAGAAAACAGAGAAAGGTATGAAGTAAACTGTCTTAAATACATCCCCCATCGTCCAGCACAGCACCATGTTGACACTGCCGAGAAAACAGAGAAAGGTATGAAGTAAACTGTCTTAAATACATCCCCCATCGTCCAGCACAGCACCATGTTGACACTGCCGAGAAAACAGAGAAAGGTATGAAGTAAACTGTCTTAAATACATCCCCCATCGTCCAGCACAGCACCATGTTGACACTGCCGAGAAAACAGAGAAAGGTATGAAGTAAACTGTCTTAAATACATCCCCCATCGTCCAGCACAGCACCATGTTGACACTGCCGAGAAAACAGAGAAAGGTATGAAGTAAACTGTCTTAAATACATCCCCCATCGTCCAGCACAGCACCATGTTGACACTGCCGAGAAAACAGAGAGGTACGATGTAGATGTAGTTTCAGTATGATACTCCAGAGGAATAGTTTTCACATATTACTATCTTTGTTTTACACAAGTGACAATAATAATATACTGCACGGCCATTTGATGCTGAGGGACACTGGTGTTCAATTTGTGAACTTCTTACTGGGAGCCATGATCAAAGTTGGTATTGTCATGTGTGAAACGTGTATTTAAATGGACATATAACGGCAGCTGCCGGGGCCTGATCTATGCCACACTTTGGAGCTCCACAAGCCATAGGGGGCGCCACCATTTTGTGGATAGTTCCACGAGGTGCTACCAGATGGTGCTAAAGTGACATATACCCAATGTATTAGTTATTACAGGCCTTTCTGGAATACTTTTAAATTGTGGTTCTATCCTTAAAACTTTTTTAATCAAGTGATAATTTTGATGATTTTTCACTCTGGGACACTATCAGATAATGTGAGCCTGCCATGACAAAAAGTTTCCCATTTTTGTTTTAAATACTTAAATTAAAGAAAGAATGATAATTCATGGTTTGAATTTTTTTCTTTCCCGTGCTCCGGTGGTCGGTGAGTAGGTCTGATATCTCAGCTCGGCGGGTGAAAACTATTTTTTTTTTAGAATCATAATTCAGACTGTTCCCGAAATGCATGTAATAACTGTGATGCAATGGTCATATTTTATAAGGCTGAGATATTTTAAGTTTTCCAAATGAGGGGATCATTTTGATGTCTCAGTAATTTGACTCAACAATGGCAAAGACATTCTAAAACACTTTGAATTGTGATGAAAAGAATGTCCATGGCATGTGGGTTTGCTATATAAACCGGAGGAATACTTAGTAGAAACCGAATGAGAGTTAGAATGGTCATTGTTTATGCCAAGACGGGAAGGTCGTGCATTACTACGCGAAGTGTCAGCTGAGCATAGTGAGGAACAGACGTGACCAGAGTGGCATAGATACTGACAAGTAGAGTTTGGTTTCATATTTATCCTACCCCGTCTCCACGAATTTCTGATATTAGGAAAGTCTGACTCGATTCTGTCCAGGTTTTACAGCTGTCAGTATTTCAGCTCTGCAGCCGAAACTATTTACACAGGTGAACAATTCCCGATCCCTGATTGTTCAATTTTTTTATTTCTCTAGGTACATAGATTTTACTTTATGTCATGGCACGCCACTTAAAATTTGCCTATGTTAAATCGATGACGGTTTTCTATTAGGGGTAGGATAAGAATGTGAATGTGCAATTCTACAAACATGTTTATGCCAGAAACACCTATAACGAAGTGATTTCTAGGCTGGATTGAACTTGGTGTTTATCTGCGCGGCTCACCTCATGCCCTTGGTGGAGGAGTTCTGGTAGTTGCGGTAGAACTGTGGCGCTCCCAGCATGGCCTCAAAGAGCACGGCGAGGAAGCCGAGCGTCTCCACGTAGAGCGTGTGGTCGAGCAGTAGGTAGGTCACGCCGCCCGCCAGCAGCGTGAACAGCAGCAGGAACTGCACGTAGCTCTCAAAGTTCGTCCACCGCCAGAAGTAGGTCCGGTCAAAGTCTGCAACACACCAAGGGCGGGGAGAGGATCAACACGACACGTCAGCCAACCACACCTCAGCAACGACCACACAGTGTCCTCCAGAGGGGTTCTACTTCATGAAGATTAATAAGGATGTATTAAGTATTAACAATTGTTGTTCGAGGTCTTTTGACCCATAAAATATGTCCTGCCACTAGAAGCAGGGGGACATATTTGACACTATTTCGTTGATACTCTGTGGGTCTGTACACAATAAACATGTTCGGTGGACGAGCAGCAACAAAGGGTCATTTAGCAGGCAAATACCAAACACTTGACCATAAGTAGTTATACAGAACGACCTGACCATGCGGTACATGCTACAAAACGAGATGGGAATTTGTACAGAACGAGGCATTCTTACGAGTTCCGTGCAAAACCTTAATTCCCACTGAGTTTTGTAGCTGGTTCAAGCATGGTAGGAGGTTCTATATTTATTATAAACCCGAATCTAATCATATTTTACTATATTCAAGGAAGAAGCAACTGATGAATTGAACGTAATAATAATTTAAAAAATATATATCAGAACATGGGAGGTGAAAAGATTCATGGAGGTTGTGTACAGTGATACGACTGGAGTGACCTCTGGTGGCTAACAGTGTAACTCCGACCCAGCTGGACCCAGGTAGCGATCGTGCTGCCCTCTAGTGGTTTCTCGTGAATATACACCCTTAACTGGGATTTAAGTCTCTCATAAAATTGGCAAAGAAACCAAGTTTAAGACAAAAATAGCTCACATGAATAAAACACCACACGACTAAATCATGACCAAATCACAGCCAAATCATGGCACAGGGATGTCAGCAGCCCTTGAAGAACCACCCTGAAGTTATTTGCTTGGGGCCATCCATAAAGTATGTACGCACCGAGGGGGGGTGGGGGGGGTCAGAAAATTTTGGAAACTTTGCGTATGCTCCCTATTTGTTCTATTGCGTACAAGATTGGGAGATGGGGTGGGAGGGTCCAAAATTTCAGAAATTCTGCGTACGTACTTTATGGATGGCCCCCTGGGACAAACTCCCCCTCTCCTCCAACCAACAGACTACAACGAACAAGCCTACTGGGAACTCTAAACCAAATAAGGTGCATGGGAGAGTGTAGTATGAAGCTGGTTCCTGGCGTTAGCTATGCATTCAAAGTGGTTTGTATGGTAGCAGTGCAAGGGTTTTAGAGATTTCATGGATTTTCATCCATGCATTATCTATTGGCAGCTTGTCAGGGAAAACCCTGAAAGTAATAATTCACATATTTATAGGAAAATTGGGTAAATGGGGTTCCTGAAACAATATGGGGTTGACATACACAGGTTCTCTTGAGGCTTTTAAATAGTGAGGACAATATTTCTGTGTTTTATAACTTGGACAAGCCTGACGGCCTAATGGCGCAGTCAAATCACAGCCACCTCACTGCTACATCACGGCCACCTCACAGCCACCTCACAGCTACATCACGTCCACCTCACAGATACATCACGGCCACCTCACGGCTACATCACGGCCACCTCACTGCTACATCACGGCCACCTCACAGCCACCTCACAGCTACATCACGTCCACCTCACAGATACATCATGGCCACCTCACGGCTACATCACGGCCACCTCACGGCTACATCACGGCCACCTCACGGCTACATCACGGCCACCTCACGGCTACATAACGGCTTCCTCACAGCTACATCATGGCCACCTCATGGCTACATCATGGCCACCTCACGGCTACATCACGGCCACCTCATGGCTACATCACGGCCACCTCACAGCTACATCACGGCCACCTCACAGCTACATCACGGCCACCTCACAGCTACATCACAGCTACCTCACGGCCACCTCACAGCTACATCACAGCTACCTCACAGCTACATCACAGCTACATCACGGCCACCTCACAGCTACATCACGGCCACCTCACAGCTACATCACGGCCACCTCACAGCTACATCACAACCACCTCACAGCGGTGAGGAATTCACCCCCAATTACTCGACAAATGTCGTTTCCACCCAAACTGACCAACAATCAGGCCATTATTTCAAACTGATGACTGGGCATTTTGAGAGCAATTGTCCCCTTAAATATGAGATAGTGAAGACTAAGTTTCTGCTCTGTATTCTGGAGAATCAAAACTAAAATAATATCTTGTACAAAGAAAAACAAGCATGCAAAGGGCAGAGCCTTGGCATCGTGAACGTCTGTAAAACTGGCCTGATCAGAAAGACTATTGCATAACATAGTATCACAGAATGAGAGAAATCTTTACAAGCAATTCGTAAAATATATCATCTATATTCATGCTTTTTATTGTTAATAGTAGTATTGAAAAATAAGGATAAAATGGTTTGGGTTAGAAAACACAAAAGTATAAGATCTTATGTGAATAAGCAATGCACAGGTACTCAGGAAATTGCGGATGTGTGCACATTACTGGTTAGGTTATAAGAAGCGTGCTGCGAGGATGCGGTGTGTGAATGCTGCTGGGAGTCCGGGACGAGGGGCAGGCTAAAGGACCAATGTGACACCTCGTTACTCCAGCCGGCAGGAAGCCCTGCTGCCTCGGGCTAAATGTGGAATGTGCCAGCACTGCGGTAGTCGTGTTCCTAGGAGAGATGTCATGCTACTGGAGCTTTCAACTCCTTTCTGAATTTTTGCAACTTCCTACACTTTGGATTGTGTTACCAGGTCTAGGATTATAAACATGGGAACAGAATATTCATCAACTTGGTTCTTTACTCTTTTGGACTTCATTCATGCTAAAACTTGGATTATTATACACTGTACTCATCAAGGTGCTGTAAACAGTTATTCATGATCGCTGAAAACAAAGCAGGACGTACCTTGCGAAATTCGATGAGCATTTATTGAGGTAATTAAGCCAAAATTGTAACACCACAAAAAAGATCTGAACTTTACTCCATTGGTGAGTTCTACCTCGTACTAACTGTCGTAAAACATAATGTATCAAGAGGCAGTTAGTACTTTACTTGCTTAGCATATTCTACCTGACTTCTGCTAATTAATCTGTATCAGTACAATATGCAACGGACACAATTAACAAACAGATGAATGCATTCACAAGGAACATTATACAGAACCTAAATGCACTGGTGAGTCTTAAATGCAGCTCTCTTTTATCTTACAGTACACCTTGGTACAATTCACCAAATCATGTTAAAGAAAAAATACATGTGATTTGTAAGAGGTTTAAAGCCAATCTTTGTTGTCATGGGTAGAATTCTAACACTTATTTCTCCCCACAGGTATATTCCTTTGACATACATTTCAACTACACTCAAACATATACAGACCTTTACCTTATTCCCCAAGCACACATTTTTGACAAAATCTCAATGCCTATAGGACAAGGGTTTGAACTTGAATGGAGGTACTAGAAAAGGGGATCTTGCTTCAACACTTGGGGCAGTATCTACCATCGGTGCATGGGATATCCGCCATGTGAAGATAGACAGGCAGACTCGGAGTGTCAATCCAAATGTGAGGATGGTTTGGGCCCAAGAAATTCAGTTCAACTAAAGATTGTAGAACCGTCCCAAGGCGCTATCAACACTATGTAAGGAGGTCAGGGTGAAGGTCGTGGTTTGCTCTGAGTGCAGTCATTGGCTGCTGGGTCAGTCCACGCCTTCTATATTCCTTATATGGCAGTGAAGATTATCATGAAACATCACAAAATTTCATATGATTGTTTATCCTACCCCTCATATAAATCTCCATAGACTTAACATGGTGGGCCTGTATGCCACGGTTATGCCATAAAATATTTATATGCCACTGGTGACATATGAAGTTAAAAACATATGACAGGGTAGGATAAAATCTAAACATCACTCAATATCATATAATTGTTTACATGCCATTCATTGCCTTCTGCTACAGATATCACTCAGCTCCGCTTTGTGATATCATTCCGCGAAGACAACTCATGCCATATAAACAATCATATGAAATTTCGTGATGTTTCATAATATTATATGGCATCAGTTGTCTTCATGGAATGATATCACGAAGCGGAGCTGAGTTATATTTGTAGCGGAAGACAATGAATGGCATGTAAACAATTATATGAAATTTCGTGATGTTTAGATTTTATCCTACCCTGTTACATGTTTTTAACTTCATATGTCAAGCGTGGTATATGAATATTTCATGGCATAACCGTGGCATACAGGTCCACCATGTTAAGTCTATAGACATTTATATGAGGGGTAGGATAAATAGGGACAACTCCAGGCACACGTTGTTGGTGGTACATTTTGTATACAAGGTTCAGAGCTCATGTGAGAAGACAGGTAGGGAAGTTACATCTAACGGACACACACCTACATCTAAAAGCGTGCTCCGTGCCTCTCTGCTGCCGTCACCCTGTGTCACAAACCAGCCAACCCTGTGTCACAAACCAGCCAACCCTGTGTCACAAACCAGCCAACCCTGTGTCACAAACCAGCCAACCCTGTGTCACAAACCAGCCAACCCTGTGCTTCAACTCGGCCAATGGCGTTACACATTGACTGTCTCTCTCTCTCTCTTGGTCTGTTTCAGAAACATATTTAAGTTTAGGGTCAGAGTTCGATCCCACCTCGTTTAAATCGCTATGTTATTTACGCAGTTTCACCTTGTGAATTACTACGCTATCCAAACTTGATGAGATACAAGCCCTGACCGTAGACTTTCAAAGGTTTCCTCTATAATAAAATAGGCCTATATCATTATATATGTGAAGGAAAGTGAAGGAACTCTCACAAGGATTGAATATATGGAAAGCCAAAAGAATTTCTAGAAATTATATATTGGATTCTGAAACAGGAAAATTTATAAGGAATTAGAAATCTAATTGTTTTATTCATCACAAGTTTCTCATGCCAGAGCTGATGTTTTGTCACATTCGGCACATTAAACATTGATGTTTTGTCACATTCAGGGCGTGTTGCACTCAAGCCACCTTAAGCCAAAATAAGATAAGACAATTTACAAAACATGCCAGAATAAGGAGTGCTTTTCGTCTTGATTCAGTTTGTTTTGTGTTCTTACCGAACAACTGGTGCTCCACCACCTCCGGCTCGAGATTACGAGCACTCTCGTGCTCGGAGCAGGTCCAGTCGGCGTCCGCCATGTTCACAAGCTCTGATGTCAAGAGAAGACACGTCTTCAGTCTCCCAAGAGTGAACTCTAGTACTTGAAAATGGTCATTTGAGAGACTATGGCGAGTTCACCATAGACTGCTGGTGTGTTCAACTGGGGTATCTTGCAATACAACTACAACTCTCACTAAGAGTAGGAAAATACTTTAAGTAGAAAATCTAAACACGAGAAACGTGCGAGTTACACAAATATCTATTTATGATATGAGAGAGAAGAAATGTGAAATCAGAAAACAAATATTAATCAATGAGAATTATCGTTATCGAAAGACATAAGATTATAAATCGTGTTTCGAAAACAGTTGTGGCATAAAATAACATTTGAGGTGTCTCAAAGTTCTTAATTCAGTTAGTATCTAAGGTGAAGAGGATGGTCAGGATGGGGAAGACTGGGAAATAGCACATGCAACCCCTCACACTATTCTCTCTTAAAAAATCAGCCTAACTGTGGATGACATAAATCCCAAATGAAATGGTTTTTAAAGTTTCCCTTTATCTATGTTTCTGGCAAAAAAGATTGCAATTGAACTTTCATTGTTTCAGCCTCAGAATCACCCTCATTCCATGGAGCAGCCTCACTGATAATCACACCCTCACTACCTCAATTAGATATGTGGTGGTCGCCGCCTAGCTAGCTGTCGGAGGGTCTACCTCCGGAACACTAGTTCCCGTGATGTCCCACCCTACGTGCTATTACGTAGGTCGGTTCGGTTTTCGGAAAGTATGAACTAACCTAGTCACACAAGACACAACTCCACGCCTTTAATAAACGAGATGTTTATTACAATTACTTCCCGAAGTGATCTTGGAAGATCACTTCCACAAGTACAGTACCCCAGAAAGGCGTGCTGGGTAATGCTGGAGAGGCTAATCTGAAAGACCTGTCTAACCACCAGGAAGGTTACGAGAACCCGCATGCAAAGTGAGGGCCCAAGGGTCTGCTCTTGTGGAGAGACGCGCGAGGACAGCCTGTCGACCCACTGTGAACGCTGAGTACATATCCCCAGCATTACGTAATCCCAGCCCCCCGCCGTGCCACTTTCGTGTGCGGCGTTGCCCGGAATCACAACACCGTTAGGATTGACTCTCCGTGCCACCTTCCGTAGAACGGACAAAAAACTGCTGGATCCCCACCCCACTACAGATATAAAATATTAGTATAGAGACCAAGAAGTTGACTTTATGTTACCCATTTTCATGTACACCTCTTTAAGAGCTTCGCATAGGATCGTCATAACAAAATGACTGGTACTAGTAGTATAGAAGGAAAAAAAGTGGGCTTATGGGACCTATGGGAGCTACGGAGAGTTTGCATAAACTGAGGAGAGGTGGCGTTTCATCTCTCATCTGCCAGGCACATGCCTCCGAGATGGCAATAAGGGCTGGGCCCCTCCCCCCCATATTCTCCCCTTCCCCCCATATTCTACCCCTCCCCCATATTCTACCCCCCCCCCCCCCCCCCATTGTCCCCGGTCTAGTGCTGCCACCCCACTGAAGGGTTATGAAATAAGAGATGTAACATTCCTGCTAACTGCTGGTAACCAACTCTCCACTTCCAAGCTCCACTATTCAGTAGGCTCGGCGAGTGTATTTCCAAAGGCACCTTCCCTATTTGTGCAAGTACATTTGCTATTATGTAATCCTTGAGTTGGGTGGTGACGGGATGTGCGGGTGTCGATAGCACAGACAATATGGGGCTTGTCCTTATGAGAGTTTGGTGACATGGATAGCAATCCCCCCCCCCCCCCTCCCACCTCCCACACACGTCCCGCCATCATCATCCCTGGGATGTGTGGGTGATGTTTCGTGAGACGGGGGGTGGGGGGGGGGGGGGGGGGGGGCTGTCGCCACCTTCACCTGGACTTGTTCAAGTCGTTGATTATGAATATTCATTAAAAATGATTGCAACCCATCTACCTCCTGCCCATCCACCTCCTGCCCATCCACCTCCTGCCCATCAAGCAGCCTGCCCATCCACCTCCTGCCCATCCGCCTCCTGCCCATCCACCTCCTGCCCATCCGCCTCCTGCCCATCCGCCTCCTGCCCATCCACCTCCTGCCCATCCACCTCCTGCCCATCCACCTCCTGCCCATCCACCTCCTGCCCATCCACCTCCTGCCCATCCACCTCCTGTCCATCCACCTCCTGCCCATCCACCTCCTGTCCATCCACCTCCTGCCCATCAACCTCCTGCCCATCAACCTCCTGCCCATCAAGCAGCCTGCCCATCCGCCTCCTGCCCATCCACCTGCCCTCCCATCAACCTCCTGCCCATCTACCTCCTGCCCATCCACCTCCTGCCCATCAACCTCCTGCCCATCAACCTCCTGCCCATCAAGCAGCCTGCCCATCCGCCTCCTGCCCATCCACCTGCCCTCCCATCAACCTCCTGCCCATCCACCTCCTGCCCATCCACCTCCTGCCCATCAACCTCCTGCCCATCCACCTCCTGCCCATCCACCTCCTGCCCATCAACCTCCTGCCCATCAAGCAGCCTGCCCATCCGCCTCCTGCCCATCCGCCTCCTGCCCATCCACCTGCCCTCCCATCAACCTCCTGCCCATCCACCTCCTGCCCATCCACCTCCTGCCCATCCACCTCCTGCCCATCCACCTCCTGCCCATCCACCTCCTGCCCATCCACCTCCTGCCCATCCACCTCCTGCCCATCCACCTCCTGCCCATCCACCTCCTGCCCATCTACCTGCCTACCAATCAACCTGCCCTCCCACCAACCTGCCCTCCCATCAACCTGTCCACCCACCAATCTGCCTCCCGATCAACCTGCCTACTCATCCACCTTCCCGCCCATCAATGTGCCCCCCCCCATCAACTTGCCTGCCCATCCACCTGCCTGCCCATCCACCTGCCAGACCATCAACCTGATGTCAAAAAGGCCTCTCCTCCCGATGAGTAAATCAATACAGGTGAATTCTGGTATGCAGGCATCAAATGTCTATAATAAAATCCTCTAATACGCTATAAATCAGAGAGTTATCCAGCCCTTCAGAAATGTGGATCTCTAGTGATAGTTTAAGAGCATTACTGCAAACTAGTTAGCATAGCCTTAGGAATGAAAGTCCACCATCTAGGAAGTGGACCCTGAGCCTGTCAGGACATGTTGGTGCTGGTTCCTATGTACCTGCTGCTCTGAGACCTATTAGTATAGATACTAATACAGTGGAGCTGCACCACACAACATCGTACAGCAACCTACAGACATCGGTATTGTCTTTGGTAGTCTTATATATTCATTATATTCATGTGCAATTTCGTTGTTATTTTTTTAAAAAAATTATAAGGATCTTTATTTGTATCAATGAATACAAATGTTGACCGTGTTTCAACACATTTTACAGAAAATTATGTATGAATTCATGCACAGATAATAGTCCTGTTGTATTTTTCGTATATATGATATGAAGATTTTAAAAGATTGTGAATAACAACAAATGCTAGGTGAATGTTCACATGGCTTTCATTATCATTTATGATCAAAACAATACTGTTGACCAAATTCATAAAAATTCTAATCTAATAATTTTGTCAGATTGCAAACAGTGACCACACAATGGTGGTTGGCACTATTTTAGGTTGTTGGTTCATGTACTATATACATGTGTAACAGAATACCGAAATATCCCCCCCCCCCCCTCCAGCGTAAAACCCTCATATCAACAGCCTCCCCCGTTAATAGCTCCCCTCCTACTGTATATGATAAATGCTCCCTACATGATCTACCAAGTAATTCTTAGTTTAACTTTACGCAGACCTCACAGTAGCCGGTTGCCAACCAAGACGAAAACAGATGTAACACGTTTCAGACACACTCAGGTATTCACGAGCACGGTCCATGTGGTGGGTGGAGTGGGGATCTGTCGTGACAGGAGGTTGGGGCTCCGGGCAGCGTGGTCGACAGTTACCAGAGTTTGGCGATCCAGGGAGAGACACTTATCTGGTGGTATACACCTCTGGGTTGTGACTAACCCGTGGGACGGTACAACCTAAAAGCCAGGTATTGATGAGGAGTAGGGCGCTTACCGGAGAAGGAGCGTGGCTTGGAGGAGATGATCTCACTGCGGTTCCTCACCGCCGTACACAGGTGCACCATGGCCAGCATGGTGAACGTCATGATGATACTCTGCAGCAGTAAGGGCAGCTCGAACCGGTGACCGAACCTGAAACAACATCCACATACGTCAGTCCAATGTCACGGGGCAATACGATACTCTGCAGCAGTAAGGGCAGCTCGAACCGGTGACCGAACCTGAAATAACATCCACATACGTCAGTCCAATGTCACGGGGCAATACGATACTCTGCAGCAGTAAGGGCAGCTCGAACCGGTGACAGAACCTGAAACAACATCCACATACGTCAGTCCAATCTCACGGGGCAAGACGATACTCTGCAGCAGTAAGGGCAGCTCGAACCGGTGACCGAACCTGAAATAACATCCACATACGTCAGTCCAATGTCACGGGGCAATACGATACTCTGCAGCAGTAAGGGCAGCTCGAACCGGTGACAGAACCTGAAACAACATCCACATACGTCAGTCCAATCTCACGGGGCAATACGATACTCTGCAGCAGTAAGGGCAGCTCGAACCGGTGACCGAACCTGAAACAACATCCACATACGTCAGTCCAATGTCACGGGGCAATACGATACTCTGCAGCAGTAAGGGCAGCTCGAACCGGTGACCGAACATGAAACAACATCCACATACGTCAGTCCAATCTCACGGGGCAATACGATACTCTGCAGCAGTAAGGGCAGCTCGAACCGGTGACCGAACCTGAAACAACATCCACATACGTCAGTCCAATCTCACGGGGCAATACGATACTCTGCAGCAGTAAGGGCAGCTCGAACCGGTGACCGAACCTGAAACAACATCCACATACGTCAGTCCAATGTCACGGGGCAATACGATACTCTGCAGCAGTAAGGGCAGCTCGAACCGGTGACCGAACCTGAAATAACATCCACATACGTCAGTCCAATGTCACGGGGCAATACGATACTCTGCAGCAGTAAGGGCAGCTCGAACCGGTGACCGAACCTGAAACAACATCCACATACGTCAGTCCAATCTCACGGGGCAATACGATACTCTGCAGCGGTAAGGGCAGCTCGAACCGGTGACCGAACCTGAAACAACATCCACATACGTCAGTCCAATGTCACGGGGCAATACGATACTCTGCAGCAGTAAGGGCAGCTCGAACCGGTGACCGAACCTGAAACAACATCCACATACGTCAGTCCAATCTCACGAGGCAATTCGTTTGTGTTTATGCTGGTTTTCTGGCAGACAGAAAACCTTTGCCTTGTAGTCTAGATTCTAAATTTCATAAGGCAGTTCACATCGGCTTTTCCCACCAAGAAAAACAGATCAAATCTGAATCCGTTTTACACATGTGGAAATGGAGAATAATCTACCTGAGACTAAAGATGTCTGAATACTATTACATACATTTTGTTAATCAGAAATATTTATGTGTGATAACCACATAGAAACAGTCACAAACAAATGGATCGTTATAGAGCACTTCGGTCTGCGTTGTTTTATTACATGAATTACTCAGCTAGATCATGTAATTACCTGACTAAATAATAGTGATGGACGGACTCAAGCATAACAGAATACCAGTATTTAGTACAGGAATTAGGGTCAGGAGGCCATATCAAAACCATGTAGACAGAATGGCATTAACTTGGGCATTTTGACACAATCGTTAGATAATAAGACAGTACTATAATATACTCTATACTAGTTATACACAACAATCAACAAACAGAACAATACCATTTTCCCCATGGAAACATTGATAATACTTTCCATTAGCAACTGATATATCAGCAGATGGTATTAATCAGGCGGTGGTCTCAGTGAACCTCACTGAGAGCGAGGGAGAGTCAGAGAGGCTGCGGCTGCCGGAATTACGTAACGATATGGCATCAACCAATAGCAGCCCATCCTGGCTGGGAAACAGACTACATAGATGCAGAGATAGACCCATAGCTCCCATAGACGCCTACGCTGAAGCTAATTCCACTCTTACTTGTCTTAAAAGCAACACTCACAAGCGCTGCACTTAAAAAGGAGGGTAAATGAAAGGTAAAGCCGTGCGACTCACCAGAAGAAGATCCTGAGGATGTTGGCGATGATGAGGGTGAGGCAGACGAAGGTGGAGAAGCCCTCGGCGTTGCCGGACCTCTTGATGTCGATGTACTGCGGGATGAAGGGCACCACGCCGCCGAAGATCATGGCGCCCGCCGCCACCCACGTGGCGAGGCGTGTCAGCGTCATCTCCACACCAGCCTCCTGGATCAGTTGTTTCAGCACTAGAAACATGGCGCCGGTGTGCGGGGTGTCAGAGAGGGGGGGGGGGGGGGGCTTAACGTACTACGGGTTCCGGGCTCTGTCACCAGGGGGCATTACTGACTTCCGCTTCTCGGGATCAGGCGGTGTGTGTGTGTGTGGGGGGGGGGGGGGGGGGGGGGGGGAGTAGACCACTAACCCGACACTCGAAACTGACCCAAACCAAATATTAGCATTGGTAGTTTGCGGATCTGCAACAAAGGAAATGATTTAATAGAAAAGCGCAGGTTATTGCATCGTGTCATCTGAAACACCATGCGTGGTCTAGATGCTGCGTTACATTCATAATGAATGTGAGAAGCGCAATATTACACAGGCGAGTAGAATGACTCTATGTACACCAACAGATGTGTTGAGATTATAATTACCGGTACATCAATTTGACGTAGAGACTGAGACACTGGCGCCCTTCACTATGCGTTGACAAAATACCAATACTGTAGACACCCTTAACCCTTTCCCTGCAGCACCTAGTTCCCCATCTTTGCATTATACAGCAGGTATTGCCTGCATAAACGACCCTGCTACGGCAGGCACCTTTTTTTGAGAATAGCAATATCACTTGATGTGTCATGTGATTTGAGTAATTTACCTTGGTAGCTGATGATATTTTGTTATACCAAATCAAAGTTTAATATAGCCTTTTTACTATGTCAAGATTTCTTTCAATTCAAACAATTATTTTTTCATTTATTGAATTTTGTATATAAGTATCAATGATGCCTCTATGATGCCTGGAGGCATCATGCTGCGGTAGCCAGGGGAATACCTTTAGGCATCATGCTGCAGGTAAAGGGTTAAGTACATTTCTAGAAAGGTCACTGTATCCACAACCTACAAATGCTTGAACCTTAAGGCATAACCAAGTTATCTTATCCAAACGCTCCACGTTTTCTTAATTTAGGGATCTGTAACTGTGCAGTGGTAACGAAATATGGAGCGCAAAATAGGAAAACGCGAAAATATAACCAACATAAAAAAATTTAAAATATACCAATTCCAAAGCTAATCAAAGGAAAATTATACAGTTTACGTCTAACGGTAAGTTAAAAATATAAATGAATAGTAAAAACAGAAATAACAGCAAACCTATCATTGAGCAATGTTTATACATATCCATGCATGTTACACAAACGTATATAACTAAATCGCTACACGCAGACAAGGTTCTATTCCCAAACTACTCCACGGGTATTTCTTTCAGAAAGTTAACAGTAAACACCAGTGGTATATTTATAAAAAATGATCTCAACACAGTATTTTTTTTCATAGCCTTAACGTTAGGAACGCATACTCCACGGTCGTGAAGGTATTGTACCCAATACTCAATGGCTAATTGGGTGATTTATTTAATTAATGAATGATGTTATATCGGGTGAGATAAAATCATAAACCCATTCGATGAAAATAACTTGGTCCGTACTCCACCTTGTTTGACAGGTACGTAGTTCACTCAGTTTCGCTTCGAGAATTACTCTGGTGAAACTCGGTGCAGTACGGACCAAGTTATTTTCATCTCGTGAGTTTCCTTCTTAGAATAGTGAAATTACATGACAGTCATACAACGCACTGCCGCGTCCGCTGTGGGACGACTGAATGAAAACGAGAGTGAAGTGTAACACTCTATAATCCTGAGGGGTCGATGATAGCAGTGACTAATATAGTCAACGATACTATGACGAGAACTGCTCGTCCTGATAACGTACCTTTCATCGTGAATCACGTACGTCACTCCATTACATAAACACCAGCCGGCGAATTCCCCCGATAAGAAAGACCAAAAGGGCATACCCGAGATAAGACCACTGGAACCATCCACGAGGTCAGGTCTTACTCACCCACGACGCCAGTGCATTGTTCTCGTCGGTAAAAAATTTTTATGTGCGATAATTAGACCGATAAGGCAAATTGTCTGAAATTAGTCACTTATGACCAGTTGTGTAAGAGAAACTCTGTCCAGATCTAGTCCCAGAATTCTGGGTGATGGTGTGTGTGTTCTCCCCCTTTTACATTTCTTCTACAGTTCACCGTTCATTGTTATCTTATTCTACGATATATCTCTGAAGGAGTCTTTACGCATCCAGCTTGTAGAACCAAAACCCTTAAAAGCTCAAAAAATCTTGCGAAAGCAAAACGGCCGCAAGTCATCGAGGAGTATTGTAATTAATTGTGACAATCAAAACTGATCATGGAATTAGAGATTTATGAGATAAGACTTTCAACAGCTGTCGCTTTCACATGTGAATGCATTACATAAAGTATTGCTATTTTTCTAGATGAAATCGCAATAACTTAGGAGTAGGGAGATTGTTCAACTCAATAGGAGGCGATGTTAGATAAAGTGGCCGTGCATTAGTCAAGGCTATGTTTCTTTCTTCAGGGATTTGTTTCTTTGTCTTTCCTGACAGCCGGAAAAAACCTTCAAGAATAACTTCTGCCAGGTGACTACTATAGAGTTTCCAACACAAGGTGGTGTTTCCAACACAAGGTGGTGTTTCCAACACAAGGTGGTGTTTCCAACGCAAGGTGGTGTTTCCAACACAAGGTGATGTTTCCAACACAAGGTGGTGTTTCCAACACAAGGTGGTGTTTTCAATACACGGGCAGAGGGCCAGGTATTATATGGAAACAGGGTTACTGTATCTGTACATGATAAATACACGGTAAAATTAACGATCAACTGATCCAATGTCGGAGGCAGAGGTTCATCAGATCGTCAATCTTACCAAGTATCTATCACGTACAGATACAGTAACCCTGTATTCATATCATAATATACCTTAAAAATAATAATTTTTTTTTACCTTTGGTTTTGGACGATTTGTTGGGTTTCGTCGCGGTACACACCCCGTACGCCACATACATAGCCGTACCACACATAGATCGGAGTGGGGGTATATGTAGGACATACGTCCACAGGTATATAATGATAGCATTAGTGAATACTGCTAGGGGCCGGGTACTAGGGGCAGAGTGTGAAATTCTCATATTTCACCACGCGACCTGACACGCGATCCTTAATATTGATCTTTATATCACCTAAAATACTAAATATGCTGTTATACCTACATCCTGTAAATGTTTCCTGTTTATTGAACCAGTATCTCAAATTTTATTACATAAAACAGTTATTTTGTGAATGATGCCTCAAAACATCCTCCGGCAATTCCCAGTTGATGCATTGAGATATCACCCGGCGTGAATGTGTTAAGAGGCATGGAGACTCTTGAGTTCTAATCTATGTTGTGGATATCATATGACCTTTATCCTACCCCTAATAAAAAAAACGCCATAGGTTTAACAATGACTCAGTGTATTTGACAGAGCGTTGAATAAAGTGTTATTTATGCACCAAGGCGAATAAAAAACGGATCAATCAGGGACAAGATAACGAAAGTAGATCCGGCAGCATTGATAAATGTGACCATCCTCCGTTGAGTGTCAACACGCTACTAACATGGATAATTACACTATTTTCTCTGTATATCGGTGAGATGGGGTAGGATAAATACGAAGCCGAACTCGAGTTAGCCTTCTCAATGTTTGTACCACTTTGGTCAGGTCTGCTACTCCCTACACTCCGCTAACGCCTTGTGTAGTAATACACAACCTGCCCATCGTGGCATAAACATTGACAAGGCTAACTCTCGTTTGGTTTCTACTAAGTATCTATCATACACGATAAATAGTGTCTAAATGGATCTGTATACATGCAAGGTCACAAACTTTGACAAAGTCTCTGGCACAGCTTACAAATAACCACTGGTTATACCTTTCAACACTACAACAGCAATAGCAGTAAGAACTGTGGTATGTGGGTACAATTGAAGACCATGTTGGTGGGCGTGGTCATGATGGTGGGCGTGGCCATGCTGGCTGGCTTTAATCATATTTACCACTTAAATATATATCAATCATATTTTGTGGTGTTTATACAAATTATCCTAATAAGTAATATTCATCCAATTGTGTTTAACTGCCCAACAGTCAACAGCCGCGTTTGAAGAAACAATTCTATGTCTAAACTATTCCTAAATGTAATGACTGGTTATCATTTGGGAATACCTATCTCTCATTTTAATCTGTAAATGGGTTGAACAACTGTGGTACCATGTGAATGAGCTCCGACATTGCTAATAACATGTTTAGTAGATACATCCTGGCCAGGACTCAGGCATGGTTTACGGTCTAAAACGTGGATTGAATAATACTGAATAAAACGAATGATAACGACATTGGATCATTACGGCCATTTGTTTTATTTAACTCCCTAATGATTTATTTCACCAACAAGGTGTGAGAAAGCTTAAATAATCCCCTAGATATCTGACAATGTGACATATCGATGAAGAATTTTGGGATACATGAATTTAATTCTCCATGTTATTAATTACTTTCTAATCACCAACTGCTACATATTCTTTTAAAGACTGTCTGGTATATGCACACTTGTCACGCCCTCATGATCCCTTAGTTACACTGGCTATGTCTAATTCCGAATAATCACAACACGACAAAAGTAACTTCAAGTTCAATCTATTCAGTTTGACCCCACCCCACTGTTCGAATGCTCTTCAGTTTGCTTTAACTATAAATTTTACGTATACTTACCAGCCAGTTAACATCATTTAGATAGTTGGTTATACCGTACCCAAGGGCCAAGGTAAAAGATCTCGGATCAACTAAGCTCGTGCCAAAAGTAGCCCTCCGCTCCCTGCCCTCCACTGGTATTGCCAGTAAGGTAATGTCATGGTACTAGATCTAGTAGTACCGTGCCGTCCGGAGTGACATCGTCATCAGGTCCGAAATCAAGTTCCCATCCCACAATTAGATTAAGCTGGGGTAGATTTTACACGAAACTATCATGTGCTTAGGTAGCAAAACAACTTGTGTCTCTCACAGACAATACATGGTATGAAAGAAACCTCTATAGGAAAGGTTTGTCAGTATGTTACCTGAGAATTACGTTGTCAGCTGCTCTTAGTCCGCCATTAAACTCTGCCCGAGTGCGCAAGCTCAGGAGACCGGATGTAAATAAGGACTGAACTTCCGGTCGGCTGCTCGTCAGGTTCTTCTCGTCGTAACTGTCAACATGATTACTCGAATTTAAGGATTAACCGAAGTCGTCCTAAACAAGCATACTTACGTAGCCTGTAGCAAATAACCACCCACGTATTTAAACCGAGATACCCGACCTTTAAGCATGTACTACATTGCAACGCCTATCACCTTGGTGAGAAGTGGCTTCAGTCTGGCTGGCAATGTGACATTAACAAGTCAAAGACACTATGCCGCATTGCACTCGGCAATTTCGTCCCGGTGTTTACAAACGCAGGGCGCTATTAACCACCGCAGTATTATCCCACCCACATTTAAAGCAAATCGTCCTGTAGATGCAACATGTCAAGTTCAGAGTGAGACTGGTGTAAGGTATTTCGGTACTGCCTCCGGTCAACAGAAACGTTTTGGCCAAACACAATTGTACAGAACTTGCAAGGTCCCAATTCGAGGCGCAGCGACAAAGAGGAAAGAAGTTGTAGAAAGACAAGATGATGGTCAACAGTCAGCCCTAACAATGGGCGAAAAAGGTAAGACAAAAACGAAGATAGAGAAAAATAATAAAGAATGCATGCACACCTGGGATGTCCCTTTTTCTTTTTTAATACAGTGTAATCCCGCGTAACTTACCATGTCCCTCTATCGTCTACTAACATTCCAAAGGATTCCCTGATGAAGAATAAATATAGGCAGTGGTCAGGAAAAAAAGTTTCACAAACAGTTACATGAGTTCCTACGCATACAGAGCATGTATATCAAGCGGATCTATTGAGTTGTTTTTACAACTCAAGGGTCATTCTTGAGATTAGTATACTTCTGAGAAATACTTTTTAAGGGTTGAGGGGTTTGTAATTCACGAAGTGAAAGATGGTGAGCAATATTTGCACAGTTCTGGCCATTTTCGCTGACAGATGACACTGAAGAGCTCAGACTGCAGGAGCCCCGGTAACTGCGCCCCCTGAACCCCCAGCGAGAGCCCCGTCCCTGACCCCTGGCGCCTTGCCCCAGCCCCGTGCTTATTTTGTCCAAGAATTTCCCAGTCCCATGCTTTAGATATATTTTGAAAAACCTTAGATAATATAATCAATGAGCCGTCAATGTAAACATGTATTTTAAATGCATAATGTAACTCTAATCGTGGGCATGTATCTTTTACATGATACTGGCGTGTGCTCCTTTAAATGTACATTGTGTTCCCTTTCTCTTGCAGTAAAGCAGGCGGGGAAGGATGCTACATACACTGGAGTGGTACTTCTTGGAGTTGGAGTAACAGGTATATTTGTTTTATACTTGTTTTTACCGCTGACTAAAGGCCTGTTTGACTGCACTGACAGGAGTGAGACACCATTATGCTAGGTTTTCACTGGGCCATAGCAGACGAAATGTAATGCGACCTTCCAGATGGTCACAGAAGTCATAAATTTGTGTTTGCACTATGATCCCCGGCGGCCACGGTTTGAGGATATTATGCTCATGTCAATCATGCCGGACCCCTGAGTTGTCCCAAGGCCAACTGCGATCGCTCCACATTCCTCTGTACGGCTGACTGGGTACGGTCATGATCAGTCACATCATGTGGCGTTGATCACTTGTCACTATGGCCCAGAATGATTCTCATTAGCACCGTGTATCACTGTGGCCATTGACAGTTCAAAATTCAGCCACAGCGATCGTGGAGAGCTGTGTTTGCCCATCCTGTCCCCTGATATGTCTCGTGTCTGACCCGGTATGTCTGTGGTCCCCGAAACGTGGCTGCCGTGGTCGCTGGGGCCCCAGAGTAGTGTTCCACCAACCACAGCCATCTGTTCTCTCCAAAATACGCATTTGCGGAAACCACAGCCGAGTGTAAACACAACAGAACAAAATAGCGGCGCCCGCTAAGCTATTGAAAGATGCCGGCGCTGTATCAAACATGTGGCACATTTCTTAGAAAATGTTTGAGCTCTCATGATTATCAACAAGACTAGCATTGCTGCCAGTATGTTGTCTTCATATGAATTTCTTTAAAAAAATAAAGAAAATGCCAACAGCCAACAATATGTATTTGTTTATCTTTTGCCGGGTGGGTGCCAGGATATTCCAACGGGCCTGAATGATGGTGGCCTTTGCACTTTCACAGCCGTGCAGATAGCAGTTGTCATTTGGGTGCAGTGGAGCAGCCCTCACCTGGTCTGTGGCTGGCGTCGCACAGTCGACATGTGGAATAGGGTTGTAGGCCGGGTGGTGGGACGGCTACTAAGTACTGATAGCTGGAATAGGGTTGTAGGCCGGGTGGTGGGACGGCTACTAAGTACTGATAGCTGGAATAGGGTTGTAGGCTGGATGGTGTGACAGCTCCTAAGTACTGATAGCTGGAATAGGGTTGTAGGCTGGGTGGTGTGACAGCTCCTAAGTACTGATATCTGGAATAGGGTTGTAGGCCGGGTGGTGTGACAGCTCCTAAGTACTGATATCTGGAATAGGGTTGTAGGCCGGGTGGTGTGACAGCTCCTAAGTACTGATAGCTGGAATAGGGTTGTAGGCTGGGTGGTGTGACAGCTCCTAAGTACTGATATCTGGAATAGCGTTGTAGGCCGGGTGGTGTGACAGCTCCTAAGTACTGATAGCTGGAATAGGGTTGTAGGCTGGGTGGTGTGACAGCTCCTAAGTACTGATATCTGGAATAGCATTGTAAGCCGGGTGGTGTGACAGCTCCTAAGTACTGATATCTGGAATAGGGTTGTAGGCCGGGTGGTGTGACAGCTCCTAAGTACTGATATCTGGAATAGGGTTGTAGGCCGGGTGGTGTGACAGCTCCTAAGTACTGATAGCTGGAATAGGGTTGTAGGCTGGGTGGTGTGACAGCTCCTAAGTACTGATATCTGGAATAGGGTTGTAGGCCGGGTGGTGTGACGGCTACTAAGTACTGATAGCTGGAATAGGGTTGTAGGCCGGGTGGTGTGACAGCTCCTAAGTATCATAACTGGAATCGACATCACATTCTGAGACTCATTCATTCATGCATATCCTCGTGTCTTAAGAATGGGGAAGGTAATACACCATGGGGGAGAGTGGTAATAATTGAATATGGTAGGTTTCTTAAACTGAACATGAATAGATAGGTCAGTACAAAAATCTTTGTTTATTGGAAACAGACATCATTCACATGCATTAAAATGTAGATTCACAAACGGGTTTTTTTTATTCCAGGACTGATGTTTTTTGCTATTGGTCGAGAACTCCTCTCTGGTGACAGTCCAAACGGCGTTTACACACGAGCCTTTAAACTATGCAAGAAAAGTGAACAGGTAAGAACTTTCACATCATTTGAAAACACTGTTTCTCGTGTTGTAAATCCAATGAAGAAGATGCTTTGCCACTCGTTTCCTAGGTCAAATCTACCGAGAATGCAGGAACCGATGAACCTCATTGTTTATCTTGAATTATTATAAACTCTGGCTGGTTTGGTTCTTCCACTCAAGCCCTGGCCCCTCTACTCCTCATTCTAATGGGTGTTCTCTCCAATATCATGAACGAAATAAGCGAAACGAGCAGTAGGTACCATTTTTTGTGTGTAAGTCTTTGGTATGACCCCATTTGCATTTGAAACCCTGACCTCCACCACAAAGCCACCTAGCTGTATTTATTCACATACATTTTATACCTACTTCCCAAAGTATCACGTTTCTGGGAAGTGATTGCAAACAGACAGGAGCTGCCTTGTCATATCCAGGATAAATAGATGGATTAAAGAAAACGCCATGAAGTTGTATTTAGTTTAAATGAGGTCAAGTTCTTCTTCAGGTGTACAATTTCTGAAAACAATATGAGTGAGGTCCGTAGAATGTGCACATATTGCTTTGCAGTATCACATTGTTTCTTCAAGTTCCTTTCTTTCTTCCTTCATTGTCGAAGTTGACTTCTCTTTTTAGGCAGATCAGGCTATGATCGTGAACCCTTACTCGTGAATATAATTTTGAACCCATAAAACTAATCATAACTTTTTATTTTAATTGTAATGTTATTAATATAACGATTATCTACATAATTTTCTCTTTTTTTTTCAAAAATTACTTATATTATTAAATTTGTGAGTAGGAGAATTTCTGGGCTTCGATGATGTTGTACACAAACCATCTTAATTACGTTGCTTTTGACATTTTTCATTGTGGCGTCTTAGAAAAGAAGATGTCATAAGACACTGACCTCTGCCTATGTAGACATGTATTTTATGATTGTAAATAACACCTTAGAGTAAGTTATATTATAGATTTCTATATCCAAGAAGGGCGGAATGAGTTATTGACCACAGCCGTTAAGTGGTATTTGTCTTGGCTGTTTCCTCAGTTGACGGACGCCCTGGGGTCGCCGATAAAAGGGTACGGCGAGATGACACGACGGGGCCGCCGCAGACACACCAAGTAAGACCCAGCACGAGATCTGTGCCACTCCATAGAGGTCCCTCATTCTCCCGTCTCATATTCACAACTCTCACCTCCATAGAGGTCCCTCATTCTCCCGTCTCAAATCCACAACCCTGACCTCCATAGAGGTCCCTCATTCTCCCGTCTCACATTCACAACTCTCACCTCCATAGAGGTCCCTCATTCTCCCGTCTCACATTCACAACTCTCACCTCCATAGAGGTCCCTCATTCTCCCGTCTCACATTCACAACTCTGACACTCCATAGAGGTCCCTCATTCTCCCGTCTCACATTCACAACTCTCACCTCCATAGAGGTCCCTCATTCTCCCGTCTTACATTCACAACTCTGACCTCCATAGAGGTCCCTCATTCTCCCGTCTCACATCCACAACTCTGACCTCCATAGAGGTCCCTCATTCTCCCGTCTCACATCCACAACTCTGACACTCCATAGAGGTCCCTCATTCTCCCGTCTCACATTCACAACTACAACTCAGAAACATCATTAAGTTTGCGGTTAGATCTGGATCCCTTTTTTTTTTAATTGCTACAAAATTCACAAGGCTTCACCTCGTGAATTACTACACTATTCAAGCTCGGTGGGATACAAGCTCTGACCATAAACTTATATAGGTTTCCTCTATAATAATTATTTAGAGTAACTCATTGGAGAATCACACGATAAGATGTTTTATATTTCTGTTTTTCAGCCACACCGAGTTTGAAAGAGACGGCGTGCAGATGATGCGCATGAAGTTCTATGTGGAGGGGCCGTTGGCTAAAGGCACGGCTCAGCTTGAAGTGAGAAAGGTAAAAACACAAACGCAACATCCTCCCCTAAAATATCAAACTTGTATCCAGATAAAATACAACTAAAATGTTAAAATCGTATCCAGATAAAGTACAAGGAGGCCCAGGGACGATGTGGGTCAACTTAATTCAACACTCATGGACGACGTTATGGATATCTAAGACTGTCTTGGCAAACAAACTGAACAATTATTAAATAGTAATTTTTGTACGAGGTACAGAAAAGGGTTTGTACGAGCCTAGATTATTAAACGCTTGCTTTGTATGAAAAAATATAGTGACAACAAATGTCTTGTCCTTCGCTGTTTCAGAACGAAAGTGGGAAGTACGACTTCCGCTACCTGTTTGTCACGCTGGACGATTACCCGCACTCTACCATTATCATTGAAGATAACCGGTGATCATTGAAGATACCCGATAAGCGAGTTTTATATCCGTTATAACCAATAGTCTTTATTGGCCTGATTGCCTTATTTGGTCGTAAGAAGCTTGTACATAATTTGTTGTAGGAAATGTCCTGCTATGGTATTAGAGTAATTAACTGTGAATGAAATTGGCGATTGATAAAGTGCTGGTTCCACCAACACACAAGATATAGTGAGATTAGTCATGATTTGGATGTCTTGCTGGGCCTTGCTGGGTTTTGAATAATCGCGCGCATATTTGCTGTGGTGCATCTTGAGGTGTTGTGTTGGAGCACCAAAGTATACACACCATTTCATGAAAAGGTATGGATACCATTGCATGCGACGGATCGTGACAAAGGAGGTATAACATCGACACTGTAAAGTGCTGATTCCACCGACACAAGATACAACGAGAATGGTTACGATTCTGTCGTCCTGCTAGATCGGGCTAGGTTTGAATAATTGTGTGCTTATTTGTCGCAACGTGTTGTGAGGTGTCGCGGTGGTGGAGCACCAAAATAGACACACGACACTGCACGGCTACGTTTTGTGACAACGGAGGTATGACACATCGCGACACTGTAAGATGTAACAAGAGACACCAAGATAAGACATACTATGGCAAATCCATCGTGTTGGTGGAATCAGCCCTTAAGACAGTAAGATATACTGCGGCAAATCCATCGTGTTGGTGGAACCAGCCCTTTAAATTCAGTTTGATATCAACATGGACGTGGCTGAAGGAGCCCGCGCTATCAACAAGAACAGATTTTCTTTTGCTACCCAAATTGAATGCTGTACAAGTTGTCAACCGGCCTAAATAAATGTCAATTATCAATGAAAAGTCTCAATTGTCCATTTCTGTACCAACCAGTTTTTATTCTCTATTCGCTCTTTCAAAAATAACACCAATTTTACATCAGCACAAAAATGTCGGTGCTGACCTGTAACCCTCAGAGCCCCAGCCGGGGTCCCAACAACAGTCGCCGACCAGTCTGTTACGTAATAAATGCAAATCATCAAGACACTGACTACGACCGGAAACGTGACGAGAAGAAAACATATTTACAAAAGTTATAAACACCAGAGGGCGCCACCGCGAGTCGGTCATCTCTCCCACACTAGGCGGCGCCACTAGTCCTCATGACCTCTGACCCTCGTGGAGTCACCGTTACCGACATTTGTGTTTCTTTAAGTCCACTTACCACGAGGTGCTCCTGTCCGAGAGAAATGGATTCCAACGAGGGAAAAAAGGTTGTACGTCGAGTGCACTGAACAGAATAATCCCATTGACCACCTTCGTGTCTGTGTAGGTGTCTGCATCACGTACTGCAGTGAGTGAGTGTTGTTTGACTTTGTGCTGTCCAGACCTTCCACCTGTCCCCTATTTGAACATGAACGGTATTAACTAATCCCAATGACAACATCAACAGACAGTATTCGCTGGTTGAGACACGGGGAGGGAGGAAATAAACGATGAAATTAGTATTCCACCTGGAAACACCTGCAGAGCGCACTTTGTACACATTGATGAACTAGGACTAACAGGAAAAACAAGCCAGCGGGTGCATCAATACTGGTCTTGACTGAGACGTAGTTTAGACCGACGTCCACCACGAAGGTCCTCCGTACAGTGTGAGAACCACGAATATAGGCGCGGTCCCTGGTTTATAATTGGTCCTTTCAGTTGCAGGATATTGATACAGGAAATCCCCACCCTCTCTGTTTCAGGGCTGTAAGTGTTTGAGTATAACATCGTCACCAGCAGGCTGAGCTGGTAGGTAGACACAATCAGAAGTACATTAGGTCCCTCTTGTAATCGTCACATATATTGTGAATGTTCAGTCTCATTTTACATTCCTTTTTCTCTTTTACTGAATTCCACCCAATTGAAACCACTAAACGGTCCTAGATCTGCGATATACGAGTTGCGATTGGGAGGCAGTGCATTATGCGTGTATCTAGTAACAATACAGTGTATTTGCCGGGAGTCTGACGCCTGGCACCACGAGACGACTGAGTGTACACAGGTCCGGGCTGGGTACACACACTTCTCAATGACAATCTTTACCAGACACCTCCAAATGTAGAGCTTGGCTTATCAAACGTAACACGTCCACTTCATTGTATATAAAGAAAAGCAACTCACTTACCAATGAACACATGGATTCAGGGAATGTAAACTACACATAAAATACAAGTAACACGGGGGGGGGGGCAGTATTTTACAGAAAGCACTGAAAGCTTTTAGCTGGGAAACAATCATTGTGGTTGTTGCACTCCCTTTAATGAGTTCAGCAGTCTAACAGTCGTACACTATTAGGCTGACGGAGTAGCTCCTTGATATTACGTGATTTCTGCACTATTGGCACACGGGTCGCTAGATAACAGTGATGTACAGCTCCTTCAGAACGACAAAGCTGTTCCTTGCAGTGATATTACTCAAAACAGTTTGTAGTCAACATTATAACGACACAACAACAGGGGAACACAAACACACCTTTCAAAATATACAGAACACCACAGTGTAAAGTGTACACATGGAGAGTAAAACAACATGCAGCCTACGCAAAACCTCTTTCGCTAACGTATGTGAAATGGTCTTCATCAATTGAAAACAATGAATAAAAAAGACGCCCTACGCGGCATATATGGAAGTCCACAGCGCGAACCGCTGCCTCGCATCTTGTGCTGGCGTTGATCCGCACTTACCACTTTACAGTCCATTAAAATATCACACAGTAAACAAATAGAGTGTTTGTTGTAACGCGTCTCTGAAGCGCGTGTACACGTGATGCTACACGTGATGCTACACGTGACGCTACACGGGCGTCTCACGGGCTGACCCGGGGTGTGACGTCAGCACACGTGAAACGCGTCTAGTCCCCCTCCGACGTCATAATAAAAACAACCTCAGCAGATCTTTCCCTTTCCACGCTACCTTCTGGAACCCTTCAAGTGCTGGTTCCAGCAACACAACACAAGATATAGCGAGATTTGTCACAATTTGGTTGACTTGCTAAATCTCACTAGGTTTTGAATAATCACTAGAATATTTGCTATGATGCATCGGTCTGGTTAAGCACCTTCGCCGCATTCTTGCTATGATTGATTGCGGTATGCCGCGATATGACGGCAATAGATCTGGAGACGTCACAGTGGTGGAGCAGCAAAATATACACACGACATCGCCAAAAAGTACACATATCATTGCACACAATGTGTCGCAAGTCCATCGTGTTGGTGGAACCCGCACTTTAACATGAGAACATCACACACCCCATGTTGGCTCAGGATCTGGCGGCATGTTCAGACCGGCCCCTCTGAGAGGTCGAGTTGGTAAGCGTAGGCTGTGGTAGAACATCAAGCGAAAGGTCTAGGTTTGTAGGAGAGTATACAAATAAATACCAGTGAATTCTAAGACCTGCCCATCATCACGTGGAGACGAATCCAGGACACTACGCCTCGTAGCCAGCATGCTTGGGACACTACGCTTCGTGAATTGGACACTACGCTTTGTTTTCACAAGACAGCGCGATGGTCCCCTTGGGCACTAGACTTCGTTATTTTGTTGTGTTTATGTCCGTGTGACAATAAAACCAGCCTGTAAAAACCCAATCTAGTAATTCCCACTTTCTTAGCTGCATGACAGTTGTTATATGAAGTTTCTAAGTCAATTCTAGAAAGAGTTTTAAAATCAAATTGAAAGTGTGGCATGACAAAGCATAGTGTGCATCGGTCACTCCCCGAAACCTGCAGCATGCTGGTCACGACCTGTAGTGCCCGGATGGAGACCACTTCCCGCGGCAGAGACGTGGCCGAGGCGAGGGTCGCCGAATCGAACGAGCGCTATAATCGTGTATCCTGGGTTCTGCTCGGATTCCATCCCCCATAAATGAGTCGACCTTTAACACAAAATAGACTAGAGATCAGATTTTTACGGAAATCATTGGTCCCACTGAAACTAGACTCTTGGTTTTAACAACTCATCGTGGCAAAGCTTCAAGTACTCAGTAAAAATAAACTTTGACATTCTTGCAAAAACAAAGTGTGTCAAAGAGCACCCCTAGAAACATGTAGATCACAAACGTCACTCATAAATAAACATAAGAAGAGTGATTTCACAATGAATTGCTTGAGAGCTCCAGCTATTGTATCTGTAAGACCATGTGTTTGTCCCCCAGTTCTAGAGAAGTATTATAACGTTAGATAGGCAATAGGAACAACACAAAATATACCAAAGTACCGCATGTACGCCACATACTGCCAAATAGCGAGCCCTGCATGTGACTATGGATGCCGAGTAACAGTGGCGTAGAGAGAGGCGGGGTGCGGGCGAGGCCGCCTCCCGTCTCGTCTCCGTGATGCAGGATGTGACGCTCCGTCCCGCCCCTCGCCGCTTCACAGTCAAACACCGTCACCAGCAGCAGCAAGCCTCTTTTTTTTAAAACAAACTTGGGCCGACCACTCTCCGCCCTCCAAGCAGGAGTCGACCCGACACGGGGGATCTTAGCAGACGGTCGACGAGATTTCGTCCGGGAGGAGAGTTCGGAGGTCAACACGTGGGGCCGGCAGGTGGCGCCCTCTAGCAGACCGTCTGGGTGGGCGACGTGGGCGACTTGTGGCCGTTAGCGGCGACCGAGGCGTGCGACGACCCGCCGTTAATAAGGCCGCCTTTACTGTAGGTCGACTTGATGGCGGACAGCTTGACCTGGCTGAGAGACGGCACTGCAAAGACAAGAGGAGGCGGGGTGAGGGATGCACAGCGTGTAGGGACAGCGGGCCGGGGAGGCAGAGTCCAGGCCTCCCAGTGCCCCGCTTCCTCAATATAGGTTTTTGGTGGTTTTGAAAATCAAAATATAGGTTTTTACAGGTTTTTCAAGGCCCAAAACATAGGCTTTTGTAGGTTTTTAGGTTTAACATATTCAGCATAATAAGAGTCAAAATATAGTGAATCACTTATTTTCAGTTTTTGATTTCTAAAAAATGTACCTAGTACTAAATTGCAGGACGTCAGGATGTCTGGCTCATCAGGTTATACCCAGCAAATATGTATACACATGTTGAGTTTCCAACAGACAAGCCAGCCTGGCAAGAAGTCATACCAACTGTTGATTCTTAAACACTTTTACGATTTCTTGAATAAACCGATAATGTGGATTTCTTGTCATATGACAATCTAACTTTGTGTCAAGATAACTTCTAAGATTTCCTTTACATGTCAATCTGCATGGCAGTGAAAATATAGGTTTTTATAGGTTATATAGGTTCCTTGAAAAAAATAAAGGCTCAAGAATCAAAATATAGGTTTTTATAGGTTTTATAGGTTTCACTGGGAGGCCTGAGAGTCGTACGCGTGCCAGCATCGTGGGTGGAGACTTTCACCGCCTGATATTCTGAGTGTACAGTGTGTACACGTTTCATATCTATTTGACTAGACTACAGTTAAATCAAAAGTAAAATTAGCTTGCTGATTTAGTATAACATTCCCATTGCTAGACTTTAGTGATACCATCATATATATAATAAGAGCGCTCTCGGAGAATTCTGCAGCAATTCCTGAAACATATTATACAGGGATGAAAGTCAGTACTGGGAAACCAATCCGGAAATTTGAAACACTTCTAAAAAAAGAATCATTTATAACATTATTTTTGAACAAATTTGCTATGAATCGACATATATTCTAGTGTTGCTGGTGTATATATGATGTGGGAATTCCGTCATTTGTCAGTAAACTTGCATCCCTGATTATAAAGTACGGTGGTTGTTAAACTATTCGCATGATTTTATCGACTGATGATACTGTTGGGAAGCGGCACGTCACTTCACACAATCTGACCACACTACACGTCGTGTAAACAGAGTCAGCCTCTATCACCGGGCCCCCAGTGGTGGAGAACGGAAAACTTCCCCGACTGGAGAGTTATCAAAAAAGACCTGAGAAATATGCCAACACAAGCGCATGCAAGAGCTGAAGCGCTTCCCCAATGACATAAGAAAAAAAACAACAACCAATGACATAAGAATAACATCCCTGCGAGATTCCCTGGTATCCTTGAGGAAGCTCTTGACATATAGCCAACCCATGCGATGCACACACCAGAAAGAAGCCCTGCCCACTCACTGTCAAAACAACCACTTTAAGCCCTGGCCACTCACTGTCAAAACAACCACTTTAAGCCCTGCCCACTCACTGTCAAAACAACCACTTTAAGCCCTGCCCACTCACTGTCAAAACAACCACTTTAAACCCTGGCCACTCACTGTCAAAACAACCACTTTAAGCCCTGGCCACTCACTGTCAAAACAACCACTTTAAACCCTGCCCACTCACTGTCAAAACAACCACTTTAAGCCTTGCCCACTCATTGTCAAAACAACCACTTTAAGCCCTGGCCATTCATTGTAAAAACAACCACTTTAAGCCCTGGCCACTCATTGTCAAAACAACCACTTTAAGCCCTGGCCACTCATTGTCAAAACAACCACTTTAAGCCCTGGCCATTCATTGTCAAAACAACCACTTTAAGCCCTGGCCACTCATTGTCAAAACAACCACTTGTGCTCTCTCCCTGAAAGTCCCTGCTGACATAGTCCTCTTCCACTCTTTTTTTCCTTCTACAATATCATACAGTATTTTCACATTTCTTGCCTTCAATTACAATTTCCTTGATACCTAGGTTCAGTGCTATATCAACTGGCGTTAAAACTATATCTTCTAGTGCATACTATATTAGCCAAATACATATGGAAGATACTGATGTAGGCGAATAATTCTTGTCGTTAAATTTTGTTGATGAATAAAAGAAAAAAATCACATTTTAAAAATTTCATTTAGAGCATAGATATGCTAGATTAAAGTGTATCCTCCAGGGAATAGAGACCAAGTTGTGGCAGTGGCCCACACGGCACGCGGGAGAGGGTGTCTTACACGGGGTGAGTTTACAGGGAGCTCAGGTAACTGTCCACGCGAGTCGACGACCGGGACCACAGTGGAGGCGCCAGCACGCCCGCTACAAACGTCAGGGCGGGTTACACGTGAGGCGGTCTGCTTATAGGTATCAGTGACTGAGAGGCAAATTATAGTCACAAGTTAATCTGTACACAAACAAAGATCATTTACATCAAATAGTGTCTTTCGGACGACGACTCAGTACTTTTAACACTTTCAATGCAGAAGAGATTAAAAACCTCCCAGTGTCGGGGCTAGTGGAGTGTGTTATCTCATGTTACCTGAAGAGTGCACAACACAACATGACTTACCATATCCCATGCCTTGAAGGAAGAGACGGAAGGCCTCCGCCAACCGACTGGGGCACTCCTCCATCACCATTCCGCCGCACTGGAACTGTGAGGGCGAGTCATTGTGAGGACAAGGAAATATCGTCATTTCGAGGGTCTACGCTCGAGCTTCTCGTCAAAGTTGTCAGTATTTGAAACTGATAATAAATAATAGATAACGAATCTTAATCTTTGTAGAGGTTATACAAATTCTTCCCATTCCTAATTCTCGTGATACCCTTCTAGACAGACGGATATGTTTGTGGTTTCATTTTCTTTTCTCTCACCCCATGGTGCTGCTCCCCTCTACATGAAGACAGACCATATTTACTCGTTTATCAATAGTTACTTACAGGGTCGCAATGTTACATCTATAACGAAATGCTCAGGAAAATTATGTACACGGGAAAAGGGCCAAATACACTAATTCATAAAATATATCTTAACGCTCTATGACCCCGTTATAGAAGTTCATCTTAAGTGACCACCTGCCGTACTGTCCTGACATGAGATGATCAACCCTGTACCCATATAGAAGTTCATCGTTAGTGACGGCCCTCTGTAATGTCCTGACATGAGAAGATCTACCCTGTACCCATATAGAAGTTCATCGTTAGTGACGGCCCTCCGTACTGTCCTGACATGAGAAGATCTACCCTGTACCCATATAGAAGTTCATCGTTAGTGACGGCCCTCTGTACTAACCTGACATGAGAAGATCTACCCTGTACCATTATAGAAGTTCATCGTTAGTGACGGCCCTCTGTACTAACCTGACATGAGAAGATCTACCCTGTACCCATACAGAAGTTCATCGTTAGTGACGGCCCTCTGTAATGTCCTGACATGAGAAGATCTACCCTGTACCCATATAGAAGTTCATCGTTAGTGACGGCCCTCTGTAATGTCCTGACATGAGATGATCTACCCTGTACCCATTATAGTGACGGCCTCGCCTCACCTTCATCCACTGATGCTGTTCGGGGTCCATGCGGCTGTTCATGTTGACCGTATCGTCCAGGTGGGGCGAACTGTCTCCCGCGATCAGCATCACGGGGCAGCGGAGCATGCGGGCTGCTGCCTTCCGGGCCGGGTTCACCTCGCGCACGATGCCCAGGTCTGTGCGCCTGCGCAAGAAACCACACCACAGTTAGTGTCTGCTACTCAATGATAGTAATACCACGGAGTGTATGATGTCCATGGTAAACCAGAGAAACCACACCACAGTTAGTGTCTGCCACTCAATGATAGTAATACCACGGAGTGTATGATGTCCATGGTACACCAGAGAAACCACACCACAGTTAGTGTCTGCTACTCAATGATAGTAATACCACGGAGTGTATGATGGCCATGGTAAACCAGAGAAACCACACCACAGTTAGTGTCTGCTACTCAATGATAATAATACCACGGAGTGTATGATGTCCATGGTAAACCAGAGAAACCACACCACAGTTAGTGTCTGCCACTCAATGATAATAATACCACGGAGTGTATGATGTCCATGGTAAAACAGAGAAACCACACCACAGTTAGTGTCTGCTACTCAATGATAATAATACCACGGAGTGTATGATGTCCATGGTAAACCAGAGAAACCACACCACAGTTAGTGTCTGCTACTCAATGATAATAATACCACGGAGTGTATGATGTCCATGGTAAACCAGAGAAACCACACCACAGTTAGTGTCTGCTACTCTATGATAATAATACCACGGAGGGTATGATGTCCATGGTAAACCAGAGAAACCACATCACAGTTAGACCCAAGAAAATATCACTCAATAAACTGAAAATGAAAACAAAGATTTCCTTGGATAATAATAAAACTGCCCTCTTTATGGGTCTGACTAGTCCATGGTCTTATGGAAGGCAATAACTTTTTATTTAAATAAATTAAGAAATTAAGAATAAGTTTTTTGCGAACGTTGATATGAATTATGTATTAGGGATGTCCAACTCATGGAGATGCTCTAGGGCTCTACGAGATCAGTATTTTAAATCACCTTTGATGAGCCAATGTAAATTTCAAAATTTACAAGAACACCTCTGTTGCAGCCGAAAAAAAGAATTCCGCCAAAATCTGCCAAAAAGTAATTGCTTATAACAAAAGCGAGAGCTACGACTAATCCTCTTCAGATGAGAAGTTGGGAAGCCCACTGTGAAGTGTGGAGAGGACTGCTGTTTATTGTGTGGGGTCAGAGATTGACCCGCTCACTGTGAAGTGTGGAGGACTGCGGGTTGTTTATTGTGTGGGGTCAGAGATTAACCCGCTCACTGTGAAGTGTGGAGGACTGCGGGTTGTTTATTGTGTGGGGTCAGAGATTAACCCGCTCACTGTGAAGTGTGGAGGACTGCGGGTTGTGTACTGTGTGGGGTCAGAGATTGACCCGCTCACTGTGAAGTGTGGAGGACTGCGGGTTGTTTATTGTGTGGGGTCAGAGATTGACCCGCTCACTGTGAAGTGTGGAGGACTGCGGGTTGTTTATTGTGTGGGGTCAGAGATTGACCCGCTCACTGTGAAGTGTGGAGGACTGCGGGTTGTTTATTGTGTGGGGTCAGAGATTGACCCGCTCACTGTGAAGTGTGGAGGACTGCGGGTTGTTTATTGTGTGGGGTCAGAGATTGACCCGCTCACTGTGAAGTGTGGAGGACTGCGGGCTGTTTATTGTGTGGGGTCAGAGATTAACCCGCTCATTGTGAAGTGTGGAGGACTGCGGGTTGTGTACTGTGTGTGTTCAGAGATTGACCCGCTCACTGTGAAGTGTCAGAGGTTTGTGTACTGTGTGGAGTCAGAGATGACATTCTATCACATTTGGATGGCAAATTATCGCTGACAAGGGCCAGACCCAACACCTTCTCATGATTTAATTATCCAGCCCAGTAATAAGCAACTACTTTTATCAGATGACCATCACCAGGGTGGTGCGCCTGTTGGGAACCGAGGCTCTGGTCCAGATGCAATATGTGGGCCTTACAGGTATTATCTCACCCCTGGTATTTTTGTCCCAAAGGCTCAACATAGGGAACTCGTTCTCCATCCCCCTACGAGTATTGCAATCAGTTCTCCATGGTCTATATTCTCTGTGTCATCCACTCTTTTAGTGTGTACAGTGGTGAGATAGATACAGAAAGCAACTCATTTTGGTCAAAGTTGTTGTTCTCCAACTCGTTTAAATGCTACGTGATATTCACTTGACTGTCACCTCATTCATATCACTCCACATCAAACCTACGATGACTTTGACCAAAACTTGTTTGTTTCTTCTTTAGGATTCAATGACTGACGACTTCAATTCTCTTATATTCCTATCTCTAGTTCATCATTTTCGGCTTTAATATTAGAGTGTTCACTAGTTACCATATGTAATCCACGTTTCACGAGAATGAGAATTTACTAACTTGATCTAAGTACTAACCTACTTGATATAAGCGCGGACTTACTTGATATAAGACTCGATGTAGTGGGCGAGGTTCTGCGGGTTGATGGACTTGATGTATTCAGAGTAAACGTGAGTCAAGTCCGTATTCTCCTGCATAGTTTTCTGAAATATATATTTTCAGACATTTTATGTTTTATTCAAATCGCAGAGATTTTAGCCTTTAAATACATCCAGAGAAGAACAATCACTATCAGATTACACGATGACATTAACTGATTAACGAGAAGTGGCCCTTAGTTTGCGAAATATATTTCCCGCTTCTTTGTTGCGTAGCGTGACTTACATTAACCCTTTCAAATTTAAATAGCTTAGAAAAATAATTAGATAATTTAAATGATACCCAAAAAGACTTCAGGCTTTATTTCCGTACCATTAATTATTGCTTAGATCGATATTCAATAATTTTATTAATATTTCCAAGTGCAGGAAGACTTCCTCCATTGACACAAGCCTGTGGCTAGGGTTCAATATAGCACTGCCCCTACGAAGATCTGGTTTTTTTTTTTTATCGCGATGACATAATGTTTTTTTTACTTTAATAATAATAAAAAGATATGGAGAACACATTTCTGGGGTTATTTTGTGTGTAAAAAAAAGTTGCCGAAGATAGAAGACTTTCTAACATATTTACGAAAAATGATGCTTTTTGGCACTACCGGCGCATGCTAGGGGAATGCCTTAAGGCATTACTGGCGTATAGTAGGGGAATGCCTTAAGGCATCACCGGCACGAACTAGGGGAATGCCTTAAGGCATTACCGGCGTAGAAAGGGTTAAAAGGCCTTATTCTGAAATGCAAACTTCAGTACTCTGCAAAATGAATTATTTTTGTCGATAAACAAGAGAAATAACCACCCTAACGTCAGTGGAACATGTTCATGCGACATTACCTTTCCGAACCAGTGCCACAGAAGGTAATCCTCGACGGACGTGGAGATACTTCCGCCCTTCAGGTGCCATGAGTTGAGCTGAAAAAGACCAAACTTAACATCGTCTGAAACTATAACTACAGTGTACAGACATACGCTATGACCCCGGGATTCTGTTGCTCCATGACCACATTATGATTATTGATTTCTTTTTTTTGTCACACAGACAACACATAGATCAGAACATTATAACAATTAGTGTGAATATCGTGGAAGCATTCCTTAGGCTTTTTGGGTACATATCATGACCGTTATCAGTATACACACCTTTTGACTTGAGTTAACATATGTCTGATGTAGGGTTACACTTGTAATACAATATGGATTCAGGTTCTCAAAATTAAGCAAAAGCCAAACCCAATGATCGCCATTTCACCCCCTAAGCTCAGACCATGGGAGTGTGACCTTCAATATATCATGTGACTGACACACCAAATAACCACACAAACTGATGCACATATCATATGAGGTCCCTCAGAGTCTGAGGCCACTCACCTTCTGGTAGCCCCACTCCGTCCAGCCTGCCTTACTCGCCGTGCAGTTAATGAGCACGAGCGCCTCCACTTTGTCCGGGTGAGTCAGCTGTAAGAGTAACACACTACATCAGTATATACTACATCACCACTGTCACCACACACATCAAACAACACACTCCTCACATCACCACTGTCACCACACACATCAAACAACACACTCCTCACATCACCACTGTCACCACACACACATCAAACAACACACTCCTCACATCACCACTGTCACCACACACATCAAACAACACACTCCTCACATCACCACTGTCACCACACACACATCAAACAACACACTCCTCACATCACCACTGTCACCACACACATCAAACAACACACTCCTCACATCACCACTGTCACCACACACATCAAACAACACACTCCTCACATCACCACTGTCAGCACACACACATCAAACAACACACTCCTCACATCACCACTGTCACCACACACATCAAACAACACACTCCTCACATCACCACTGTCACCACACACATCAAACAACACACTCCTCACATCACCACTGTCACCACACACACATCAAACAACACACTCCTCACATCACCACTGTCACCACACACATCAAACATCACACTCCTCACATCACTACTGTCACCACACACACATCAAACAACACACTCCTCACATCACCACTGTCACCACACACATCAAACAACACACTCCTCACATCACCACTGTCACCACACACATCAAACAACACACTCCTCACATCACCACTGTCACCACACACACATCAAACAACACACTCCTCACATCACTACTGTCACCACACACATCAAACAACACACTCCTCACATCACCACTGTCACCACACACATCAAACATCACACTCCTCACATCACTACTGTCACCACACACACATCAAACAACACACTCCTCACATCACCACTGTCACCACACACATCAAACAACACACTCCTCACATCACCACTGTCACCACACACACATCAAACAACACACTCCTCACATCACCACTGTCATCACACACACATCAAACAACACACTCCTCACATCACCACTGTCACCACACACATCAAACAACACACTCCTCACATCACCACTGTCACCACACACACATCAAACAACACACTCCTCACATCACTACTGTCACCACACACACACCAACACATCAAACTACACACTCCTCACATCACCACTGTCACCACACACATCAAACAACACACTCCTCACATCACCACTGTCACCACACACACATCAAACAACACACTCCTCACATCACCACTGTCACCACACACACACCAACACATCAAACTACACACTCCTCACATCACCAGTCACCACACACACATCAAACAACACACTCCTCACATCACCACTGTCACCACACACATCAAACAACACACTCCTCACATCACCACTGTCAGCACACACACATCAAACAACACACTCCTCACATCACCACTGTCACCACACACACATCAAACTACACACTCCTCACATCACCACGGTCACCACACACACATCAAACAACACACTCCTCACATCACCACGGTCACCACACACACACCAAACAACACACTCCTCACATCACCACTGTCACCACACACACATCAAACAACACACTCCTCACATCACCACTGTCACCACACACACATCAAACTACACACTCCTCACATCACCACTGTCACCACACACACACCAACACATCAAACTACACACTCCTCACATCACCAGTCACCACACACACATCAAACAACACACTCCTCACATCACCACGGTCACCACACACACATCAAACTACACACTCCTCACATCACCAGTCACCACACACACATCAAACAACACACTCCTCACATCACTACTGTCACCACACACATCAAACTACACACTCCTCACATCACCACGGTCACCACACACACATCAAACTACACACTCCTCACATCACCAGTCACCACACACACATCAAACAACACACTCCTCACATCACCACTGTCACCACACACACATCAAACAACACACTCCTCACATCACCACGGTCAGCACACACACATCAAACAACACACTCCTCACATCACCACGGTCACCACACACACATCAAACAACACACTCCTCACATCACCACGGTCACCACACACATCAAACAACACACTCCTCACATCACCACTGTCAGCACACACACATCAAACAACACACTCCTCACATAACCACTGTCACCACACACACATCAAACTACACACTCCTCACATCACCACTGTCACCACACACACATCAAACAACACACTCCTCACATCACCACTGTCACCACACACACCAACACATCAAACAACACACTCCTCACATCACCACTGTCACCACACACATCAAACAACACACTCCTCACATCACCACTGTCACCACACACATCAAACAACACACTCCTCACATCACCACTGTCACCACACACACATCAAACAACACACTCCTCACATCACTACTGTCACCACACACATCAAACAACACACTCCTCACATCACCACTGTCACCACACACACACCAACACATCAAACATCACACTCCTCACATCACCAGTCACCACACACACATCAAACAACACACTCCTCACATCACCACGGTCACCACACACACATCAAACAACACACTCCTCACATCACCACGGTCACCACACACACATCAAACTACACACTCCTCACATCACTACTGTCACCACACACATCAAACAACACACTCCTCACATCACCACTGTCACCACACACACATCAAACAACACACTCCTCACATCACCACTGTCTCCACACACACATCAAACAACACACTCCTCACATCACCACTGTCACCACACACACATCAAACAACACACTCCTCACATCACTACTGTCACCACACACACACATCAAACAACACACTCCTCACATCACCAGTCACCACACACACATCAAACAACACACTCCTCACATCACCACTGTCACCACACACATCAAACAACACACTCCTCACATCACTACTGTCACCACACACATCAAACAACACACTCCTAACATCACCACTGTCACCACACACACACCAACACATCAAACTCCTCACATCACCAGTCACCACACACACATCAAACAACACACTCCTCACATCACCACTGTCAGCACACACACATCAAACAACACGCTCCTCACATCACCACGGTCACCACACACACACCAAACAACACACTCCTCACATCACCACTGTCACCACACACACATCAACACATCAAACATCACACTCCTCACATCACCAGTCACCACACACACATCAAACAACACACTCCTCACATCACCACTGTCACCACACACACACCAACACATCAAACATCACACTCCTCACATCACCAGTCACCACACACACATCAAACAACACACTCCTCACATCACCACTGTCAGCACACACACATCAAACAACACACTCCTCACATCACCACGGTCACCACACACACATCAAACAACACACTCCTCACATCACCACGGTCACCACACACACATCAAACAACACACTCCTCACATCACCACGGTCACCACACACACATCAAACAACACACTCCTCACATCACCACTGTCACCACACACACATCAAACAACACACTCCTCACATCACCACTGTCACCACACACACACATCAAACAACACACTCCTCACATCACCACTGTCACCACACACACATCAAACAACACACTCCTCACATCACCACTGTCACCACACACACACATCAAACAACACACTCCTCACATCACCACTGTCACCACACACACATCAAACAACACACTCCTCACATCACCACTGTCATCACACACACATCAAACAACACACTCCTCACATCACCACTGTCACCACACACACATCAAACAACACACTCCTCACATCACCACTGTCTCCACACACACATCAAACATCACACTCCTCACATCACCAGTCACCACACACACATCAAACAACACACTCCTCACATCACCACTGTCACCACACACACATCAAACAACACACTCCTCACATAACCACTGTCACCACACACACAACAAACAACACACTCCTCACATCACCACTGTCACCACACACACATCAAACCCAGCCTCACTTAGTTCAGGAAGATAGACGACACAGACATGGTCTAAATGAGATCATGTGAGGGCAGAGTAAGAGGGTGAAAATGATTCTACTGAGGTCTATAACAGACTGCAAATCACTTTTTCTCACCTCCTACTCCTCCCATACACACCGTATATTAGGTATATTGTTTTTAAGTCTTTATGGCATCGATGACGATGCACATGACGGGTATCTCGATTTGAGTGAGCGGTGTGAACTGACTACTCACCCCGAAGCGGGCCAGGATGTTGGCACCTGCGCCAGAACCGAAGCCGATGAACGTCTTAACGCTGTCAACGGAAAGTCAGGTTTATTTAATAAGGAAAGTAGGGTGAGCCTTATCCGCCAAGCTACGGAGCGTGGTCCTACGCACACATTCTTAACGTAGATGAGTGGTATAAGATTGACCGATAATCAGTAGACCATATAATGTACTTCTAAGCTACACATCATTTACTATACTATATTGTTATTCGTGCAGTCAGTGCTTATTGTTTATACATAATTTCCGTTACGTACTGTATTTCATCTCAAATCGACGGGAAAGTAACATCCAGGAAGCAATTGTACTTAAACAAAAGGTGAACTGGTAAGATGGAAGATTGCGCTGCTGTACTGATGAATCATTTGTCAATAAAAGATCAATTTGAAATTGGTGGAGGCAATCACATTCACTACGGAAATAAAGAAGGCCTATCTGTGCCCCGCCTCCTCAATATAGGGGTTTTTTTACAGGTTTTTCAAGGCCCAAAACATAGGATTTTATAGGTTTTTAGGGTTAACATAATCAGCATAATAAGAGTCAAAATATAGTGAATCGCTTATTGTCTGGCTCATCAGGTTATACCCAGCAAGTATGTATACACATGTTGAGTTTCCAACAGGCAAGCCAGCCTGGCAAGAGGTCACACCAACTGTTTTTATGCTCTCTTGAATAAACTGATAATGTGGATTTCTTGTCATTTGACAATCAAACTTATTTCCTGTACACATCAATCTGCAGGGCAGTGAAAATATAGGTTGTTATAGGTTACATAGATTCCTTTGAAAAAATAAAGGCTAAAGAACCAAAATATAGGTTTTTATAGATTTTGTGGGTTTCACTGGGAGGCCTGTGCCTTTTATTACCCACCTGATACGGAGTCTCCATTCCAAGCGTATGGAGATTACAGATCGCTACTGAGGAGGATACGGACTCCGTACCCTCCTAGGAGGATACGGATTTTTTAGATGAAAGTAGTCCCAAACATAACTTCTTAATCACGTTGAAAAGTTTTCTAACGATCATATTTATTGCTTAAATCTAAAAATAAGTGAGTAATAAATACAACATTACCATAATTTCGATCTGTGTGGCCGTATTCTCCTTGTAGTTGACGCTACGCAATACTACGCGTCAACTACGCGGAGAATACGGCCACTCAGATCGAAATCATGGTAATATTGTGTATGTATCAGCTGTGTGTCGACCTCTAGAAGGGCTGGATGTGAACTTACTTGTACCACTGCATGACGGGGATAATCATCTCGCCCAGCTGGTCCATCGTCGGGTACTGATAGCTGCAGAAAGGAAACAACACACGTCAAGAACCATGCTGCCAATTTGATGTCTCAACGAAAAACTTAACACGCAATGGAACATACACCCTCCAGACGTTACTACACTCCCTGATATCGCCCAGACTTTAGACCCTCCAGACGTTACTACACTCCCTCACATCGCCCAGACTATAGACCCTCCAGACGTTACTACACTCCCTTACATCACCCAGACTATAGACCCTCCAGACGTTACTACACTCCCTGATATCACCCAGCTATAGACCCTCCAGACGTTACTACACTCCCTGACATCGCCCAGACTATAGACCCTCCAGACGTTACTACACTCCCTGATATCGCCCAGACTATAGACCCTCCAGACGTTACTACACTCCCTGATATCACCCAGACTATAGACCCTCCAGATGTTATTACACTCCCTCACATCACCCAGACTATAGACCCTCCAGACGTTACTACACTCCCTTACATCGCCCAGACTATAGACCCTCCAGACGTTACTACACTCCCTGATATCACCCAGACTTTTCACCCTCCAGACGTTACTACACTCCCTGATATCGCCCAGAGTATAGACATATCGCCCCGGGTATGTAAAGGATCCGCTCCTGACTGACTGTACCACGGCCGCCTTTGGGCTTGTGGAGCTGGGCCGTGCTATAGTGTATGGCCCAGTGTGCCGTACATCATATTTAAGATATAGGGAGCGTAAGTATAAGAACAATGTGTAGAGGTGTATAATGAATATCTACATCATCGTTCTCGTCTCTTTGATGACGTCAATAGTGAGCAGTATGGTGTTATACCGCATACAAACAGCCAAGTTAATGTCACCTGGAAGACTACTGATCAGTATTAATCACCGTCTAACACTGAGATACCCAAGCGTTTCTCAAAACCAATACATGCACATATCAGAAACGCATGGAATCTATGGACATCGTTAGGTTCTTCAAACATACTCCTTGGCAAATTCAATTTGCATGCAGTGTTATCCCAATAGGGTTTATTTGAGTTCAACTGAATAGATAATTATGCAATGTAAAAGTAGAGAAGGAAATCTCCGTCTTTACAAGCCTCGGCATAAAGTGGCCCGGAGTGAGTGTCTTCAGTCAATTGGCTCAATCAGAGTACAGGTTACTGGAGCCATCTCTTATTCCACCTTCATCAATACAGGTACAAGTAATCTATCTTCTAGACTCCATTCTTATAGCTTTTAAATCATCATTTTACGAAGTAGAAGTAAGTCTTTGTACAGATCAAACTGCTTAGTTTGGGGTGACAGCTCGTTGCTGACTGGTGCGGGACGTCCACTCACCTGGTGACGGTGGTGGGGTCGCCGGTGAAGCCGATGCTGCGTGGACAGAACGTCAAACAATCAACCTCCAACTTAACAAACACCAACACTAAAGGCGAACAATATCAACAACAAGTCTCAATACGGTCTTTTTCTTTTGCATTAGAGATATCTTACCGATGTTGGACGTGCTGGGGTCTAACATAGATATAAAAGATTATATTCGTTAAAACCGATCAAGATTAATAGTGACCAAGATTTCCTAAGAAGAAACGTAAAGAGAAGTTGAGTTTGAATTCTGATGATTATTTTGCGCGGCCTCTACTTTAAAAATATCTGCGTCAATGTAATGATAAAAGCATTACTTCCAATAATATGAATAATCTAATTGATGATAAGAAAAAAAGATAAGACATGATATTGATTAGAAAAAAGAGCCATAGAGACTACATGAATGCATTTGTAAGTACATTGTAACCATGGTTTGTCGACTTTAAAAACATGCACATGATGAATAAGGTTCTGATGGTCAAAGAGTGTATAAACAAATGACTATAGTTGGACTGAAGCATGACACTGTACCACGTTTATAGATGCTGCATGATTCTTGATGTAAAGGTATCGCGAGGTTCACCCAAAACACCTACCCTCCCGGCACACTTTATACTCGTATAACTCTTGAGAAAACCTATGAAAGTTTACGGTGAGAGGTCGTATCCTATCAAGTTTGAATCGCTACGTAACTCACAAGGTGAAGCCACATGAATTACGTAGCGCTTCAAGCGAGAGGGGATCGAGCACCGACCGTAAACTTGAATAGGTTTCTGAATTTATCTCACCCTTCACATTGACTAATGGGCGAAATTTTGTGATATAATCCCCCATTCAGTATTTTTTCTAAATACTCCATGGGCGTTGGATACGAGTTCCCAGTGTTAGTCGATGGGGAAAAAGATACCAGGGGTGAGATAAATGTTTCAAACCAATTTCCGTCTAATGCATGCTACTTAAAAAGGCGAAAGGTATAAGACACTTCAAGCCGTGTAAAGCATCTCTTTGGATGTTTGCACTTAGAACATGCCGTATGTGCGCGGAGTGGGCCCCGGACCGGCCCCGTGTTTGAACGTGACGCCACACAGGGCGGACCCGACCACGAGGTGCACGAGACGTGAATCACTTAATGAATCAACTCACGGGAATCCAACACTGGGACAGCAGGGGGCGGGACAAACCAGAATGTTTATAACACCTAATCATAGGCAATCAAACCTCTGTGGGTCTACTAAAGAAAATCATAATATCAATACAATGTAATACAAAGATAAGCATATTTAAGAGGGTTTTGGGGAACAAGACAAGGCTGATAAGACAACAAGACATTTTTTTCTAATTTCAACCACATTTTTTCGGCCGGTCATGAAAAAAAAATCCAACACATGTGATAAAGGTAGAGTTTGACATGAATTGCCACATGACATTATGGTAAGTGATTTACAGTTGTGTTTGCCCAGTCATAGTGGTGAGTGAGATGTGGCTGTGACCTTCAGTCCCTCACTGACCTCCGTACTGGTCACACAGCCGTTTCCGGTGTCCCCTTACACTGGGCGACTGGGTGGATCTCATTCTACACATTCAGTATCAAACTGGTTTGTTTTCAAGAGTAACCTTAGAAAGTAATGAATGTTTACAACAACAACAACAACAAAATGAAACAAATGGTTGACAGCTCTATATCAGGTTTAGGCTGATGGACTAGCGTATCCACTGTTTTAAAGTGTCACTATGGAAATATCTGTTAATGGCCTCCTGTGGTAGAGACAATCACTGCTCGGGGGTGGGGAGGGGGCGGGCAGGGGAGGGTTATACTTGTGGTTAACTTTATATCCATTCTTTGAATTCAGACCAAGACATCTTGGTTGAACAAGTAGTCACCATCTTTGCGAACTTACCTAACTTGTTTATAGGTTTGGTAGATAGAGGAATTCATCGGGTGACAGATATATATTGGAGTATATCAGGTGACAGGGATGGGGGGGGGGGGGGGGTAGTGGGGTGGAACAGGTGATGGGGCAATAGTGGGGTGTAACAGGTCATGGGGGGGATAGTGGGGTGTAACAGGTGACGGGGGGGATAGTGGGGTTCATTAGGTGACGGGGGGATAGTGGGGTGTTACAGGTGACGGGGGGATAGTGTGGTGTAACAGGTGACGGGGATAGTTGGGTTTAACAGGTGACGGGGGAGATAGTGAGGTGTAACAGGTGACGCGGGGATAGTGGGGTGTAACAGGTGACGGGGATAGTGGGGTGAAACAGGTGACGGGGGGGATAGTGGGGTGTAACAGGTGACGGGGGGTAGTGGGGTGTAACAGGTGACAGGGGGATAGTGGGGTGTAACAGGTGACGGGGGGTAGTGGGGTGTAACAGGTGACGCGGGGATAGTGGGGTGTAACAGGTGACGGGGGGATAGTGGGGTGTAACAGGTGACAGGGGGATAGTGGGGTGTAACAGGTGACGGGGGGATAGTGGGGTGTAACAGGTGACGCGGGGATAGTGGGGTGTAACAGGTGACAGGGGAGATAGTGAGGTGTAACAGGTGATGGGGATAGTGGGGTGTAACAGGTGACGGGGGGTAGTGGGGTGTAACAGGTGATGGGGGGTAGTGGGGCCCAGGAGGTGTGGAGCAGGAGTCGCTGATTGGGAGGTAGGAGGCAGACCCGCTGGGAGGAGGCTGGGGAGTGGAGTCTGCAGCAGGTGGCGGGCGGCGACGACTGGGGGTAAAAAAACGTCTCGTCTACAAGACGTGAAGTCAGCCCTGTTGTCAAACCCCGGCGCCGCCCACGCGATGCGGACAGACGCGGACCCACACAGCCGAGCCGCAGCCCCGAGCAGACTTTGGGTGGGGCCGAGCAGCACCGACCAACGCCGAACAGTACCGAGCACCCCGAGCAGTACTGAGCAGCTCTAAACAGCACCGAGCAGCGCCAAGCAGCACAGCGCATAGCCGAGCAGCTCTGAGCAGCACCGAGTAGACCTAAGCAGCACGGGGCAGCTCCAAACAACAGCTCTGAGTAGCCCTGAGTAGCACCTAGCAGCACCGAGCAGATGTGAGCAGCTCCGAGCAGCTGGCCGCGGGCTGAAGCAGGCCGCCGACACGCGGTGTGCGCGCTGACCGTCGAGTACTGAGGGGCGTGCACTGACCACCATCACCTCAACCCTGCAGTCTCTCACCACTCCCCGGGGTGCGACACACAGAGAGGTATGAGGCGGTACTCTCGGGGCTCTCGTGGGGGTCTGGCTGTTGAGCAGTCTACCTGGAGAGCCCGCGAGCTGCTCTGTGTTATCAGCCACTGAGAGCCCGCGAGCTGCTCTGTGTTATCAGCCACTGAGAGCGTCGAGCTGCTCTGTGTTATCAGCCACTGAGAGCCCGCGAGCTGCTCTGTGTTATCAGCCACTGAGAGCCCGCGAGCTGCTCTGTGTTATCAGCCACTGAGAGCCCGCGAGCTGCTCTGCACTATCAGCCACTGAGAGCCCGCGAGCTGCTCTGTGTTATCAGCCACTGAGAGCGGCGAGCTGCTCTGTGTTATCAGCCACTGAGAGCCCGCGAGCTGCTCTGCACTATCAGCCACTGAGAGCCCGCAAGCTGCTCTGTGTTATCAGATACACAGTGAGCAAGTCGTACCTTCACAAGGTACATGACCTGCAGCTGCTCTACTGACCCATCAATAGTCCTACTCTATTATCACTTGTACTCTCATCATCTGATATGATAACACAATGTGAAAACAGAGCAATTCTAGTGTAATCTATCCAGTTCTCCTAAAGTATATCACCAAGAAAAATCACGAAATTTCATAAGATTGTTTATATGGTGCGAGTTGTCTTTGCGGAACCGCTTTGTGTTATCTTTAGTGGAAGACAATGAACACCATGTAAACAATCATATGAAATTGAGTGACACTTAAATTCTATCCTACCCTGTCATATTTTATTTCATATAACCGTGGTATACGTTCACTCCATGTTAAGTTTATGGAGATTTATATGAGGGGTAGGATAAACTTTGCTACGTGACCTCGTACACCGCAGACCGGGTCACTGGTAAAGGTCAACATGTTGCTGTTTTTGTTGTATTTTTACGAGAAAAAAGAGAGATGATGAAAATTCCCAACTTTGTGCTGACGACATTCGCCAATAACTAACACATGTCCATTTATCCTATCTGTGAAGATCTCAAGTCTAATAAACTGACTAATTCATTATATCAGACGTTTATCTTACACATCTAACAAACTGAACACATGCAGCAAGAGCTACTTGGAGACATTTATTTCAGGATAATTTAAGGCATCAAATTGGTTTTAACCCTGTGCCTGAGGCATCTTGCCGGGCTTCCTGCCGGGGATACCCTCGGGACACCACATGGACTCCGGGATAAGGCTTTGTTGTGGGATGTCGCACGCCATGGCGCAGTGGGGAGGTGTTAAGATACTTTAGTAAGCGCCCGATCTGCACTACGTCTAGTACGGCATTCTCTACTACAGGAAGATGTAAAGAGTACCTGATGCTGTCACAACCAAGCCACGACGATGAAAAACAGAAACGAGCCCAAACATGTGTATTCACGTGGAGACAAACATGGATCACCAATGCGGCTTGACGAGATCCATGTATGAAGACAACAGTGTAATGTGATCTCCAATGGAAGGATACAAATATACGTAGACAATATTGTTATGTAACCGTCGATAGCATTTCTTATGTAAACATATATTTCATTGATATAGAACCATTTCATATACTTCTTAACATCGGTAGACAACACTCTTATATATAACCATCAATATAAGTTTCAGTCCAATGCCATATTTATCTTACAACTCCTTTACAAGATCTGAAGGTAAACCCATTGCCATATTGAGAGACCATTGCCATATTGAGAGACTCTTCAATAATTTTATTCATATCTTGTTTTATTGCTAAGGCTTTCAGCTTATTATTCAAAAATAGCTTTTAAAAAGATTAGAATGTTGGGTTTTCTTGAATTTTATTATATATGATAGACAATAGGACACTAATGTAATTGGTTATGAAGTTCTAAAGATCAGGCATACATGTACATGTGTGCATGCATGAAATTGAAACATTTTCAGCATCAGTAATATTGGTACAAAATAAACTCCAAGGAATGCAATAAAATAATATCCTATAACGGGCCGAACCTTTGTAATTCAAGCAGTTGCATATCAGTTGTATTTATTCGTCCTTCACCAAGCATTGCTTTCGGAGTGTAGGTTGGAATAGGCAACTGAGAATCCGAAAAAAAGATATACAATGGCAGTGGAGCCGAATGAGCGCTATCCATCAGAGGGAGCCGACATACCCTTGGTGGCACGGCGCTGCCCAAGGTCACCATTACCATATACGGCAACTGCACATAACGCGCTCCTATAGCGACCACCACTAGCGTCAGAGGGCGCCACCCAGCCAGGTGTCGACCATCTGACGTCATCGCCACAAGGTAATGGCCGTTACCATGGCAACTCTCACCGAGATCCCGATACTTCTCCTGGCGCTATATCTCCACAGAGAGGTACAACTGCATCCCGTCAGGTGATTTTGAGTGCTTTCTCGGTAATATCCCTGATGTACAGATGAACTTTACAGACGGGTTGTTCTTATTCAAACCCTCGCGAGGAGAGCATATCCAAGATACAGCGTTTGCCAGACGGAAACAGAGAATGCATGTGTGACCAAATTTCAATGCCACTGTAGTGACATACCAACATTACAGTTATATTTAAATTGAAACTTTTATACTGACAAACAAGAATAACAGATGTACAGCCCCCATTCAGGCCTAAATGAACTCTTCTCAAAGGTCTTGAGAAATGATGATGAATGTATCGCCGCACTGTTAGTGTGTGACGGGTTTGACCCCAGTTTTTTTATCAGCACACTCTCCTAACACAGGCTCTTATTCACTCACCCTGACCTTTACACTCTCCTGACAGAGGCTCTCATTCAGCGCATGTTTTGCCTTTGTACTTCCATGTGGAGGACTGCGGTAGGAGGCAGTGGCGAGACATCCCACTCAATAAGGCGACCCCTGGACCTACCTCTTACTCTGATTAGGTCTCTCCATCCCAGACAAACAGTGGCTGGCACTAATGTAGAAGGAA